>OY986040.1:16185798-16192554 GCA_963920215.1 Nineta flava | reverse complement strand
CGCGTTATTAAACGAAATGATTACCCTTCCAACAAATTATAATTTATTAGGAGCCATGAACACAAGCACAAAAAGTATTTGGGAAATCGTCGCAGAAAACCCATCTTCGTTTAAATATCCGGAATTATTAAAAATATATAAAAAACTTAGTAGTTGTTTCGCATCTTCTTATCTATGTGAATCGGGATTTTCACATATGAAACATATAAAATCAGATTCGCGAAATTCCCTTACGGATAAACATTTAGAAAATATAATGCGAATATCCCAAAATACATATATTCCTGATATTGAAAATTTATCAAAATTATTCAAAGAATAATAATAGAAAACGAATAATTTTTTGTTTGTTTCTTAATTATTTTATATACTTATCCCTTTCCATTTTATCTCTTTATTTCATCTCCCTACCTATTCCTATCGTTCTCCTGATGGAAGACGCCTACCGTCTTCCCGTGGTTTCCATCAATTATTATGTTATTATTTATTAGTTATTAATTATGTTATTATTATTGTTATTATGTTATTATTATTGTTATTATTATTATTATTATTATTATTATTATTATTATTATTATTATTATTATTATTATTATTATTATTATTATTATTATTATTATTATTATTATTATTATTATTATTATTATTATTATTATTATTATTATTATTATTATTATTATTATTATTATTATTATTATTATTATTATTATTATTATTATTATTATTATTATTATTATTATTATTATTATTATTATTATTATTATTATTATTATTATTATTATTATTATTATTATTATTATTATTATTATTATTATTATTATTATTATTATTATTATTATTATTATTATTATTATTATTATTATTATTATTATTATTATTATTATTATTATTATTATTATTATTATTATTATTATTATTATTATTATTATTATTATTATTATTATTATTATTATTATTATTATTATTATTATTATTATTATTATTATTATTATTATTATTATTATTATTATTATTATTATTATTATTATTATTATTATTATTATTATTATTATTATTATTATTATTATTATTATTATTATTATTATTATTATTATTATTATTATTATTATTATTATTATTATTATTATTATTATTATTATTATTATTATTATTATTATTATTATTATTATTATTATTATTATTATTATTATTATTATTATTATTATTATTATTATTATTATTATTATTATTATTATTATTATTATTATTATTATTATTATTATTATTATTATTATTATTATTATTATTATTATTATTATTATTATTATTATTATTATTATTATTATTATTATTATTATTATTATTATTATTATTATTATTATTATTATTATTATTATTATTATTATTATTATTATTATTATTATTATTATTATTATTATTATTATTATTATTATTATTATTATTATTATTATTATTATTATTATTATTATTATTATTATTATTATTATTATTATTATTATTATTATTATTATTATTATTATTATTATTATTATTATTATTATTATTATTATTATTATTATTATTATTATTATTATTATTATTATTATTATTATTATTATTATTATTATTATTATTATTATTATTATTATTATTATTATTATTATTATTATTATTATTATTATTATTATTATTATTATTATTATTATTATTATTATTATTATTATTATTATTATTATTATTATTATTATTATTATTATTATTATTATTATTATTATTATTATTATTATTATTATTATTATTATTATTATTATTATTATTATTATTATTATTATTATTATTATTATTATTATTATTATTATTATTATTATTATTATTATTATTATTATTATTATTATTATTATTATTATTATTATTATTATTATTATTATTATTATTATTATTATTATTATTATTATTATTATTATTATTATTATTATTATTATTATTATTATTATTATTATTATTATTATTATTATTATTATTATTATTATTATTATTATTATTATTATTATTATTATTATTATTATTATTATTATTATTATTATTATTATTATTATTATTATTATTATTATTATTATTATTATTATTATTATTATTATTATTATTATTATTATTATTATTATTATTATTATTATTATTATTATTATTATTATTATTATTATTATTATTATTATTATTATTATTATTATTATTATTATTATTATTATTATTATTATTATTATTATTATTATTATTATTATTCTTATTATTATTCTTATTATTATTCTTATTATTATTCTTATTATTATTCTTATTATTATTCTTATTATTATTCTTATTATTATTCTTATTATTATTCTTATTATTATTCTTATTATTATTCTTATTATTATTCTTATTATTATTCTTATTATTATTCTTATTATTATTCTTATTATTATTCTTATTATTATTCTTATTATTATTCTTATTATTATTCTTATTATTATTCTTATTATTATTCTTATTATTATTCTTATTATTATTCTTATTATTATTCTTATTATTATTCTTATTATTATTCTTATTATTATTCTTATTATTATTCTTATTATTATTCTTATTATTATTCTTATTATTATTCTTATTATTATTCTTATTATTATTCTTATTATTATTCTTATTATTATTCTTATTATTATTCTTATTATTATTCTTATTATTATTCTTATTATTATTCTTATTATTATTCTTATTATTATTCTTATTATTATTCTTATTATTATTCTTATTATTATTCTTATTATTATTCTTATTATTATTCTTATTATTATTCTTATTATTATTCTTATTATTATTCTTATTATTATTCTTATTATTATTCTTATTATTATTCTTATTATTATTCTTATTATTATTCTTATTATTATTCTTATTATTATTCTTATTATTATTCTTATTATTATTCTTATTATTATTCTTATTATTATTCTTATTATTATTCTTATTATTATTCTTATTATTATTCTTATTATTATTCTTATTATTATTCTTATTATTATTCTTATTATTATTCTTATTATTATTCTTATTATTATTCTTATTATTATTCTTATTATTATTCTTATTATTATTCTTATTATTATTCTTATTATTATTCTTATTATTATTCTTATTATTATTCTTATTATTATTCTTATTATTATTCTTATTATTATTCTTATTATTATTCTTATTATTATTCTTATTATTATTCTTATTATTATTCTTATTATTATTCTTATTATTATTCTTATTATTATTCTTATTATTATTCTTATTATTATTCTTATTATTATTCTTATTATTATTCTTATTATTATTCTTATTATTATTCTTATTATTATTCTTATTATTATTCTTATTATTATTCTTATTATTATTCTTATTATTATTCTTATTATTATTCTTATTATTATTCTTATTATTATTCTTATTATTATTCTTATTATTATTCTTATTATTATTCTTATTATTATTCTTATTATTATTCTTATTATTATTCTTATTATTATTCTTATTATTATTCTTATTATTATTCTTATTATTATTCTTATTATTATTCTTATTATTATTCTTATTATTATTCTTATTATTATTCTTATTATTATTCTTATTATTATTCTTATTATTATTCTTATTATTATTCTTATTATTATTCTTATTATTATTCTTATTATTATTCTTATTATTATTCTTATTATTATTCTTATTATTATTCTTATTATTATTCTTATTATTATTCTTATTATTATTCTTATTATTATTCTTATTATTATTCTTATTATTATTCTTATTATTATTCTTATTATTATTCTTATTATTATTCTTATTATTATTCTTATTATTATTCTTATTATTATTCTTATTATTATTCTTATTATTATTCTTATTATTATTCTTATTCTTATTATTATTATTATTCTTATTATTATTATTATTCTTATTATTATTATTATTCTTATTATTATTATTATTCTTATTATTATTATTATTCTTATTATTATTATTATTCTTATTATTATTATTATTCTTATTATTATTATTATTCTTATTATTATTATTATTCTTATTATTATTATTATTCTTATTATTATTATTATTCTTATTATTATTATTATTCTTATTATATTATTATTCTTATTATTATTATTATTCTTATTATTATTATTATTCTTATTATTATTCTTATTATTATTATTATTCTTATTATTATTATTATTCTTATTATTATTATTATTCTTATTATTATTATTATTCTTATTATTATTCTTATTATTATTATTATTCTTATTATTATTATTATTCTTATTATTATTATTATTCTTATTATTATTCTTATTATTATTATTATTCTTATTATTATTATTATTCTTATTATTATTATTATTCTTATTATTATTCTTATTATTATTCTTATTATTATTCTTATTATTATTCTTATTATTATTCTTATTATTATTCTTATTATTATTCTTATTATTATTCTTATTATTATTCTTATTATTATTCTTATTATTATTCTTATTATTATTCTTATTATTATTCTTATTATTATTCTTATTATTATTCTTATTATTATTCTTATTATTATTCTTATTATTATTCTTATTATTATTCTTATTATTATTCTTATTATTATTCTTATTATTATTCTTATTATTATTCTTATTATTATTCTTATTATTATTCTTATTATTATTCTTATTATTATTCTTATTATTATTCTTATTATTATTCTTATTATTATTCTTATTATTATTCTTATTATTATTCTTATTATTATTCTTATTATTATTCTTATTATTATTCTTATTATTATTCTTATTATTATTCTTATTATTATTCTTATTATTATTCTTATTATTATTCTTATTATTATTCTTATTATTATTCTTATTATTATTCTTATTATTATTCTTATTATTATTCTTATTATTATTCTTATTATTATTCTTATTATTATTCTTATTATTATTCTTATTATTATTCTTATTATTATTCTTATTCTTATTCTTATTCTTATTCTTATTCTTATTCTTATTCTTATTCTTATTCTTATTCTTATTCTTATTCTTATTCTTATTCTTATTCTTATTCTTATTCTTATTCTTATTCTTATTCTTATTCTTATTCTTATTCTTATTCTTATTCTTATTCTTATTCTTATTCTTATTCTTATTCTTATTCTTATTCTTATTCTTATTCTTATTCTTATTCTTATTCTTATTCTTATTCTTATTCTTATTCTTATTCTTATTCTTATTCTTATTCTTATTCTTATTCTTATTCTTATTCTTATTCTTATTCTTATTCTTATTCTTATTCTTATTCTTATTCTTATTCTTATTCTTATTCTTATTCTTATTCTTATTCTTATTCTTATTCTTATTCTTATTCTTATTCTTATTCTTATTCTTATTCTTATTCTTATTCTTATTCTTATTCTTATTCTTATTCTTATTCTTATTCTTATTCTTATTCTTATTCTTATTCTTATTCTTATTCTTATTCTTATTCTTATTCTTATTCTTATTCTTATTCTTATTCTTATTCTTATTCTTATTCTTATTCTTATTCTTATTCTTATTCTTATTCTTATTCTTATTCTTATTCTTATTCTTATTCTTATTCTTATTCTTATTCTTATTCTTATTCTTATTCTTATTCTTATTCTTATTCTTATTCTTATTCTTATTCTTATTCTTATTCTTATTCTTATTCTTATTCTTATTCTTATTCTTATTCTTATTCTTATTCTTATTCTTATTCTTATTCTTATTCTTATTCTTATTCTTATTCTTATTCTTATTCTTATTCTTATTCTTATTCTTATTCTTATTCTTATTCTTATTCTTATTCTTATTCTTCTTATTCTTATTCTTATTCTTATTCTTATTCTTATTCTTATTCTTATTCTTATTCTTATTCTTATTCTTATTCTTATTCTTATTCTTATTCTTATTCTTATTCTTATTCTTATTCTTATTCTTATTCTTATTCTTATTCTTATTCTTATTCTTATTCTTATTCTTATTCTTATTCTTATTCTTATTCTTATTCTTATTCTTATTCTTATTCTTATTCTTATTCTTATTCTTATTCTTATTCTTATTCTTATTCTTATTCTTATTCTTATTCTTATTCTTATTCTTATTCTTATTCTTATTCTTATTCTTATTCTTATTCTTATTCTTATTCTTATTCTTATTCTTATTCTTATTCTTATTCTTATTCTTATTCTTATTCTTATTCTTATTCTTATTCTTATTCTTATTCTTATTCTTATTCTTATTCTTATTCTTATTCTTATTCTTATTCTTATTCTTATTCTTATTCTTATTCTTATTCTTATTCTTATTCTTATTCTTATTCTTATTCTTATTCTTATTCTTATTCTTATTCTTATTCTTATTCTTATTCTTATTCTTATTCTTATTCTTATTCTTATTCTTATTCTTATTCTTATTCTTATTCTTATTCTTATTCTTATTCTTATTCTTATTCTTATTCTTATTCTTATTCTTATTCTTATTCTTATTCTTATTCTTATTCTTATTCTTATTCTTATTCTTATTCTTATTCTTATTCTTATTCTTATTCTTATTCTTATTCTTATTCTTATTCTTATTCTTATTCTTATTCTTATTCTTATTCTTATTCTTATTCTTATTCTTATTCTTATTCTTATTCTTATTCTTATTCTTATTCTTATTCTTATTCTTATTCTTATTCTTATTC
>OY986040.1:15660798-16180798 GCA_963920215.1 Nineta flava | reverse complement strand
TATTCTTATTCTTATTCTTATTCTTATTCTTATTCTTATTCTTATTCTTATTCTTATTCTTATTCTTATTCTTATTCTTATTCTTATTCTTATTCTTATTCTTATTCTTATTCTTATTCTTATTCTTATTCTTATTCTTATTCTTATTCTTATTCTTATTCTTATTCTTATTCTTATTCTTATTCTTATTCTTATTCTTATTCTTATTCTTATTCTTATTCTTATTCTTATTCTTATTCTTATTCTTATTCTTATTCTTATTCTTATTCTTATTCTTATTCTTATTCTTATTCTTATTCTTATTCTTATTCTTATTCTTATTCTTATTCTTATTCTTATTCTTATTCTTATTCTTATTCTTATTCTTATTCTTATTCTTATTCTTATTCTTATTCTTATTCTTATTCTTATTCTTATTCTTATTCTTATTCTTATTCTTATTCTTATTCTTATTCTTATTCTTATTCTTATTCTTATTCTTATTCTTATTCTTATTCTTATTCTTATTCTTATTCTTATTCTTATTCTTATTCTTATTCTTATTCTTATTCTTATTCTTATTCTTATTCTTATTCTTATTCTTATTCTTATTCTTATTCTTATTCTTATTCTTATTCTTATTCTTATTCTTATTCTTATTCTTATTCTTATTCTTATTCTTATTCTTATTCTTATTCTTATTCTTATTCTTATTCTTATTCTTATTCTTATTCTTATTCTTATTCTTATTCTTATTCTTATTCTTATTCTTATTCTTATTCTTATTCTTATTCTTATTCTTATTCTTATTCTTATTCTTATTCTTATTCTTATTCTTATTCTTATTCTTATTCTTATTCTTATTCTTATTCTTATTCTTATTCTTATTCTTATTCTTATTCTTATTCTTATTCTTATTCTTATTCTTATTCTTATTCTTATTCTTATTCTTATTCTTATTCTTATTCTTATTCTTATTCTTATTCTTATTCTTATTCTTATTCTTATTCTTATTCTTATTCTTATTCTTATTCTTATTCTTATTCTTATTCTTATTCTTATTCTTATTCTTATCTTATTCTTATTCTTATTCTTATTCTTATTCTTATTCTTATTCTTATTCTTATTCTTATTCTTATTCTTATTCTTATTCTTATTCTTATTCTTATCTTATTCTTATTCTTATTCTTATTCTTATTCTTATTCTTATTCTTATTCTTATTCTTATTCTTATTCTTATTCTTATTCTTATTCTTATTCTTATTCTTATTCTTATTCTTATTCTTATTCTTATTCTTATTCTTATTCTTATTCTTATTCTTATTCTTATTCTTATTCTTATTCTTATTCTTATTCTTATTCTTATTCTTATTCTTATTCTTATTCTTATTCTTATTCTTATTCTTATTCTTATTCTTATTCTTATTCTTATTCTTATTCTTATTCTTATTCTTATTCTTATTCTTATTCTTATTCTTATTCTTATTCTTATTCTTATTCTTATTCTTATTCTTATTCTTATTCTTATTCTTATTCTTATTCTTATTCTTATTCTTATTCTTATTCTTATTCTTATTCTTATTCTTATTCTTATTCTTATTCTTATTCTTATTCTTATTCTTATTCTTATTCTTATTCTTATTCTTATTCTTATTCTTATTCTTATTCTTATTCTTATTCTTATTCTTATTCTTATTCTTATTCTTATTCTTATTCTTATTCTTATTCTTATTCTTATTCTTATTCTTATTCTTATTCTTATTCTTATTCTTATTCTTATTCTTATTCTTATTCTTATTCTTATTCTTATTCTTATTCTTATTCTTATTCTTATTCTTATTCTTATTCTTATTCTTATTCTTATTCTTATTCTTATTCTTATTCTTATTCTTATTCTTATTCTTATTCTTATTCTTATTCTTATTCTTATTCTTATTCTTATTCTTATTCTTATTCTTATTCTTATTCTTATTCTTATTCTTATTCTTATTCTTATTCTTATTCTTATTCTTATTCTTATTCTTATTCTTATTCTTATTCTTATTCTTATTCTTATTCTTATTCTTATTCTTATTCTTATTCTTATTCTTATTCTTATTCTTATTCTTATTCTTATTCTTATTCTTATTCTTATTCTTATTCTTATTCTTATTCTTATTCTTATTCTTATTCTTATTCTTATTCTTATTCTTATTCTTATTCTTATTCTTATTCTTATTCTTATTCTTATTCTTATTCTTATTCTTATTCTTATTCTTATTCTTATTCTTATTCTTATTCTTATTCTTATTCTTATTCTTATTCTTATCTATTCTTATTCTTATTCTTATTCTTATTCTTATTCTTATTCTTATTCTTATTCTTATTCTTATTCTTATTCTTATTCTTATTCTTATTCTTATTCTTATTCTTATTCTTATTCTTATTCTTATTCTTATTCTTATTCTTATTCTTATTCTTATTCTTATTCTTATTCTTATTCTTATTCTTATTCTTATTCTTATTCTTATTCTTATTCTTATTCTTATTCTTATTCTTATTCTTATTCTTATTCTTATTCTTATTCTTATTCTTATTCTTATTCTTATTCTTATTCTTATTCTTATTCTTATTCTTATTCTTATTCTTATTCTTATTCTTATTCTTATTCTTATTCTTATTCTTATTCTTATTCTTATTCTTATTCTTATTCTTATTCTTATTCTTATTCTTATTCTTATTCTTATTCTTATTCTTATTCTTATTCTTATTCTTATTCTTATTCTTATTCTTATTCTTATTCTTATTCTTATTCTTATTCTTATTCTTATTCTTATTCTTATTCTTATTCTTATTCTTATTCTTATTCTTATTCTTATTCTTATTCTTATTCTTATTCTTATTCTTATTCTTATTCTTATTCTTATTCTTTATTCTTATTCTTATTCTTATTCTTATTCTTATTCTTATTCTTATTCTTATTCTTATTCTTATTATTATTATTATTATTATTATTATTATTATTATTATTATTATTATTATTATTATTATTATTATTATTATTATTATTATTATTATTATTATTATTATTATTATTATTATTATTATTATTATTATTATTATTATTATTATTATTATTATTATTATTATTATTATTATTATTATTATTATTATTATTATTGTTATTATTATTATTATGTTTTTTGTGTATCTCTCCATACTGTAAAAAATATTTAAACAATAAACAATTTTATAAAACTATTTCTAAATTGATTGAATAAATTATTGGGTAGTAATCGGTAGGCAACCTGTATTGAAACATCGTTCCGTCTTGCTTCAAAACATACCTTCTATACTTACTCTCACCCAGCTTATGGAGAGCCCGTAAGGCTCAGACGAGCTGTCTGAGCCCACCTCTGCACTACAGACTACAGAGTATCCGCATTATTTTTATTTCTGTATGAATCATTGTGTAGTTAGTAAATAATATTTAACATTGATTAGCAAAGCATTCCAACATAGTCGGTATAATAAGCGGCTGATAAAATTAGTAAATAATGAAACTCAGACTTTTTTTAATGCAGTCTTGTTTGATAATCAAAACACTTGCAAGCATTTATTTGATAACTAAAAATATTACTATTATACTTTCTTTATTCTTTCAATTAAAAAATTTTAACTGAAATCTTTAAGGATATGAAATTAGCGAGAAGCGTTAGCCAACTTCGTTCCTACTACATGAAAAACACGTTAGTATCATGCCATAAATTGTACCTCTCTGTTTCTAAAATCCCAGATTCATATAAACTCCCGTACATTTTGGGCAGAATGTCAAATAAATTAATGTGCAGAAATTAGTTAAAAATACTTGTCCTGGTTCCACGTCCTGGTTCATCTTATTGCAGACTGTCCGAAACTCGCATGCGCATAAGATCCTACGAGAAGGTCTATTATCGTATAGCTGTTTAGAATGTGAGAATTATGCATCAGATTTGTTATTTAAATTGAATGATTCAGTTTGAGACTTTTCGATGAACATCGAGTGGTAAATATAATGTTGGGTTGCTTTACGGATCGCATTCCATTTAAATTCGTTGTAATTAATATGCTCAACGTCCTTCGGTGCTTCAACTTAAAATTCAAACATGCTAATAATTTTGTTTTTCGTTTTCGTATATTAACAGAATATAAAAAAATATCGTTTCTTGTAACATGAACAATTCGTACGCATTATATTCTCTCATCCAGAATGAAAATTAAATGAATTTAGGCGTAACGAAATATAAATTGAGTTAAACATATTATGTAATTAATTAAAATTGTTTTCCCAATACTCTAGTAATTAAGGACCTTCGAAAATGACTTATTTCATTTAAATTATCGATAGAAATATTTTTATTTTTATTGGGATGATTCGTTTTTTTTTTTTTTTTTTGGGGGGGGGGGGTATTTTACTGCTACTATTGTTCTATTTCAATATTGTTGAGTGTCTTTTCCAGATAGACATAATTACTTTCTATTTGATTGCACATTTAATTGTGTATTTATTATTTTATAATACATCCTCCCATCCACACATCCTTAAGCATCACAATGGACCTTATGGTCGAATTGTAGCCCGTTCCGGCAGCCTCTGCAATCTATCTATCTATCTGTATACATGAAGTATACGATAAAGTTTTGGTAGAATAAATAACTTCAAAATTAAGTATTTAACAATAGTTTAATGATAGTAATATAAGTGATAGAAGTCTACTTATTTTAGAATTCGAGAAATTGTCGATGATTACATGTGCATCTATGTGTATTTATTATTAATAAATACATATAATATTATTAATATTTACTCTTGATTGAGTATAAAATATAATTTTGAAATTGTTTATTCTAGCAAAACTTCATTGAATACTACATAAATTATTATATTACTTTACTCATAGTTTGAAGCTCCGTTGAACCTCATAATAAAACAATTCGCGGAATGCTGGGCATCGTTTTAATCACTTTGGTTTACATTGAAATGAAAGGAGTTTTAAATTTGATCCGTTTTGTCTAGTGATCTTTCGTTGTACCCAGAAGTATTGAAATTTATCAAAAAAATATTTTTGACAAAACTCAAAAACTGTTCAGACCCTATTCGCTTCGAGTAGGGTAACCGTACTCAGCGCCACACGTGGTCAAAAAAACAACTTTATGGCCAATGTCAGTGTATAAATAACCATAGGCGTTTGACGTTTTTTTGAAGAATTATTCAAGTGCGTTGTTTAAAATAAGACACCTTGCATAGTCAGTAATCAGAAGTTGGGTAGAAAATGTCGGCAAAGGTATACACAAGACAGAGGCCAACTTTGTCAATAAGATGTATAATATAGTTTTTAAGTGATAAGTCTAAAAGACACATTATCTTATTTTTTTCAGAGTCCATTCTTAATATTATACTTAAAAGCAATGATTATTAAAATTGTAAAAAAATGGCCATACCCTACCGACAGGTCATTGGCTGCAGTTAGAAATTCATACTAAATATATTTAAAGAAATTGTGCTTAAAAATAAGTTGATTAATAATATGAAGTCGATTTTGAAGTCAATGTATTTGTACGTGAAAGAGATCGCAACCCCCCCCCCCCACCAATAACATACGGCTTTGTTTACTACGAGAATCTCTTTATGCGACATAAAAGAAAAGTTGCGCTCCCTGGCTTTTAAACATTCATATTTCGGAAAACACACTAGTCGGCTATAAAATATAATTTTAATAAATAATTTAATAATATATAAATTAAAGTCTGTTTATACTAAAAAAAAAATATTGCAGAACGAAAATAAATTGAAAAAAAAAACAACATAAATATATATATATATATATATATATATATATATATATATATATATATATATATATATATATATATATATAATAAATACGTTTATTTATCTATACAATTTTTTTTAATATTTCATTTTAAAAATAATAAACATAGTCCAATTAAAAAAATTTATTTATTTACATAGAAATCGTTTAGAAAAGTGTATACGAATAATTGAAATATTTTTTACATTGATCATTTAGTAGTTTTTTTTTTTTTGTTTGATTATTTTCTTATATAAGTCTATTAAATTTCTAAGAATTATTGTCATGGATGTTTGTTTATATTGCTCATATTCAGCACAGAATAAACGAGATATAATTTTATTGATCAATTGATTCAAATTCTGGAAATATAAAATAGAAAAATGTAAACTCCGTTGCAAAAAAAATTGAACCAATCTTAATCCAAAAAGTTTCCCATTGTTTTAGAGCAATAAAATTGAGCTAGTTAGAAATAAAATTGAACTAACACAATCGTAGCTGTATGTATGTCTTTGTAAAGAGCAAATAAGTAGGGACAAAAACAGTGACAGATTTTCATAAATTTTTAATAGAATGACATTCATCAAAACAGTTCGAGAATGATGTTAACAACTGAAGCATTACCGGAAGCATTACATAAACCGGAAGTTATGGAGTATAAATGTCAAAACATCTTGGCATGTTTTTGATTTTGCTATACACTTATTTATGGTTTTTTAGAAGTCAACCATATACCAATGTTAAAACCATTTGTTAAACTGTGTATACAGAGGTATTTTCAAATATTGATTTTTTGTTGAAACTTTTTTTAATTAACTGCTGGAAAACAATAATCTGTATATAGAATATTTTTTTGCATAATTTATTTACGCTCTAAAACTGAGTCGAACATTTTTTAAAATATTTATTGAAAATAAATTATACTGCATTTAATGTTTGAAAATTAAGTGTGTTTATTATCTGTGCCATAAAATTTATCGTATATTTTATATCATAATAAAGGTTAAACATTACGTGTAATATACAGGCGGTTATTTCTGATACGAAGCTAAATATCCAAGAGTATGGGGTGCCATCGAGGGCAAATAGCCACATGACTGAGTTTCATTATAATGCATTTATTAAGATCATAACAATTTTTTTCTCAATTTTATTTCTATAGAAAATCAAAAGGTATGAGCTTCTGTTATCAAACCAGTCCAAGTGGTCGAGCGGTCTAAGGCGTTATGTCCGCGCAGTATGCTTACTTGGAAACGGGGAGAAACTTGGAAACTGTAAATTGGTTTGCCGATTATTAAGAAAAAAATAAGGGGCGGTTAATTGACTAAACTGTCGGGATATGGACAAGAACGAAGTAACCGGCTATGCTTGAGAAGGTTTTCTGCAGTTTCCTTCACGATCTCCAGATGAATATCGGCATAGTTCCTATCATAGTCGGCTGCAGCCGAATATCCTACCAATTCCTTGTCTATAGACAAAAATTCCTTCCACTCCACTCACATCCTCACATCCTTAGGCATCACATGGACCTTATGGTCGAAGAGTAGCCCATCTTGTAAACAAATGTTTTGCCTTGTGAAAAACCACAATATTGAATTTTTCAAGAAACGATGGAAGTTATTTAAATCTTACCGTTAAGCGAATCCAAGAGAAACAAATCTGTATATTCTACTGCTCCCATTCAAGTTTCAAACATCTCAAAGGATATTTATATGGAAGCGAGGGTTTTAAGTTTTAGCTTTTATACTTAGTGAAGATGTATTATATAAAATGCATCTTTAGTTTTTCGTGTTTGTAAACTTAGACGAGTCCACATGTTTTTTCCGCGATTTTTTTGAATGCAATCCTCGAACCTATTATCAGATCATTATTTGAAACTTTATTGGTTGACTGTGCTTAAAAGATGATTAGCCACAGTTATGTGGTAGGTCTGAGGTCTGCCAAGCGATCCCTCTTTGTTAATGCCTTGACCGTTTTCGGTATTGCTATCAAAAGCCATTTTAAATAACTACTAGAAGATGAAAGTGCTATACTGTTCATGTAAATTCAATGTCATACTCCTATCACTTCGTATCGACGTTTAATTGCGCCTCGCTAAAATTTGATCCCGGGTCTTCTGTCATGTACGCTCTGGTACAGACATAATTACAAAACCTTGGAAGTTTTATAGTTTTATTAAATTTCGATTTTTTGCCCCAATTTCCTAGATCAAAAATTTTTGTACTTTATAAAGACATATTTCGACTACAAAGTAGTCATCATCAGTATGAATTAGCTTATAGGGAATATGAATGAAAATTTTTTTTCATTTGAAATGAAGCATGTTTACTTGACAAATATCAAGGTAAAATTACTTTTTAAATAACTTTAAAAATAAGCGAGATATGAATGACTGAAATTCCCGATTAGACAAAGAGGGTGATAGCCCTCTTGATATGTTATGTGACGTCATATTACACTTTCACCATTTAAAATATACGTAAAACTCCTTTAGTCTTTTACTCTTTTTGCAAGAAAGAGACAGATAATAAGCTTTAAAAGCTTATAGCTTCTTTGATATTTGTCGGATTTTAAATTCGTTTTTAAATATTATTACAGTATTAACAGAATTTTCATATTATAAAAACAAATGTGAAAAAAAATTTTTATGCATATTCTATTGTAATTATTCTCCGAGGAGATGTTACTTGTTGCCAATTTGGTGACGGTCTGCAATATTTTTACTTGGAAATGTATCAAACATAAGATACATTTTTTAACAAGGTATATGCTACAGAAATAGGACAATTTCCTTTAACAATTCAGAAGAAACTAACATAATATAGTTAAATTATGTTTCTAGCAGCAGATGAACTGTGATAGTAAAAGAATTCGCAGAATTTTAATAAACTATTAACGTAGAAAGAAATAGCACCGTTTTTAGATTCTTTGACAGTTTTTTTATTTCCTTTCGTAATAATATTTCTCAGGCATATCATAATAATTATAAAATGGCGTCTTTTTTTTTTTTTTAAATACGATTTGCTTCTTTACTAACAGACGGCCATTTATATACTTGACTGTATAGTTTTAATACATAGCATAATTGAGATGTTGCTTGCTTAACTATTCCCAGGATATATTATTTCTTATACAAGAAGTTTTTAGGACACAAAAATAGAATATGCCTGTCGGTACACATGGTCACAAAAGTAGCGTTCATTGTGGAAACTTTCATAGTTGGTTTGTGCCATATCTATTGAGTTTTCGAAAAAATGTTGTGCACAATAGCTATTAATATATCTATGACAAACAAGTTTTATGCGAGATATTTCTTCGAATAGATTAGACCCAGATCAATTAAGAAATTTTGAAAAAAATGAACGAGCCTATTGTGGTCATGTGAACCTTGTTGGTTCTTTAATAGTTTTCTAGGAATCTCGACATTTTTCCGTTTATTAAATAATTGTTCAGATTCATTTTATAGAAATATAGAATCGTCAATAATTTACGACGAAGTGAAAAACATATCTGCTGCAGCGCCTCTTTGTGGCCTCTAAGACATGTCCTATGTAACAAATCGCATCAAAATCGATCGAGTAGTTTTTGAGAATCACATCTACTACAATGTCCCCTGGTGGCCTATAACCGCAAAATATGGCTAAGAATCTGCTCTGAGGTAATACCTATGTTATGCAACAAACCGCGTCGAACTTGGCCCAGAAGTTTTTGCGAAAAATGGTAACAGACATACAAACACACAAACATCCTCTTACTTTAATCAGAAATACCGTCGCTGGAAAATAGCGTGTATATTAGACAATTCGGACGGTATTAACCTCCAACAAACCCTGCATTCGATTTATGTCGAATCAATTCGCATTTTGAAAAAAAAAAAAAACATTTTAACTTGCGAAATCTGTGACACATAATTAATTGGAAATTTTGGCCTGTGTTCTGCTAGATTTACCCTATATATTTATATACGTACTAAATACATCTGATACACTATGTATAAATAAATAAATATTTTATTCAAACTATTAATCGTAGCAGATGAGTTAAATAAATATTTAAATAACTATAAATTTCTATTTTTAAATGTCCTGTTTTCTTTAAATAATAATAATTAAACTTATTTATGATTTCAAAATGAATATTAATGTTATAATTGAAAAAAAAAATCTAATAAGAACTGCCACACAATCTTTACTCCGGTTCTTTCTTAGGTTCACAGATTTTCTTTAGACTGTTTTCCTATTTAAACAAGTGAAAATAACAACTAACAGAATTAATTGCTCAAATACCCGGTATGAACTGCGTTTATGAATAAGTATATATTGATTGAATTGCTTAGATACGCAATATATACTGAGTTTATGAAAAAAAGAGTTGCAAACAAAAGTTTTTGTTTTTTAAAAAGGAGCATTTAAAAGAAATTTTTGTGTCATCTCTTACGATTTCAAAGATGGATATTTTCTACACTGCTGGGGGGATGCAGTAGTATATTTTGCTTGAAATTGCTTTTTACCTTCAGAACATGCACACCCACACAAATTTCAGTTCGTCACCTTTTTTCTTTTTTGAGTTATCGTGTTTACGGACGAGCGAATATGCGGAGTTGGACTAATTGGGTCATTTTATAAACAACCAATGAAAATTTTTTTCTACGCTTAATATTATGTATACATCAATTATACCGGGTATAAATACAAGGATCGGGCTATCGCTAATCGGTGTGGGGATTCCCTACAACCCTGTGTACATAAGTCAAAATACACAAAAGTTTAAGTAAAACACTAAAATTTTATAGTAATTTTGATGAAACGAAACGTTAAAATGGAAATTATCACTTTGCTGAATAACGTAAAATGATCGATGAGAGAGCAAGATATGTTCTTTGCTAAGGAAAAGAAACTCATTTAAAATTTTTAGGAACTCTTTCTATTAATACAGGGTTGCTAGCAAAAAGCAAATTGAAATATAAAACGGGAAAAATTACACTGTATATCATCATATGCAGGTTGTAATCGTCAAGACTGGCCATTGGAATACAAAATTTGCAACACTGTCTAAATAAGTATAGCAAAGACATACATTTATTTGTTAAGAGAAAAAGAAACAGACATACATATATGTTACTATTGTGTCTAAGAATTAGAAATAATGTATACTCCCGTTCATAAAAATTGAACCACCACTAAGTCACATTCTAAGCGTATATATTACTAAATATATGTACACTCCCGTTCAAAAAAATGAACAGACCTGAAATATTAATTATTTTACATTTCATAAAACTCCTCACTTTTGTAACTCTCTGTATAATGTATAATTTTATTTATTTATAAACAAAGATAAGTAGTATATTTTATAAGTGTGTAAAAAAGAAATTGAAGTATAAACTGAATTTATATTTTTTATTTATATACACGGTGTCAGTGACAGAGTGAGAATTTAAAAAATATATGTAATGTAACTACATGTTAAGTGTTATGTCTTACTCTTACGTATAAAAATAAAATAAAATGTTGTATCTGTTAATACAAGAATAATCAAAATTGTGAGAGACTGATTCGGTTCTTTGAACGGGAGTGTATATTACATACGATAATGCTTAGAATGTTTCAACTGATCCAATTTTTATGAACGAGAGTGTATGTCGTTGTTAATTAAACTCATTTATACAGCGTTACATATTTCGTATCCAAAGGCTAGTCATAATGATTACAACCTGTATAAGATATGGTTTAAATGTATTATTTAGCTCAAGTTTGCAACGATTAGAAATATTGATTAAGAAAAAAATTTGGTACAGATGTGTGTTCAGAAAATCTTCCAGTTACTTCTTTTTCGAAAATTCTGTTCATTGAGACGAAAACTCAAAAATGAAATGAGCTGAAATTTCGTGAGCGTGTTATAGAGTGCAAACTGACCTCAAATTAGTAAATGGTGAAAATTATATATTTTAAACGAAAAGGGGTAAAACAAAAGCTAAAAAGAAAACATCTTTTTAATATTTTTGCCACAATTTCAGCTGAAACTAATTACTTGAAGATTACAGAAGCCTATAAAAAATGTATGTATACAAAACTGTATATTGTTTTTATACCCATATCCATGCGTGTTTGTTAGCTATATAAACAGTATACACACACTGATCAAGCAGTCAAGTGTTTGCAGGGTATTTAGCAATTAGAATTAAGTGCGACATTTTTTGTTTATTCCATGACTTTGGGCTTATTCCGTAATGGTAACATCAATAAATTGTAAGTTGGCATCACTTAAAAAGGAGAGGTAGGGATGGATGGAGCTGTGTTCCACCATCATAAACATCATCAATCAAAAAATTAAATAAAATTGAATAAAAACAAAAAATTATATTTTATTTTGTTTAATAACAGACTCGTCCTCGCGCACTACCGTGCTCTAGATAAGATTAACTAAGTATAATTTATAAATAAATAATAAAAATGATTCCTCTATCATTACAATAGCATACGTCATACGACTTTTGATGATGTTTATGATGGTGGCACACAGAACCATCCATCTCTACCTCTCCTTTTTAAGTAATGCCAACTTAAAACTTATTGATGCTATCATTACGGAATACACTCTTTGTGATGTGAATAAGTGTATCCAAATAAATTCTTACAAACCTACAATTGGCGGGAAACGGTACAGTTCAAAATGGTTTATTATTATTGTAACAAATGGAAGGTAACAATGCGGAATTATTGAAACAAATTACATAGGAGAAAATAAACCAAAGTACAAATAATAGAACACTTATCTTAAACAATGGAAAATAATTCGAAGGAATTATTTCTAGTCCTTGATTAGGATCTTCTGGAATAGATGAAGATAGTATGCTAGGCTCTTGTGAAGTAGTTGTCGGTAATGAGGGCACCACTGTATCAGGAACTTCTGGAGTAATTGTGGGTAATGGGTTCGGTGGTTCTCTACTCTTCTCTAGATCTTTTTCTGGATCGATTGATTTTTGATCGTCTTGAAATCCTTTGGTATGTGGTTTCATGAACCCGTACTTTGCTGTCGCGCTTTTTGTTGATATATTTGGCACTTGCTCGAGCGCTGATTTTGTACTAAAACAGTAGGGGTTTTATTTGGTAAAAAATATATTGTAAGAAAGTGTAGTAAACACATTATGTGTACACCAGGGAAATAACCAATGATAATTCTAACAAGGAAAAATTCGTTACGCAGTAGCTGCTTCAACTTAGCGAATTTCCTTAGAATATATAAATCACTCTCTAGCGGTCATAATTTTAGTGTGATCAAAATGAAATATAATATCTGATATGACTTTAGTATTTGCAACAATAGCTGCATTTCCTTTGGAGGAAATTCGCTAAAAATTAAATTTATTAATAGCCAAAATAAATCGATGTATAACGATTATAGTTTATAGTTACTATGGAAACGACAATCAAAATTTTTTACAATAAAATATATTTTATGTATTTGTGTCAAACAAACACAAAATATTTAATATCTCTCTTAATATACGAATAATCGAAGAATCTATAAGGAGTAAAGTTGTAGAAAATCAACTTTGCTACAATTCATTACTTGATCATTTTTCTCAAACTCTAATGTGAACAGAGATATTTAGAATTTTAACTTTCAATCTTTAATTGTAAATATTTCTGTAACAGAAATATTTAGAAATATTTGCGTAACAGAAAAATTATAAGAAACAAAATTGCAGTAAAACTTAGTACCTACAACTTAACTCTACAATTTAAATATTAAGGGAGACAGTCAAATTTTGATTTTCTTCTCCCTCTAAACCCCATTTCCCCTCGTCCGATTTTACCCATTAACGAACTTGACCTTTAGAATACCAAACGCGATCCAAATACCTAATTTCATTCCAATCGGAATAAAACTGTGACCGCTAGAGAGACCCCAGACATTTAAAAAAAGTAGATATGTTGTTATGTATATATATATACATATATACAAATTTTAGCGATAGTGATTTTTAAAATCTAATAGGTAGGATCGATGGACATTTGAAAAAATTTTTACGAAATTCCAACATTGGTGCAAAAACAATAGATACATTTCTTTTGGAGGAAATTCGCTAAAAATTCGTTACGCAGTAGTTGCTTCAACTTAGCGAATTTCTTTCGAATACATAAATCACTCTCCAGCATAATTTTAGTGCGATCAAAATAAAATATCATCCCTGATATGACTTTATTATTTTCAAAGCCAATTTTATTACAAAATATCATAGGTCAAGGGGAAAGGGGGGCATAGAGAAAGAAGAAAACAAAAAAATAAAATGTCTCTCTTAATATTAGACCAATTAAAAATTGTATTAGGAGTAAAATTGTAGAAAATAAAGTTATCTAAAATATTCATATTTTTTAAAGATAATCTCATAGTATTCAAAAAAAAAATCTTACGAAATTTCCGAATCAGTTGACGGATCCGGCTCAAGTTCAGATTCCTTAGTTGCGTGTGACGTAGTTGTTGTTGCAGCTGGTGGTGTAATAATTATATTTACGTTTTGACTTGGTAAACGTTGACTTGATTGACCTAATTCATGTGGTTCACATGTTTGACATGATACTCGTGGCATACTTTGTCCAGCTTTATCAATATGTTCCTTGACTAGTTTTACAACTTGACATTTTTTATGTCCGATTTCTTGTTTTTTTTCTTGTATTTTATCGTTTATGTCATCGGCAAATGATATAGTAAATATGCAATCATTCGGACAAACTTCTGGTTTTACATTGTATTCGCTTGTTTGTAATCCTATATTTTCAGTTTTATTTCGTGGGAATTTTGCTTCAATAGAAGTTATGGTAGTGGTTGCTAAAGAATTTGGATACTTGGAACCCGATGTCGGCTTCTGTCGTATTGAAAACTTTCGTGCTGTAATATTTGTTGGACCACCTGCAGAGGCATCTTGTTCGGAAAAGTCTTTTGAGTCTTGCTCTGTCGTCTTTTTTGGTGGAGAATCATATTTTTTGATTCGTGTTTTAAAGGTTGGTGTTCCACAGCGATTTGAAATTTCATGATCTGTAATATTTCTTGAAAAATTAAAACAATAATAACAAGATGATCGGATCGATAAGACATTTTTCTATATTTAAGCTGTCTATAAATTTTCTGCTAACTCGAATCGATAATTTTGAAAAAAAACATACATATTTTGTCATTCGATTTTCTTGAAAATTGATATATATATATATATATATATATATATAAATTATTTTATCTAGTGACTTCACCACTCTGAACTCTAATCTTGAGTTTCCTATAGACACACTTCGACCATAAGGTCCATCGTGATGCCTAAGGATGTGAGGAGTGGAAGGAATTTTTGTGTGTAGGCTAGGAATTGGTAGATTGAGCGGCTGCGGTCGACTATGTCAGGAACTATGCCGATATTCATCTGGAGTTCGTGAAGGAAACTGCAGAAAACCTTCTCCAGCATAGCCGGTTACTTTATTCTTGTCCATACCCTGACAGTTTAGTAAATTAACCGCCCCCTTTTTTTTAAATAATTGACAAACTGCCGATATCGGGATTCAAACCCATAACCTCCCAGTCCCAAGTAGACAGAGCGCGGTAAACCGCTCAATTTGCCACTAGTTTTTTTCGGAAATTTTCTGACCGAAATGAATACTATTTCGATCTTTGTTTACAAACTTTAAATAGCGGAAGTGGTATAGATGATTAATTTTTTATGGGTTATAATATCGAAAAACATCTGGGTATTTTCTATCTTATAACTTAAATTAACATCTCGTAACCCATTTTATCTATCCTTCCCAATATGCAAGATGTTGGAAAAAATTAACATTACTAGAAATAGGATTTTGGGGTTCTAAATGGGCATGTAAAACTATTTTTGACACCCTCTATTGTGTAGGCCTCTAACCTATAAAGTTAAGAAACTTTGCAAAAAAAAAGTGAGAAACTTAAGGATTTCGAGTTTTTTTTTTAAATGGAAAACCGACAAATGAAAATAATTACTCACAATCAGGATCTACCGAGCAAATATAACAATTGATATCATGACATAGTCTTGGTCTAAATGATTTCAAATTTGATAGGGACGAAAGTTTGATTAGTTTTTCTTCGAAGTCTTCATATTCTTGATTACTAACTTCATAAGATTTTCCAAGCTTAAATGATGTGCAACTTGATCGTGATAAATATTGTAATTCATCTCGTATCGATTTCAAATCTTTCAATTGCCGATCAATATTTTCAGTTAAATTTTTTGATTCTTTGATCGACTGCATGTTTTCTACATTTTCTTGTGTATGAGATGGTGATTTAATTACGCTATTGATTGTTGGCGGTAAACCGTTTATTGATGTTGCAATAGTCTTCATATTTGGTCTTCGACTATTTGAACCTGGCACAAAAAGTAACAACCAGGTTTTATTTAAATCAACTTCAAATATCATCTCCCAAACGGAAAACAATCAATATCGAAAGTTAATTTTTTTTTTAATTTTCATTCACTCAGCTTATTTTGAGGAAAAATATATTGAGAAAATAGTTTATTTTCGTATATGAGTTTTATAAATTTTGATTCAATCTTTGAGTTATGGAAATAGAGTAGGTTGTTGCGATTTTAGGTAGAAATTGGAAAAAAATATATTTTTCATGTTCTTATGGCAATTTATTTTAAAGTTTTGGGCGCGGTAAAAATTCATAAAACCTGATTTTAAAGTACATAATTCATCCATGTCTATATAATTTATAGAACACTCGAGAATTTATCGATTGTAGAAAGAGAGCTTTAGACTTGGTATTTTGAATCATGTCAGATTGGGTTTTGTCGTTTTAGACATCAATAAAGTTTACCAATCGATAGCATGTAAAAATGTTCTTTTTGGTTTGTTTTTGTTTGTTAGTTTTTTCTCAATTTTAACCACTATAAGTTCGGCCTTGTTTGTCGCAGTATGTTCAGCCAATTTTGGTATTTTTGAAATTAAATTTAGAACCATTCCGGATTCTAGAGATCTTTCTAGAATACAGTATTCTAGAGAAGTTATGCAACGAAGAATACAAAAAAAATTTGAAACTGATTATATGTAAAAAATGATTATTTTTTGCTGAAATGAGTGCCATATACGTTTTTGCCCAGGCGTGGATCCTGCCCTCAAAAAAGGTTGTGGTCACAGCCACCAGAAAATAGGTTAAGTGCGAATCGGAGTATGAACTCGCTCAGGATCGATATAATGCATTCCTACAAAGGAGATGTTTACAAAATATATGACGCCCTGACCAAGATTTTGTACAGTGTATAGTTCCACGTGTTGCACATCACAGTGTCACATTTAAATTCTAAACTACTGAACCGATTTTGATGAAATTAAACGCTAGTTTACATTTTACATTAAATAATTTTATTTTGGTGCTTACTTAAATTACAAATTCAAGCTTACGTTTCTTTTTCGCGAAGACGTTGATAATTCATCGATATCCAGGTTCACATCTTTGTCTGTATTTAGGAGAGCTAGCTCGGATAATCTTTCCTGTGCTATTGCAAATGCGCATACAACACACGCTTACTTTTAAATTAGTAAATGAGTATGCGCACCCAGCGAATAGTCATCTCTTTTTTCCAACACAAGTATTCATGTGCCAAAAAGAAACAGATAATATGTTGTCAAAAATGTGACATAACGTGTCAGCATAAAGTCTATGATGACTAAGTACTTCGCTGTGTTCAGAATTACGCACGATTCCTTGTTTTATTTTATTTTATTAAGGCATTGGATATAATATCATCAGCCTATCGACCGTGAAAGTGTGACGTCACAAGTCTATTAGGGTTGTGGGCATGCCCATCGTGCCCACAACAGTGGATCCGTGCTTGTTTTGCCTACTTTTTTTGGTTGAGTTCTTATAAGTTTTCGAAAGACCCAAGAAGAGAATATCCAAACTTTACATAGAACATAGAATATATACTCACTCAATTTTTTCGCAAACTGATAGTCTTCATATGGATCAAATTTAAATTGTTTATCGCAATATTCTACATTTTCGGATGTTTTTGTCTTTAAATGAAAATAATCGGTAATATCTTCTATAACTATTCGCTTTTTGTATCCATCATTTTCGGTAAATCGGTTTTCATTAAAAGCTGCAAACTGTGAACAATTTTCATATGTCGATGGGTTTTTAGTTTCCTGGATTGAATCACGCACTAAGTTATTTTGTGAATTTATTTGATAAGAATTGATATTATCGTTAACTGTTTGATTGTTGTAATCGTGATTGTCGGTAAACGGATATGAATTGTTTTCAATGAAACGTGAAAATTTTGGACGGTTTTCGTATGACGATACTTTTGTAGTTTCTTGAAATGATTCTACGACATTTTGTGAAATTTTATTCAATTCATGAGAATCAACTTGTTCCTTAACTGTTGGAATTCTGTAATCTTCATTCTTTCTAAATGGAAACGATTTTTCATTGAATTGTGTAAATTTTCGATGATTATCATATGTCGTTGGTTTTGTGGTTCCACTATTTCGAATGCCAGTTTTGGCTTCACAATGGCATGATGACAGTGAACAAGAATCATCTGGTGCACAATTATTCATAGATGTGTTAGGCTGTGCACAATTTAAACCAATTTGTGAAAATTTTCTTGCCTCACGACGAACACATGGAAAAATTGGCCGTTTCTTTTTGGACTGTGTTGGGGGGTTCGCTCTTGAATACTGCCATTGTGAAAATTTTTTTTTTGGAATGGATAATTTTCGATAATCTCTGCTTATATCATCGAATTTATTTTTGTCCTTATACATCTTTTTCTCTTTGTGAAATGGAAATTGATTGAGCATAGAATTTTCAAAATGGATTTATTCCACGTGAACGATAATCCATTTTTTTTGTTTCATTTTATTATCGTGTTGTTCTGTTCCGATTGACATTTATTCGACAATTTTTTTTAATCAGTTTATTTTTAAGCAAATTATTAGAAAGAGCTTTATTTTTTTTCTTCTCGTATATTTAGTTTAACTATTTAACGTAAAATTTTTTTTTCTATTTTCCCTTTCGATAATGTATTCGAACCGTTCAATACACGCTGATTCTAATTTTAATTTTTTTTCATCATAACCCAAATTTTTTGAATAGTTTATTCCAAATATTTTACCTATGTTTTCAGTATGTAAATTTTGACTAATTTATTGACGTTTCTATGGAAATAAAGTATTGGTGAAAAAATTACACATTACTGGGAATTGAAAACCGGAGATATACTATTATGGGGCTTATTATGGTATGAAACAATCCTTTTCATTAAAACATAGGTTTAAGTGGAAAGTTTAGTGGATTTAAAAACAAATTCCTTCCTAAGAAGGAACCAAAGAAAAACCAATTTTGTGTGGTTTTAATGACATTTCCATGCATATATAATATAAAATTGTATAGCGTTTATCGATTACGAGATGCTAGTCCGATATGCAAATCATCTCAAAAACTGCTACAATTTATTGGATTAAAAAAAAATTTTTTTAAATATTAAATTGTGCGGGAGGATTATAGCCCCCACCCCCACTAAACTACAACCCAACCCTTTTCGTCCTTGAAATCCTTAAAATTAAAAAATTTTTTTTTTTCATTTTTAAGTAAACAATTTTTTTTACAATATTAAATTGTTGGGGGGGGGGGCTTGGATTGGGTTGGGTGAAAGATTTGAATGACGGAAAGGATTTTTTCCTCTTGGGAATCACTTCCTATGGTCATGGAACACAAAGTATCGTATAAGGTTATAGGCTTAAAGCCTATGCATATACAGGATGTTCTGAAATTCATTCAAGAAAACTATATCACGGTGTAGAGCTGCAAAAAACAAACAAAAAAGTTTAATAATGTTTTTCGATTTGGCGCTTAGTTTTTAAGATATTAATTATAATTAATTAAACATTGATAAATTCAACCAATCACACAGAGCGCATAGTGTAAAGAGGCGTGACCTGAGCAGTAGAGCGTGGAGGTTTACCTTTTAAAGGCTGACAGACTGTAAGAGACCCCGCCTCTTTACACTGTGCGCTCTGTGATTGGTTGAATTTATCAATGTTTAATTGATTGCATTTAATTGATATCTAAAAAAATAAGCGTCAATCGAAAAACTTTATTAAACTTTTTTTTTTTACACCATGGTTAGTTTTCTTGAATGAATTTCAGAACATACTGTATAATGTTTTAATGCCTTGTTACATCATGAGCCCATTATTACAATATTCTCACATAATAAACACCCAGTACCATACTCATCATCATCATATGTTCGACATTTGCTTGTTGTTTTCCGTCGATGACGTTTCATTCTACACTTCCTTTTTCGATATCTGTTCAATGGTTCATGAATAATATACTACGAATGAACACATAACCACTTAAGTGGCGTTCTTGTTTCATCGAATTTTGCAGGGGTTGAGTGTCGAAGCCAGTCTGTTTTTGGAAAAAAAGTTTTGCAGAAAAGGTGTAAGGATTTTTAAGACGAACAACTTTTAGTCGATATATGTTTTCAAAAACCAAATGGGATCGATACTAACCAACTGCACTATTTATAAAAAAAGAACACCTCTTAAGTGGTTGATAGTACGTGTATAAAGAGCACGTTATATCTACAGTATACACAGATACTATTATCCATGTTATGTAAACAAACAGAATAGTCCAAGAACCAATGGGTGTGCTCTAAATTACGTACGAATTATTTGCTTAATTTTACCATCCCTGGTGGAACTAGATAGATAGATAGATTGTAGAGGCTGCCCTGGACGGGCTACACTTCGACCATAAGATCCATTGTGATGCCTAAGGATGTGAGGATGTGAGTGGAGTGGAAGGAATTTTTGGTGTATAAACTAGGAATTGGAAAGATATGCGGCTACAGCCGACTATGATAGGAACTATGCCGATATTCATCTGAAGTTCGTGAAGGAAACTGCAGAAAACCTTCTCAAGCATAGCTGGTTACTTCGTTCTTGTCCATACACCGACAGTTTAGTCAATTAACCGCCCTTTTTTTGTTCTTAATAATTGACAAACTGCCGATGTCGGGATTCGAACCCATAACCTCCCAGTTTCCAAGCATACTGCGTAGGCATAACGCCTTAGACCGCTCGGCCACTTGGACTGGTGGAACTACGTTGACAAGCCCGTTACTGTTTATATCATCCCAGAAATCAAAGTGTGGTTGTCAAACTAATACACATCGTCCAACGTAGCTAGTTTTTTCATTCTTATATTTTGCTTCAAAATGCTGGTAAATACTTCTAGTTTTTTCATTCTTATATTTTGCTTCGAAATGCTGGTAAATACTTCTAGCTGGAAAACCTGCTGCTTGTTTAACGACAACAAAACCTATATGATAATAGTTTTTATCTAATTTCACTGCAACTAAAATTGGAGCCAGTCCAGTGGCCATGCGGTTAAACGCGCTCTGCTTGGAACTGGAAGGTTGTGGGTTCGAGTCCTGGCTGTGGCAGTCTGTCACTTAGTTACTAATAGGGTGGTCAATTGACTAAACTGTCGGCGTGTGAGCAACAGCGAAGTAACCAGCTATGCTTGTGAAGTTTTCTGCAGTTTCACTTCACAAACTCCAGATCAATATTGGCATAGTTTTTATCAAAATCGGTTTCAGTCGCACAGCCTTTCACTTCCTATGTAAACACCAAATATTTACCTTTAAACTAATATTGGTAAAGTTCCAAATTGTGGCGGTAATTTAATCCTATAGTTCTTAGTCTACAAATAGTATTATCTCATGGAGTTTTCCTGGTGTAACTATCGGGTTGTTGATTCAACAATTTTTAACCATGTATAAATGACATATTAACGTACGTATTGTTCGCGAGCGTTTGCTTACCATAACATGGTATTTAAATATACAGAGTGTCCTAATTTTAAAATAAGAACCTGAATGTTTCTTCAAAAAAACTTGTTTCTTCAAAGAAACGTGAATGTTTCTTCAAAGACCTCTTATGTTTCTTACAAAATCTGTAAGGTGAGAGAAAAAAATATGAAAAGTGAGTGATTAATTCTGTTTTGGCTAATAATTAACCTAATATATTGGCGTTTTTAAAGATTACATACCTTATTTTCTAAGAAAAAACAAGTCCTCAGAAAGAATCTTCAAGAATAATATGTTTTTAGTTTTGATTAATATGGTTTTGTTTTTAGTCAATGTACTTGGTCGATTTTTTTTGACAAATTTAAAAACCATTTTCTAATGTTTATTTTTACAAAAAAAAAAAACAACAGATCGATTTCTATTCATTGGCCAAAAATAAAAACTTAAAAATAATCCTGATAAATGTTTATAAAACGGTTAATTATTAACCATTAACGAGACATTATTACTATGTTTATTTTTCTCAGCTGGAAATTTTATCAAAAAAATATCGTTTCCCATTTGAAACACACAAGTTGACTCTCACATAAAACTTTGATGCGCAAGGTAAAAGTGAAAATCAAGGTCACCATATGATGCTACCCCGTTCGAACAATAGAACATTTATTTGGGTTAATTTTTCGAACCACACTTCCTTGAAAACATATTCAGGTACATTGTGGAATTTGAAATAGGCACTCTATAATATAATGTATACAAATACAAAAATAAGGTTATTATGTAGTAACGGGAAATCATTGTTCAAATAAACAGTTCATTGATTTGAACATAATGAATGTAATTCTATTTTAAAAATGCACTACCGTTTTGAACGAATTGAAAGCTGTTTCAAATAAAAGTTCAAGGATATTAAATATTTTATTTGTAGTATAAAAATAAATAGTTTTATTGACTATTTTGAGTTTTGAAATACTCCAATTCAGATATTTTCTTATTAATTATTGTTTTTGTAAATTTATTTAAGTAGTCTGAATAATAAATATTCTACTAGTTGGATTATTTCTTTTCATATTTTTATACCTAGTATATATAAATATACAAGGTAAATTAAGTTTACTTCCGACTTTGTAACGTTTGCAAATATTAATCCTTGACAAAAATGCTTCACAAAGTTATTCATAAAATAGTCTAATAGTCCGTCCGTCTGTGAACACGATAACTCAAGAACGAAAAGAGATAACGAGCTGAAAGTTTTTTTGTGTATTCTAGAGCAAAAAAGTAAGGTCAAGTTCGTTCATGGACAAAATCGGAACATGCTTACCCCCGCCTGAGGGAAAAATTTATATTGTTTTTTAAATTTTTAAAAATTTTTAAATTTAAATTTTTTCCAAACCTGAACAGTTTTCTCATAATTTGTGATTAAATGTTCCTCGGAAAGGGAATAGTTAACAATTCAATTATTGATATACAACTCAGTATATACTGGGTATTCAAACAATTAACTCAGTTAGTTGTTACATTACTTGTTAATTCTAATAAAAGGTTGTGCTGAATTTGAATAAAAGGCAGAAAGAAGAAATATTGTTGTCTATAATTGTGATAGAGAAGCGCAACAAGCTTATATCCGAAAATATCACATTACTTGTGAAAAATTAGGAAGATAATAACTATATTTTGTTTATTAATTTTCTTCAATGAATCACCTAATAAATTCATTTAAATAACTGAAAAAATCATCCGTTTCTATGAAACTTAGAGTCCCTTCTAAGCTGACTAATGAAACGTTCGAAAAGTATAAAGATTATTAAAATACTCAAAGAGAACTCTAGATTTTTTGAAATTAAGTTTCAAATTTTGCCCCAATTTCTAGAACAATGGTTTGTATTTTAGAAATACGTATTTTTACTACAAGGTAATCATCATCAGTATGAATTAGTATTCAAACAATTAACTCAGTTAGTTGTTACATTACTTGTTAATTCTAATAAAAGGTTGTGCTGAATTTGAATAAAAGGCGGAAAGAAGAAATATTGTTGTCTATAATTTTTCAAAAATGTGTTTTGCCACTATGAAAAAAAAAGTAATTGATGGGGAAGGCATTTTTACAGTGGAGTTCGCCAGTTACTCCAAAATAATTGTTTATGACAGCATTTAACCCTGCCGCCCTACCCTTCGGCTAGTTTTTTAGGTACAATCCCTCGCACAGTAGCTTGAGTTTGCATAGTTTCTTGGCCGTGCTTCTCGAGACTATCCTATCCGGCATGGGTATTCCTGCCAGTAAGATAGTTACCGCCGACATAGCATAGCACTTCATGCCTAGGAGAGGACAACCACAGTAACACGCATAGATTTTAGAGCAATTATCGTTTTTTAGAAACATTGAATATTTTCGTTTACATAATTTCAAACAAACAAAACAAATAAATATAAACAATATACCTAAATATATACTAATAAAAAAATTCCATGTAATAATAATTAAATGCAATAATTGTTTAAAAACAATATTATTATCATTTTATTGACAGGAATTGAATAATTGTGTATGAAAGCAATTGAAAATTTATTCAATAAATTATATAAACTCGCAGAAATTGTCTATGGCGTCACACATGATAATTTTTTTAAATTTCCACAAATTACAAACACAAAGGTTATATTCAAAACAAATCCAGAATTGTGCTAGAAAAGCGCAACAAGCTTATATCCGCACATTACTTGTGAAAAATAAGGATGGTATTAACAATATTTTGTTTATTAATTTTCTTCAATGAATTTCATTTAAATAACTGTAAAAATCATCCGTTTTTATAAACTTAGAGTCCCTTCTAAGCTGACTAATGAACCGTTCGAAAAGTATAAAGATTATTAAAATACTCAAAGAGGTTTTTTGAAATTAAGTTTCAAATTTTCCCCCAATTTCTAGAACAATTGTTTGTATTTTATAAATACGTATTTTGACTACAAGGTAGTCATCATCAGTATGAATTAGCTAATCGTAACTATCTCTGGGATATGGAGTCAGAGATATATTGCTCGTTGTTAATTTGGTGCGTGTCTCACAATAATATTTAAAAAACAGTTTTGTCTTTTATATGAAGTAGTACCTGAAGGATTATTTGAGTTGACTGACCAAGTAAGGGAGGGGCCCCACCTATTTATTGGTGGCATCCTTTTCTAACCATGTGGTGTTGTTATTGTCTATGAGGTGAGGGTGTTGATCGAAGCTAACCTTGATATTCAGGTATTTTAAAATATTTTTATAGAGAATTTTATGCTCTACAACTTTTAATCAATACATTTTTTGTGAATATTTAACACATTTTCAGTTATCCATGAAACACTCGAAAAATTGTTCCATTTTAGGGTATTTGTATTTTAGGGTATATGGTTTTATGTGATTTGTTTGTACTGAAACGCTTTCGAGGTTTGCTACTTTTTATATATTGTACCTGGCATCATTCAAGATCTATTTTGAATATTACCTTTCTGTTATATTAAGAATTTTTGAAAATCTTTTCCAATTTTTGGATTTTGCAAATCTTTTTCAATTTTCTAACCTTAAATTTTTTTATAGTTCGCTATAAGCTTTATTAAAGAGCAGTTTCAAGAAAAAAATAAATAGTACAAACAGCCTTTTATGAAGGCAGATATCATTTTTGCCAGTGATAGCAATTCTTCCAATTTTGGATTTTTACGTCTCCTTCTTGTATGTAAATACATTTTTCTCAAAATTTGAAACACAAATATTACATATTTATATAGAAAAATTAATTCACACTTTATGAATTTTTATTATTTGGGTAGAAAAAATCATTCTAGATCCCTTTTGATAATTCTCTCTACAACAGACAGAGACTTTACACCTAACCAGACCCTTAAATGTAATATAATATCTGAAATTTCAAGCATTCAGTATAGATTTTGACTGTTCCCTCCGTAGATGATTGGAAACATTTCTTTTCAAATTAATGACAAACTATTACAAAATTCATTAGCGTATGAATAATTTTCGAATTGCTGAATAAATGGAAGTAAATTTTCTATTCAAAATCAAAGGCATTAATTTATTTTGAAACATCTTAAAGGTTTTAATACATGGTTAAATAATTATTTATATAGAATGTTTCACAATCTTGTGTCTGATAATTTTTTTCTCTCGAAACATGTGTTAAGTCTTATGTAGTGAACTCAGATTAGATTTTGATAAAATTGAAATGTGACCCTTTCTCATTTGAAAAAAACGTTAATGTTCCAATTTGTTGAGTAAAAGGTTGGCCATTACTAGCCAGTAATGGCCACTAGTAAATACTGACCCTTTACTGCCCGCGAGCAAAGGTACTACCGCTTTAACGTCCAGTTGGCTACTGGTGGCCACCAAACTATACCAGGTTTGAGTTTAGTGGACGTCAGAGGGCCAGTAACACGGTCACGTGACCTAGTTGCAGCCGTTATTGGACATGTCTAGAAAGTACCGACCGCCAGTAGAGTGCCAAACTTTTGTTCTTACATATCCATGATTCACTCACTACGTAGAACTAGCTACTAGCTGCCAAGTAATGGAAGCTATAACTGTCCTCATGTGTAAGCCTAATGCCCGACCATTTCACTGACTGCCCGTGCGCAGGAAGCCTTAGATAGATAGATTAAGATAGATTGATAGATAGAGATAGATAGATAGATTGTAGAGGCTGATATTAGATAGATAGATTGTAGAGGCTGCCCTGGACGGGCTACACTTCGACCATAAGGCCCATTGTTATGCCTAAGGATGTGAGGATGTGAGTGAAGTGGGCAGAAGTTTTGTGTATAGACTAGCAATTGGCAAGATATGCGGCTGCAGCCTATGATAGGAACTATGCCGATATTCATTTGGATTTCGTGAGGCAAACGGCAGAAAACCTTCTCAAGCATAGCCGGTAACTTCGTCTATACGCCGACAGTTTAGTCAATTAACAGCACCTTGTTTTTTCTTAATAATTGACAAACTGCCGATGTCGGCATTCGAACCCATAACCTCCCAGTTTCCAAGTAGGCACACTGCGCAGACTTAACGCCTTAGACTGCTCGGCCACTTGGACTGGTTAGCCTTACATTAAATTCACCCTCAAATTTCTTTGTGATCTAAATATATTACTAAAGATTATTAAAATAATCAAAGAGAACTCTAGGTTTTTTTGAACACAGGCACCAAATTAGCAACAAGTAACATATCTCTGAATTCATATCCCAGAGATAGTTACGATTAGCTAATTCATACTGATGATGACTACATTGTAATCGAAATACGTATTTATAAAATACAAACAAATGTTCTAGGAATAGGGGCAAAATTTGAAATATAATCTAAATATATGTTCTCATAAAGTTATCTGATATATGTTGAGTTGTAAAAACATAATTATATTAATTTAAACAACATAAGAAGCCTTATTTTTCAAATCATTGTCAGTAAAACCGTTCTCTAAATATTAATTAATATAAAATTTATTATCATTTATCCGTGAATTATTTATTATTTGGTTGGACTACCTCAAACTAGAAGACAATGAATTATTATTTTGTAACTGCCTGTATATCATGTAAGCATTATGTTTATTTTACCTATACGAATAATATTATAATATTGTATTATTCCTTAAAGGTGACGTATGTAGAAGGAGTAACATAAACCAAATTTTGACAAAATGGAAACCCGACTTCAAAAATCAAATATTCTATAAACAATGCACTAAAAAATAAAAAAATAATTGCATATTATTGTGCCAATTTTAGTTCACCTAAGCAAAAATTTTTAAATACATATGTACAATTATTGTTATTTTTGGAGGCGGTGTCAGCATAGAGAAATACACATTATTTTTGGACACCGCCTACTTTTTGTTTAATTTTTAGTGCAGAGTTTATAACAGATTTTCATTTTTTTTACAAGCATTTTGTTTTTTTTTTGTAAAAATTTTTTTTTTTGGGGTCGGTTTTTTTTTTGTAAAAACATTTTTTGAAGTCGGTTTTTAAAAATTTTTTTTTATTTTCCCATTATGAGTATACCCTTAAAAAAAATATTTCGCAAAAATCGGTTATCACATATAAAATGAGGATTTTCCTCGATTTCCCGGGGATCCCCTCATCAGAATGCGATTTGGTGACATTGGGACCAATGGGAAACCAAACCCTTTAAAACAAAAAAAAAATTCAAAATCGGTTCATAAATGACGGAGTTCTGAGGGGACACACATTAAAAAAAAAAAAATACAGACGAATGGAGAACCATCCTCCTTTTTGTAGTCGGGTTAAAAATATATTATATCTAATTAATAATTTAAAACCAGCCTACACACACACAAACACACTCACATATGTTTTGACATAACATAAATATTTTCCCAACCAAAATATTTATATATTTGTATTTATGATAAACAATATTTTATTGTCTTAACTAACCAAAAACCATTTTAATTATTGTAATAACACACACCCGAAACTTATATGAAATTTACATTTTATTGATGTTTTAATACAAAAGAGACATATATAAGTCGATTAAATAGAATTGGTTGGTAATATTAAATAACTTATTCAACCGCTTTGTTCTTGGAGCGATTTCTGCATGAAATGGTTTAAACGTTGTTTTTAGTTTATTATTAATCAGTTCAAATGGAAAGAAAACAAAATTATATAATGACATGTTTGACTATAGGCTAGTAAAGTATTTTTAGTATATTATGCTAGTTCTTTCATACTGTGGCTTCGTAACCATGGAAATTGACATTAGTATAATATAGTGCCGCTTAAGGTTGTTGTAAAGAAAATTCAATTTAATGACAGATTCTTCAAAATTTTACAGCTTATTATTTCAATAATAAAGAATATCCTGTCAAAATTTGAAGTTGATCCTGTTTTTAGTTTTTGAGTAAGAAAATGTTAAAGTTACGATTTTTATAATATTTTTACATAGGTTAAATGGACTCGTCGGTAAAAAACATGAATACAAAAATCTGTATCTCGACAACTAGATAGGTCAGTGTTATGAAAAACTGTCATAATATTTATCAAAATTTTATAAATACCTGGATTTCAAATTAATCTTGTTTTTTGTTTCTGAGATAATTAAATTTGTAGATCGAAAAATGTTCTAAACCTAGTTTTATTTTTAGTAACATTTATTTCTATCTAGTTTTATTTTTTGTTATATTTATTTTTATCTAGTTTTATTTAGTTTTATCTAGTTTTATCACCATGCAACTTTTTTGAAATACATAAAAACATATTTTTAATTACTAAAACTCTTCGAAAAAATGAAATTTAGGATTTCAGTTTTAAACAATATGTTTTTTTTACAAATATATTTGTTTTTTACAAAAATTTAATTTTTTTGAAACGATTTAATTGCAAAATTTTCAATTATTTAGAGTTGGCAATGGATGAGATATCAATGCATTTAGTATAGGACAAACTCACCACCCTTACTTTTCCTCACCAGTTTCCCTCCAGCCGGATTTGAACCAGCGACCTATGTATATCTATATCTATTGAATATATTTTTTCTTTCGACTTACTTTACAAATATCAATATTTAAGGCTAACAAAGAATTTTAACATAATGTTAGATAACCTGTAGCCTTACTCATTAATGTGGCTGTCTAACGCAAAAAAAAATTTCAAATCGGATTGGCAGTTCCAGAGATTAGCGCGATTAAACAAACAAACAAAAAAAAACTATTCAGCTTTATATTATATTAATATAGATTAAATAAATAATTCTGCAGTTTCCTTCACAAACTCCAGTAGAGTACGTCCGACATAGTTCCTATTGTAGTGGTATCGCTTCTTCATTTAACTATTATTATAATTTTGTTCATCATTTTTATCTGTTGCATAACAACTATAACTTCCCTCTATTATCACAGTTGCTTTGAATGTTAACAACCATGGTAATTTACATATTAAAATCATAATATTTCATAAATCAAATCAATAAAGATCAATTATATCTTTTACATATATTTATTATTTATTTAAATAATAATTATTTAATATAACTATCTTCTACCTTTACGGCTACAGCCGCAAATCCTACCAATTCCTAGTCTACACACAAAATTCCTTGTCCTCCACTCACATCCTTAGGAATCACAATGGACCTTATGGTCGAAGTGTGTTCCGTCCAGGACAGCCTCTAGAATCTATCTAAATAAATAATTAATAATATTATTTTATAAAATTGTATATGAAATAAATAAAATACAAAATTAATTTATTTAAATTTATTAATGATATAATATTCAAAAATATGATTTTAATGAGCTTATGCTAACTAGTATTATGTATATAATTAATATGTCTGGTACAGTGTGTTCAAAGATTTTGTTCACACTATCACTACCAAACAAGAAATAAATTGTTTATTAGTTTTATAATTAAAATAATAGACACACTAGAAGATATCAATATTCGAATAATTGCTAAAGATAATTTTATTCAATTGATGATTGAACTAATTTTTTTCAGATAGTTATTTTTATTCTTAATTTAACAAAAAAAAATCATTGAAAATTATTTTGAACAATTAAACTTATATCATATCGACCATGATTATCAATAACCAATTGGAAAATATTTGTTACTCACGAATTGATAAAGAATGATTAAAAATTTTTTTCAATAGTAATAAATTATGTAATACTCTAGATTTTATTCCCACCATTAATTATCTCAATGTAAGATTTGAGTAAGAAGCAATAAAATTATAATTAAAAAACAAATTATATTTAGTTCTAGATCCGCACTTGGTTCTTTATGCATGCGATATAAATATCATAATGTTTTTGTTATCATAAAATCAATATTGTAGAAAATACCATTAATGGACCAACCAATTCTTGTTGTATTATTAATTATGTATGTCAGTAAAAGGAAAAACACTTTTTTTATTGTTTCACTCGAAAATAATGGTATATGTAATTTGAATCCCAAAAGGGACAAATATTATTATTTGTAAAAGGAAAATGGCTTTTAGAAGGTATCTGTTGTTTTCTTTATGACTAAGTGTGACGTAATAAAAAAATATGTAAAATAAGGTTGTATTTTCACTTTGTTTTTGTTTTAAGTAAAAATACTTTTCATATATTACGCATTCAAATGAAGAAAAAATCTCTTTTGAAAGATTTTCTTTAAATTGACCTGTATATACATATACATATCTATATATATATTATATATATATATATATGTATATATATAATATATATATATATATAGATATGTATATATGTATATATATATATATATATATATATATAATTATGTATAATTTTATGTATAAGAAAGTTTTATGTGATGCTAATATATAAAATTTTCATTACAAATCAGGAATACTGAAGATTCCTGCTCCTAAAAAGTAGGAAATAAGACTAATTTTGACGTGAATACTTCTTTAAATTTGCTTCCATTGTGAGAGGCAATTCAAAAAACTGATGATAATCAAATTGGGGGATACAGTTTGGTGTTACAGTTCCATATCTATCATCTGCATCCAAAATTTAATTACACCATTCGAGAGCTAAAGGTTCAAAGAATTTGTTACGTTGAGTGAGTGTGAAGCGCCGCAATTTTGAGGTCTCAATATACAAATTGAGAAAACAGATAATGAATTTAGACAATGGCCAAAATTCCAAATTTTGATTTTATAAAATTAAACCATTTTTCAAAAAATTATAATACCTGAATGTAAAGGTTAGCTTCGATACCCTCACTTTAGTGACAAAACAAACGCCGCATTTGTCACCAAAGAATACCGCCAATAAATAGGTGGGGCTCTTTACTCACCTAATCCGTTAGTCAGTCAACTTAAATAATCCTCAGGTCAGATTACAATCAATATTTTGCATCGTTACTAAATCCGAACTAACTTAACCCTTCAGTAGACGTTCATGGACTCATTGTCCATAGCACAATTTCCCCTCTACTATTTAAAATTTCCCCACCCCCTAATAACTGGTATCAAAATGTTTGCCTACGATCAATATTTTCAACCGTTACTAAGTCCGGACTAAACCCGTCAAATTGGCCGAGATTACTTGGAAACTGGGAGATTATGGGTTCGAATCCCGACATCGGCACTTTTTCAATTATTAGGAAAAAAAATGGGCGGTTAATTGACTAAACTGTCGGTGTATCGACAAGAACGATGTAATCGGATATGCTTGAGAAGGTTTTCTGCAGTTTCCTTCACGAACTCCAGATGAATATCGGCATAGTTCCTATCATAGTCGGCTGCAGCCGCATATCCTACCAATTCCTAGTCTATACACTCACATCCTCACATCCTTAGGCATCGCAATGGACTTTATGGTCGAAGTGTAGCCCGTCCAGGGTAGCCTCTACAATCTATCTAATCAAAGTCCGGACTAAACTTAATATATATATCTATGTATATATAATACGTATAATGGGTTATAAAAACAAAAACAATGTAAAATCTAATAACCTTGATAAATGGTGACATTCTTCGTGAAAAATTAGTTTAATTTTCTTTTTACAAATGTGTGTGATATACTTTGTGTTGTTTACTTACCATCTATAACTTGTTTTCCCATTTTTATTCCTTAAAAGGTATGTAGGTGGATTTTTCTTGGAAAAAACAATAACACTTGACTGAATTGTGTATGTTGTTATTTTTATATGAAGAAATCTGTTATTTGTCATTTCCATTACGGTATGTGATGTCTTGCTGAAAGAGTAAATAAATATTTTCACGTAAATCATCAAAACAATGACAACATAAAAACAAAAAAAAAACAAATTAATTAATTCAACAGTGTCTCTATTTTTTCTTTCGAGTGCACAATTTTCTGAAACAAGATGTGGTAGGATATTTTTTTTTGGGTTTTTAGCGAATTTCCTCCAAAAGAAATGCAGCTATTGTTTTTGCACCAATGTTGGAATTTTGTAAAAATTTCTTCAAATGTCCATCGATCCTACCTATTAGATGTTAAAAATCACCATCGCTAAAATTTTTATAATTGTATATATATATATATATATATATATATATGTATGTACTTTTATGTGCGTGTGGACTCTCTAGCGGTCACAGTTTTATTTCGATTGGAATGAAATTTGGTATTTGAGTCGCTTTTGGTATTCTAAAGGTCAAGTTCGTGGGTAAAATCGGTAAAATGGGTAAAATCGAACGAGGGGAAAGGGGGTTTAGAGGAAGGGGAAAACACAAAATTTGACTATCTCCATTAATATTTGAAAAATTTAAATATTAGTATAAATATTAAACGTATAGACAGTAATATACTGTTTCAAATATATTGCATTCGAGTGTATATACATACATAACACGTTGGCGTAAATGGTTCGTATACGCAAGCATTGTACCAATTTTTTCCAATTTTTCCTAAGGGAATACGTTACCAAAGCTACGAATATTAACGTATATGAATGTATGTGTGTGTATGAATAATCTAATGATATTTCCGTGTATATGAATAACCGTGGATTGCTTTACTTTGTGGAGTTGTATAATAAAAGAGCAAAGTAACTTATATAGCAAAGAAAACATTTTGAAAGTGATGTTCCTTCTTTATTATCGAATGCAATTTAGTTGAAACAGTAAGCAACATTCTATGTAAACTTATGACTCTAATATGTAAGATATTACTTATGTACTAGTCGATCTAAAATTTCTGACGAAAATTGATTCTATTTTACTCACAGAGCCTAAAAAACACAAAAATAATAAATTATTTTTCAATTTTTTCAATTTGTGTGTGTGTGTGTGTGTGTATTGTCTGTTGCTCAGCCTTACTTCTGAACCGCTGCCCCAGTTCTGTTCAAAATGCATATATTTAGTAAACTTTTAAAATATTCAATGCATACTTTTTTAATGTCGAAAATATATTACACACTAACATCTTAGTAGCTGTATTTTGATTTCAACGCAATCATTGTCAGTAGCTAATTTCTCATATTACACATTAAAAAAATTCACTGCATACCTACTTTTTTAAATTTCGAAAATATATTACATGTATTTAAACTAACATCTAAGTAGCTGTATTTTGATTTAAACCCAATCATTGTCAGTTGCTAAGTTCTCATATTACACATTAAAATAATTAGAATTAAACCAAATAAGTAAAAAAAAATGTATCTAAAAAAAATTTGATAAACTTCCAACCTTGAGAAAAGCAAATTCGTTACACACCAATTGAACTTAAAACATATTGTTTTTTTTTGGTTTTAATTTAATTTTTTTAAAGTGTTATTCGAGGATTTACCTACTAACAATGATTTTGTTGCAATCCAAACACCAATATACAGATGAAAGTCTATTTATTACTAACTTGTTTGAACAACATATGTCTCAACTTTAAATTATTAGGCCTGGTTTTTTTACATGAAGAATAGGTTTTGTAAATTTTTTCTCAATCCATTCGCAAATGCACCACATATGTTGTTTTTATACCCGGTATATAATAATATACAGCAGGAGTTCTGTTTTGGTAACAGTTGAAAATATTGATTGCAGAAAAAAAATTTTGGTATAGGGGAACATAAAATGACCTAGTTATTCCATTTCCGCAAAAGTGTCTGTCCGTCCGACCGCAAAATGATAACTCAAAGGAAATAGCGAGCTGAAATTTCGTATGAAATTGTGTGTTCTATAGTTAAAAAGTAAGCTTATGAATATCGTAAATGGCTAAAATCGGACTATGTTTCGGCAAAATGGGCAAAACTGCTCATTTTAAACAGTATTAAATAGAACAAAAATTTAAATACAAAAAATGCCTCTCTTATATAAATAAACAAATTTTGTCAGAAACTCTTTTTTCATAAATTCAGTATATATGGGGTATTAAAGCAATTAACTCAGTTAGTTGATATTTTCACTTGTTTTTAAAGTGTTATTTGAGAATTCAGAGCTACTAACGATAATCGTGCTAGAATCCATGCAACAATACACAGATGACAGTTTCTTTTTTAATTTTTTTTTTCAATAAATTTTCTAGTAAACAATTTTGAGGATTGTGGTATAAATTTTGTCTTTTGGAAAACTATATCTTAACTCTATTTTAACTAAAGTTAATCTATATGTAAGGCCTAGTTTTTTTACATGAAGAATTAGTTTTGTGAATTTTCTCGCAATTCTTTAGCAAGTACACCACTATAAGCTGTTATTTTTATATTAAAAGGGATAAAATTTATTTTGCATGCCTTATCATTTATTTCTTCAGTTACCAACCACCGTACCTATAACTAGTATAATTCTCTACTCCAACTATTTATTATTGAATTGACTTGGTAACTCATCAAATTCTAGTACACCAGAATATCTATCATATCCAGCGAACCTACCTCATAAATAAGTATCATTATCACCAGATACAACATTCACTTGTTTTTCCACATCATCATCATCATCATTATTATGATACGCCATTGTTGTTGCTATGGTTACAACGCTATATGGATGTTGATGGTTGTAATAATTGAAGTATGTGGTGTACTACGTGTTGTGTATATAAGGAGTATTTTACATGGTGACTCTGAAAACAACAACAAATCTCAATTTAGAAGAATAATATACAGAATTTGTCAAAAGTACAAACCATTATGGGCTCTATTATTTTAGTGCTGGGATATTCTGTAAAGAACAAAATAACCCAGTGAAATAATATTTAAAAAAAATGTGTGCATACTTTTTAAAAAGTACAAGTGTAGATTTTTCAATGGAATTCTCTTTTAATTGAATATTGACCCGTACCCAGATCAGTTCTCAATAGAGTAGTTGTCCTTGACAGTGTACCTTTATTACTGAATTTAAATTTTCCATGCAAACGTCAATACGAAGGAAGTCATCATTTGCATGGAAGTCATAAGTCATACAACAAAATCTGGAAGGAATCTAAAGGAACCATTAGACGAGATTCGATATCCCTATTGCATGTGACTGAAATTTAGAAAAAAATAATTATTTGACATAAACAAAATATATTATTATTTCGTTGCACACATAAGTCAGCCATGTTTTGTAAGTAGTACTCCTTTACAGTGAACCTTTATTACTGAATTTAAACTATCCATGCAAACGTCAATAAGAAATTACAAAATCTGGAAGTTCCTAAAGGAATCATTAGCCGAGAGCCAATAAATTAACTCAATTGAAAATCGTACTGAAAATATTCCAATGATAATTATTTTCTTTGTCTAGAAACCACAATTGATTAATAATTCTGAGACACCTTCTGTATAAATGTCATTGTGTTGTTCGAAACATCATCTCATAAACAAATCAGAGCGAACCATCATGTAATGTGCTAATATTTTATTATTGCCTGCATCGCTATTTCATCTCTTCCAATGTACGTCTGTCTGTCTGTCTGTTTATATTTATAATATTATACAATTGTTGTGGAAATTTATGATGAGAAATTATTCTCAATGCAGGTGTGATTTATTTACACGACCACGTTCTTTTTGGTATTTACAATGATTGTTACCTCTTCACTTTTTTATAACAAATCAAATTGTTTCTGGTCGGATAAATAAGTAATTAAAATTATGTATACATTTTCTTTTTATACTCCAATCAAATAGGTTTTCATAATCAAACACTTGAACAAAAAAATTTTTTTAACCCATTAAATACGAATATTAAGAACAGAAAAAAATGCACGTACTTCAACAAATGAATACTTCAACAAATAATTATCCGTCGGCAAAAAATTTTTTCCCCAATTTTTCCATTAACTATGCTTTTGTTTACCGAAAAAATTTTCCCAATCTGGATAATCGCGATAATTTTATTCGCGGTTATTTGAACATGTTGGGGGTGGGGGACCTGCCTGTCACACCATCCATTTTGTAGGATACAAGTTTTTTTGAAGTCTTCATTACATTATCTCTCAATAGGGAATATGCATGAAAATTTTTTTTCACTTGAGTTGAAGCATGTTTACTTGACAAATATGAAGCTAAAATTACTTTTTAAATATCTTTAAAAATAAGCGAGATATGAATGATTGAAATTCCCGATTTGACAAAGACGGTGATAGCCCTCTTGATATGTAATGTGACGTCATATTACACTTTCACCATTTAAAATTACACGTAAAACTCCGTTTTTAGTATTTTTGCAAGAAAGAGACAGATAATAATCTTTAAAAGCTTATAGCTTCCTTGATATTTGTCGGATTTTAATTTCGTTTTTAAATATTATTACAGTATTAACAGTATTTTCATATTCTGAAAATAAATGTGAAAAAAAATTTTCATGCATATTCCCTATTTAACTAACAAATTAACTGTTACTGATAAAATTTTTTGCTATCATCAAACAAACAAGTTACTCTCTTACGCGCTTCGGTGGTTGTCACTACCATCGATAATTTTCGCGAGAAAAAAGTAAGGCGTCTCGTCGAAAAGAAACTACTGACAAAAATTTAGCCTGTTACTAATCATTAAAAAAACCGTGCTGCGTACTGTGAAACAAACATAAATCTCGGATATTTTTCAGATTGTTAGGCTTTAATTCAAATTCAAATTGGTAAATGCATTTATTTCCACCATTCCCAAATTAAAGACTATAATAAAAAAAAAAATCAAGAATTACTTGATATTTCCTGTTCATCACCAATGGCATTCACCTATTTGTATGCGATTATTGCCTAATCTTTTGGGTTTTTGGAAAAATGTTTCGAACAAATGCTGTTAGTTTTATATAATGTAATCTCACTTTTGCCACGACTACAACGTACTACACGGCAGAGGGTTTATTTGAAAAAAAGAGCACCGCTACTTTTTCAACGAGTTTTCTATCTCGTATATCATAAATAATTCATAGATAGATAGATAGATAGTTTGTAGAGGCGGAAGTGTAGCCCGTCCAGGTCCATTCGACCATAAGGTCTATTGTGATGCCTTAGGATGTGAGCATGTGAGTGAAGTGGAAGGAATTTTGTGTATAGAATAGGAATTGGTTGGATATGCGGCTGCAGCCGACTATGATAGGAACTATGCCGATATTCATCTGGAGTTCGTGAAGGAAACTGCAGAAAACCTTATCAAGCATAACCGGTTACTTCGATCTGTCCATACGCCGACAGTTTAGTCAATTAACCGCTCCTTTTTTTTTTCTTAACAATTGATAAACTGCCGAGGTCGGGATTCGAACAAATAACCTCCACGTTTCCAAGTAGGGATACCGCGCAGACATAACACCTTAGACCTCTGGGCCACTTGGACTGGTAAAATAAACCATAGACCTATATTAAATAGATTCAGCGTCTTATGTTGATTGCTGATATCGATATATCAGAGGACAGAAAACGGCTTCTTTTTTCTTTCTCATTCAACCAATAAAATCAACTAATAAATTCCAGTCTACTAATACATCACTAAAACTGAGAGAGAAGAAAGAATCTGACCACTGCGTCTTTTTAATATAGGTCTATGAAATAAATATTCGCACTAACAACAAACATAAATGAAAAGTATACAACAAACGAAATTATACAAGTTGAATTTAGAAATTCTATGAATAAAATTAATGAAATGAAATGATCTATCTGTTCTAATATTTAATTCCCTTGTTTAATTTTACACCAAAATGTGAATAATACTGCACTGATAAATTATTAGATTATTTTGTGAAACGTTCTTTAAGAGAACTAATTTAAGTGTCTTTGAGATAATAAGTCAAGTCGATACAAATTAATGAAAGTCTCATGTATATTTGACACATATGTTCTAATACAAACAGATATTGACGTGGATATGTCGCAAGCATTTTCAATTTGTTTTATAGCAAATAGTCTAGTCTTTCGGATAAACTACGAAAATTTTATAATGTTTCAATATTTTCCTTCTTGATTATGGACGAAATTAGTCGTTTTCGTAAACAAGCAGGCACTCATAACTTTTCTATATTCCGTTTATTTAAATGATCTGATTATCCTGAGATTGGATATGTATTAGACCTCTATGAAACTATCACGCTTAATATTTTGTTCGGATGTAATTTGGGTTTTTTTTTATCCAGGATCTTGTCCAGATAGAGATAGATTGTAGAGATTGTAGATTGTAGAAACCATAGGCAGATAGATAGATTGTAGAGGCTACCCTGGACGGGCTACACTTCGACCATAAGGTCCATTGTGATGCCTAAGGATGTGAGTATGTGAGTGGAGTGGAAGAAACTTTTGTGTTTTTTTTTCCCTAATATTTGACAAACTCCCGATGTTGGGATTCGATAACCTTCCAGTTTCCAAGTATGCGTACTGTGCAGACATAACGCCTTAGACCTAACCTACTTGTCCTGGATCTTTTTACTCATCAATCTATTATGAATCGTTTTCGGTACTCAACAACAAACTCTGTCGAAAAAAAAATTGAACCATGGAGATTTAAACCCATATAATTTCTAAGAAACATACCGACTGGTAGTTTTCATAGTCTTTGGTAAATACCTGAATTGTTCATTCAATATGTGTCAAGTTAGCGAGACAACTTTATGAAGTCAACGGCAAAATATGAGCTTATTTAGAAAATTTTTTTAATGAACTACGTCGCTAACTTGACTCTTAATTTTGCACAATACCTAATTCCTCGTGAAATGAATTAATGAATAAATAAAATGACTAGACATTTAGCAAAAGTACTAATTAATGCCTGCCTGCATCATATACAATGAGCTATGTTATAATACATCAACTAGAAGCAAAGATTATTCATTTTCTATTAGCTTAATGGTTTGTTTATTTTACTCCAAAAAGTTTTTACTACATAAAGTTGGCAACAATAACAATAAACTTATAGATATAGTTTATTTTTTATACTCGTAACATTTCAAAGCTTATAAACAGTAACAAGAGCTAATTTGGTGAAACTGTCACCAAACTAGCAACGAATAACATATCCTGAGACAATATAAGAGTAATTTTAATAAGAGTGATGTTAACAAGAGTAAATCGAATGAAAGCAATTTTAACAAGAGTAATTTCAATAACATTTATTATATTTTAATTTATTTTGTTTAATTTTTATTTATTTTTAGTTTTGTCTATTGATCTCTATTGTTTATCTATTTCTAATTGTCAAAGAGTAAATTACGATTAGCAAATTTATACTGATGATGACTACTTTGTAGTCGAAATACGTATTTATAATACAAAAACTGATCTAGGTATTTGGGCGAATTTAAAATGTTATCCAAAAACTATAGTTCAATTAATTTTGAATAACTTTACTTCTTATATATTTTTCCAATGATGAGAAAGATTTACCAGCCTCTAAACCATTCTTTTATCCTTTAACGAATTTAACATTTTAAATACTAAAAGTACCTCACATACCAGATTTCATTCCGATCGATTTAAAACTGTGAACGCTAGAGTGACTACAGATCCTACAAGGACCATAGTGTCAATGACAAAATATGGGCGGATATAGGCAATAAAAATGAAAATCCATCATCCATCTCTCCTGCATGAAAACACATTTAAGTAATAATCATTTGGCATCTTCGAGAAATCGAAGACGCTACAAATAAAATGATAATCAATGATTATCGTTCAACATTTAATAATCATTGAACGATCGTCGCGATAATCGCACAGAGTAAAACGTACCTGTAACTATGAGAACAATGGTTTTATAATCAGGAGCATAAACTATTTGATGCGATAGAACGTCGTCTCATAAATGTGTAAATTGTTACCGAAATTGCTTGTAGACAGTATGACGCTATAAATTATGCATTCACACCACAGGCATATTGTTGTGCTATTTGGTTTTATAAATTATAAATACAAACTAGGATTGCCAACCTAAATCGTACTGTATAAATGGTTTTACTGAAAATTTCTTACGTCTATTTGAGCAAAGATTGTTATTATATCTGAATGAAACTATACGTTTTTAATAGTTATTTTCATTTTCATTAACGAAATCATGATATAAATAACAAGGAGTGCCAATGCGCGCTGTTTTCTCGATAGTGGATAAACGGAGAGTCTCGATATGCCAATTCACGTTCAGTTGTAAGAAAAAGTGGACTGGCTGATAGAATTAATAGTTAAATGACATATTAAAAACATTCGTGAATTATTTGGTAAAACGTATAATTTGTAATTGCATAACATATTATTTGTTTCATGGTTCAGAATACAACTGACTACCATAGTTTTCCAAGATGAAGGCATCTACTTTCAATTAACATTAAATTAAAGAGGAAGGCTCAATGTTATGCTCGCTCTGCTCTAGTATTATATATATAAGAGTAATCTGTATATATATATATATATATAGCATAGGGGCTTAAACCTTATGAAGTCATTTCATAATAATAAAAGTACTATCAATTTAATCACGAAAGTTTCCAATCTAAAAGATTGAAACAAGAAAAGTAATATAAACTAAACAAATCACAATGCGTAAAAAATAATTAACTGAAATTTTTAGATAGCATAAAAGTGTTATTTAGTAGCTTTTATTTGTTACCCATATTGATAATAAATATTGTTTTTGTCTCTCTTTTTTGATTTTCAGACGCCGTATTTAAATATAATACTCCACAATTAAGACACCTCATATGCTAAAATCCATCAAGCCGATTAGGCTATAGAAAATAGATATACATACATACAAACACTCGAAAAACATTACCCTTCTACTGGATGAGTCGTTTATAAAGCGATACTTCTTTAGTTCTGATTTATATTCTCATGCAGTGGGAATTTCAGCATTTGTACACGGGTTTAATTTTATATTAAGGAAGTTAGCTGCAAATTTGAGTTTTATATGTCAGCTAAATTTACTACTGTAATAGTTCATCATTTCTCCAACAGATGCTACACTATGTTAGTTTACTATATTGGTTATTTTCACTAATAGATAGCAAACTCAAATACAACAACACTACTTTAATTTTTTGAAAAGAAACTTGAAAGTGTATCGTAACGAAATTTAAAAACGTATTTAATAGCTTTGATCATAGTTCCGAAAGGATCGCGTGCATGTCCAAACAATTAGCTTTATCATTGATACACAAATGATCTCGGATTTTCATGAACATTGAATAATATAAGCATTATACTAAACCAGCGGGCAGATATTCACCTGTAGTAAACTCAAACTAGATAGTCCATCAATATAAACAGATGAAACTTGTGATCAAAGCACATGGTGCTATTTGATTGGTTCGTTTAATAACTTGGACCTTTAAATCTGAATTAATACAAGTCTTAGTTTATTCGAATGCGAATTGTTGTTTATTGCAATCATTTATGTGATCCATCATTTTGATTGTTTGATTGAAATATTTATTTTTAGTTTTCATTGTTATATTTGTTCTTGTAATTGTTTTTAATATTTCCATTCGTCATGTTCATATTAATAACAAAATGTATTTGTTATTGTCGATGGAATGTGAAGCTTGAGTTTACCATAGTTGAATAGTTTCTGGGCAGTAGACAATATGAGACATGTACCATATTATATTATGAATATATAATAAAAAATTCTTTTTTGATAATCAGATTTATTTGCCTTAAATGCCAATATTTTTGAATCAATAATATGATGTTAACTAATCACCATGTTCATTCTCTCATGATGTCATTAATTCTATAACTATAGATTTTCGTCAAAAATTTTACGCCTTTTCGGATTAAGACATAAAATAATTAGATTTATGTTTGTCCTCTTCTAATCCTTTCTTGATTGAACAACTTTTTATGATCGTGATAGTACATCATAAGCTCTATATATATTTCTGTGTGTAAGTAAGGCTTGTAAAATACACCCATTTACAATAGGCTTTTATAGGCATGCATAAAGATACGTGTTTTCATTGTATTTATAAATATTTATATGTACTACCAGAGAATATGGTTATATGTGGTTAACCCTTAACATTTTTATTTTTACCCTTAAGCGTTTGCTTGTCATCTATAATATACATAGTATATTTATAATACTTACAACATGTAGAAAAAGATACAATTATTTTATCTAACATGAAATAGAATGAGATAACAGATAGAATAAGAGATACTTTGATGAGTGTACTAAATTCAGATTCTTAAATATTTCCGTCTTGTAAATAATCTTCCTTAAGGATATAAGATATCATTGCGTAAAATGGTTAATGTAGTTTATTGTGATTTGTTGTATAAATCTCAAATAAGCTTATTATTTAGCTAATTTAGTGAAATTTATTTATCGGGACCAATTTATACTGTTTTTTTTTTTATTATTAACATTAGATGAAAAAATAAATATACGAACTTCGAATTGATTTTCTGGTGTGAATACTTCGTGCAGCCTTTTTATGTATGGACTATAATGTATAGATTACACTTTTGGAAAAAATGACGTTCGAGTTGGAGAATACCATTTTCAGTTTTTGAACCAAATATGCTAAATTGGCTTAAAAAAATAATACTTATTCCAAAAGGCATTCCTTGGAGAAGAACTACAGGTTGTATAAGATATTACCGCAGAAAGCTTGTAAGGAGTATTCCCGCAGCTGGCGTTTTGAGCCAGTTAAAATTATGATTTGTTATTGTATTTTAAATTTATTGGAATATCTGTGTAATTTTAATTTGATAGACAAAAATTGTTGATCGTAAAATTGTCTACAAAAGATGTTCATATACTTTTTTACTCTATTAACAATAGATAAATAGACGCTAGTTTACAACAACAACAACAACAAAATTTAAAAAAAAAATGTATACTTGGTTTTCAATTTTCCACAATTATACGATATTATACGAAAGTCAGACGAAAATTTTCTACAATCATTAATATCACAAAAATAATTTTAATTATAGTCATAATGAAACGATATCTTATTGTCATTTACCTTTGAAGTTCAATATTTGAATATAATAGGAAAATAATGATATACTCAATGAGAATGAAAATTATTTATACTTTGATGTTTTTCACCGACGATCTTTAATTTTGAATACGATGGATTGTCAATTTTTGCTCTCAAATACAATAGATCAACATAATACTCTCAATACGATCTTTTCATATGATTATCTCAAACAGATCATGCTTGGATAATATTTTCATACTTGATGCTCTAGTCAATAAACATCTAAGTTGTAAGGGTAAATACGTGTATGCCTTATTTGTGGACTTTCGAAGAGCATTTAATACAATTAACCATGAATTATTGTGGAGGAAGTTGTACGAGACAGGCATTATTGGAAAAATTATACGCGTAATAAAAAGTTTATATGATGGTGCTAATTTTGTCGTAAACATGGATTCCAAATGCACAAATGACATCCAAATAAACACTGGAGTTTTGCAGGGTGAAAGTTTATCGAGCCTATTGTTCAACATATTCATTAATGATATGGAAAAATCATTTCGAGATGGTAACATGATAGGAATCAGTGCAGATCATCTTCATGATATACTGTTATTAATGTACGCCGATGATGCAGTTATATTTGGATACTCACCTGCTGATATTCAGAATAAATTAAATCACCTTAAAACATATTGCGAACATAATAAATTAACATTGAACCCAAACAAAACAAAACTATTGATATTTAGAAACTCAGCTAAATGCAAGAAAATGCCAACTTTCAAGTATGGGAGTGACGTCATTGAAGTGTGCAACGAATATAACTACCTTGGTGTTAAATTCTCATGCTCGGGTAAATACAGGAAAGCAACGGAAGAAATGATATCCAAAGCTAAACTAGCATCTGGCCGTGTTCGACATATTCTCTCGGATTTAAAATCTGATACATGGGAAGCAAAGATGAGATTATACGACTCAATTGTCACAACAACATTAACGTATGCAGGAGAAATATGGGCACCCAACAACTTGGAACAAATTGAAACTGTGCAACTACAATTCTTGAAAAAATTACTTGGTATAAAGCACTCAGTATTTTTCAGAAGATGTTACGCTGGTGGGTACACTTATTGAAACAGCCAAAAAGCCGAAATATTAAAAAGTGCTTTAATGAACTCTTTACAAATGATGGAAACGCTGAACACGTTAGAAGAAACAATTGGTGTACAAACTTAAAATCAATGATGTGTGAAATTGATCAGTTAGAAATTTGGAATTCACAAGATATAGCAAGGATCAAAGAAACGGAACTTGTAATGATGTACGAAATGCATCTAAAAAATAAAGATTTGAGTAGGCTTGAACAATCGAATTACAGTGAACACTACAAATTCTTATATCCAAATTATGTATTTCATAAAAGCTACTTGTCATATAGATGCAACATTTCGAAGCAACGAGTTATATGTCAAATTCGCACAACAAACCAATTGCGCTTTGAAATTTATCTAGGGAACTTCAACAATGTGTTGAATATAAATAGCGTGTGTTCTATGTGTAATTGTAATGAGCTTGAAGGGATTTATCACTTCTACATTAAATGCCCAATTTATAAGGATAAAAGGAATATATACTTGGCAAAACATTTAAACAATGTTTGTGTAGAGAACTATTTTATAGAACTTTTCCACATTAAATCCCTAAATTATTTGAATGACATATATAATTACACAGTAAGTGCCTTTCAACTTCGAAGACAAATTTTAGAAGAATTTCAATAACTATTTTTTCTGATTTTATGTTTATATTATGTTTATGTTTATGTATTTTTATGTTTATATTATGTTTATGTAGTTTTATGTTTATATTATTTTGTAGTTAAAATTTAATTTCTGATGTTTTGAAAGCATTAATTTCGTTTTTTATACTGATTGTAGAACTCTTTGTTAAATTCTGTATGAATATGAACAAATAAATTCTATTCTATTCTATTCTATTCTATTCTATTATTATATGAAAATAATAATTGGACGTACTGTTAAAATAGGGTACTATGGACCACAAAAGTTGATGTCATTTTTTTTTTAAATTTTATATTTGATGTGTGCCTTAAGTATATGGCTCACACTTACTTATGCTAGTTTTCGTGCTAGATCGCTTGATCGGAGTCCTGATGGCAGCCTTGCATTCTACGCTGCTGGATAGTGACGTCACTGATGGCTCTGCTGCGTGCAAGATTGTTTGATTTTGGTAATACCTTCCGCACTATTTTTCATGCAGCGCTGCCTGCTAGTTTAAGCGTTGAGCCGATCATCAAGCAAAATTGTGTCAAACATGGCGACATTGTGTTGTGAACATAAAAAGTTTATAGTGAACATAAAAAATTAAATATTAAAGGTAATGGGGCCTAAAGCTATAAAGCCGAAAGCTATCAAATGGAGTAGAGATGAAATAAAAACTTTAATTAATGCAAGTATGAACCATCTTTATATGCTTTCAATAGTTCTAATTATCATTCATAGTTCTAATTATCATGCAAGCAACACACCATGCACAGCAGCCTGCATAAAGATCCAGCAAGCAAACTAGCACGAAAACTAGTATCGTGTGCGCCATACTTTATTGATTCGGTTTTCGAAAAATGCTTTTGGCAATTGTTGTCTATTATAAATATAGTAAAAACTTGTATTCGAAATTCTTTTTCGAAACCCGAATGAAAATGTAACGGCTTTGGTACTAAAGTTAAATGTGCTTTCTTTATTTTAGAGACCTTTGAAGGTGCCCTTTTTGAATTTTAAAGAAAAGCGAGTTTTTTTTTAAATCTTTATTTAATAAAATGTGTAGAAATGTCATAATGAGTTTGTTAATAGTTACTAAGGTACTAAACATAAATAATTATCGTAATAACAGGTGGAGTAGGCCAGTGGATATGCAAAGGTTTCTAAAATAAAGAAAGCATATTTAATTTTAGTCGCGAGACTGCTACAAATAAGGTACAAATTAACTATAAAATTTAAAAAAATTACATCAACTTTTGTGGCCAAGTGTAAAATGTAATTTTTCTGGAGTTCGGGGAATATTTATATGATAGAGGGTATATTAAATCCCATTCTAGAAATTGGCTTACAATAGAAAAAATTTTCATAAAATTTAATCATCTAGTTGTTTTCAAAAACATAATTATAATATAGTTTCATTTTGGACAATAAGCAGAATTCAATGAATTTGATTAGTAATCACTTTTACCAGAATTTCGAACTTGCATACATATCTACCATTTAAATTATATAAAATCCATTTATTGTGTGTAAAGTTAGCAGAATGATTTCAGGATTTATCAATACTATTGGATAGATTTTATTTATTTGTGCTATTTACACTTGTTTGTGGTTATTAAATGATATAAAAAGTTTCGTTCGGTACGTGCATGTGATGATCTGTCAAGTGCTTAAGTAAAATTTAACTAAATTTGTTATAATAATTATCATAGTAATTCAATTTGAGTGTTAATACAGCTTAATAATTACTGTTATATTAACATATTATTTAAAAATCCAGAAAAAACTAACATAATTAATAATATAAGTTTAAAAAACAAAACTATAATAATTATATGGTTAGAATTTATAAACAAAATTTAAAGTGAAACAAAGATAGCTTTAAAAGATCAAAGGTGAATCTGTATACGTCTATCTTGTTCTAATTTAGTATAGCCTTATAGGTGCTCCATACTGTCCTGCAAAATACTTTAAAACGTATATAAACAAAAATTAACTGTCAAAAACAAAATAAAAATATTAAAATGGACCAAAATGAAATTATAAACATTCTTTTAGAAATAAAAAGTGACATGAGTGAAATTAAAGACGAATTAAAATGTGTAAAAAATGATATGAAAAACCTAGAGTGCTCAATTGACAGTAAACTAAGTGACATTGTGCTAAGTAATTCCGTACTAAAAAATAAAATAACTGAGTGTGAAAAAAGATTATACTTTACTGATAAAGAGTTAAGGAAACGTAATGTGATATTCTTTGGAGTAGGAGAAACAGAAAATAATTATTACGAACTTGAAAACATGGTAATGGACCTCGTTAAAAATATAATGAAAATTGAATTCAGTGTGCGTGACATCGATTTTGTTAGAAGAATGGGGCGCAAAAATTTAAATAGCTGTAGACCAATAATATTGGGTGTCATATCATATAGAACAAAGATCGAAATTCTAAAACAAAAACAACTTTTAAAACAGTATGACATATCATTAAAAGAAGATTACTCAAAAGAGGTCTTAGAAATACGCAAGAACTTGCAACCCGAAGTAGATGATCTAAGGAAAAAGGGAATAAACGCTGTAATAAAATTTGATAGAGTGATTAGACTAAATAGCAGCAAGACTCTTACAATTAAGGAAGATAATAGTCATAAAAAAAGACATATGTCCTCTTCTCCACCCAGCGAACACACATCTGAAGTAAAAAAATCATTCTTTTCACCTCGCACCCAAAAGGCAACGAATTCAACTTCTACCAAAAATACCAACATACAAGGTGGATCAAAAATTAATGACTTTTGGAGACCTCGAACAAATTCATTACCTAAAGTGAATTCAAGGAACGAAAATCTCACTAGCAGCACAAATTCAAAAAACTTACAACAAATTTGAATATGGAAAATGATGGAAGGGATGATGACGATAAATGCGAACGGAACACGGATAAATGCAAACATAACGAAACAAATAAAAATAAATTGATAATAAGAGATAAATATAAGTATAATGAAATAAAACACAAGCTGCCCCTTAGCGGTTTAGTCAACGAAGGGGAAAGCGACTACAACCTTCAAGAGAATAATATAGACTCAAAAACTAAATACAACGAACCTTTTTACATTTTCTCTTGAGGAGGCCTTTGCCCAATTTATGGGATAACTATAGGCTATTATTATTATTATTATTTACACTTGTTTACTTTAAAAAAAATTATTAGTTCTGGTATCAAACTGAGTTCGTAACCAAACTACTATACCTTCTCTTCACCTAGCCACCATCGACGCTTGCTATTTCATCTTTGCTTGGAGTAAATTCTCACGGAGATTTTCTTCCTTGAGCACTTAGGAACGGATTAAGATAAATCACCACCCTAGGCAGCTGCAAAATTAATGACCCTTTTTTAAAGGAATATTTTCATACTGAAGCTCGACGCTGACGTCTGACGCCAAGAAACGGTATCTACGCTTGCGAAGATACCGTTACGTTTATGAGAAGATCAATCAATCATCAAAGATAGAAACCAATAACATTATTCGTAATATCATTCATTAATCCAGTTAGCTTATTTGACATCGATGCTTCAATACTTACTAAGACTATAATGATCTAGATGAACAAGATTGTCACATATAGTTACAAAAATCGGCTTTGTATTTTCCTACGCCATGCTCTTCGAACTGAAAAAATAATGAATAATCTCATCAAAGTCTATCGAACGTAAAATATCCGCCTCTATAGTTAATAACGCCAGAGAAGTCAGCAATAGCCGATCTCAAATAATTTTTGATGCACTTTAAAATAGAAAACAATCTCTCACCACTGCAGTTTATGACATCCACGCAGAGAAACATTCTGATGTCACCATTGGAAAACACTATATCAAGATCATTTTCTTCATCCTAAGCAGCTGCGTGTGCTGGGTGATTATACCATCGTCCCGGGTTGAGGTGAATTTTCCGACTTGCGGTTTTCTTAATTGGTTTGGCTCAAAAGGTAGGAAGATTTTCGGCTACATTATCCTATTTACACTTGCAGTCTAGATTTGTCCCAGATTCGTGTCGATTTAAACTTGAGAAAACTCTCGCGCAAACCAAGCGTGGTGCGTGTATATGTAAAGTTTGCAAAAATATGCTTTGGGTGTCAAATAGCTCACGGAGAGAGAGTATACTATTTTAATTGGTTATGGAGGTGCACAACCATAAATATGACAGTAAATTTTCGTGTTCGATCAGTTGGTTGGCGTATCGGATTCTCATTTCAGTGATATGACGTTTACTTCTCGTATGGTGGAAATTTAAAAAGACTGCTACACAATCACTATGAGTTTAGACTGTGGTCTATATATAAAGACTGTGTGGTGTTATAACGGATTTAAAAAAAATATTATTGGCGTAATCTCTTGTGTGTGTGTGTTTCATGGATATGTTTATATGTTTATTGTTTACAGAGTTTATTGTTTATTGTTCAAATAAACTGACTGAAGTAGCTATTTCTTGCAAATGTTTTAGATGGTTTTGAAGAACTGCGTGTACATTTATATTTCGATATAAAATCCTATAAGATGTTTGTCGCTGCACATTTTTCCTTTTTATTATATTAAATTAAACTAAAATCCCCTATAAATTATGGTGAAAACTTAATTACGGATAGGAAATAAGACATTATATTAAATTGATGCATTTTATTATATATAAATATATATATATATATATATATATATACATATATATATATATATATATATATATATATATATATATATATATATATATATATATATATATATATAATACTCACCCTCTTCATCCTTTTCACTTCCTCTAAATATGATTGAATATCTCTGTCACCATCAGTAGGTAAAAGTAATTGCTTAATCAACACGAGTCATCATCACTAATGATATTTTTTTTCACAAGTATAATAATTTTTATGTAAAAATCATTTTTATTCCTTTATTTTCCTTTACTTTATTATATTTAATAAAAAAGATGTCATTACTATTTTGTCATATGGTATATATTTTTGGATGCCAAAAATTTTGTAGAATCATGTATGCCATCAACTGAATTTTTTTTTTTTTTGTTATTTGTGAATGTAGTCCGCAAACATAGCAATAGCATGTACATACACAATTTATTTTGAGAAGTTATACTTCTTTAGGCGAACTTTTATATTTTCCTTCACAGTTGAATTATATAAAATATATTATTTTATTTTTGATGTGAAAACATCTCTAGCGAGGCTTTGCAAGTATGATTTCATATTGGGAGTGAGTTTAAAAAAAGTAATGAAATATGCTTTTGTCGGAAAATGAACTAAAATATGCATAAAATAAAATAGACTAAAGAGATTGACAACAAAATTAACTTTAATGTAGACAAAAGCATGGGGTGCTCTCTACTTACTCTTGTAAAAGTAGAGCCACTATGGAGACGTAAGTAGAGAGCACCCCATGCTTTTGTTAACGTTAAAGTTCTTTTGTTGTCAATGTCTTTATTCTAATCTGTTTTAAATTATTTTGCATTTTTCAGTTCTATAAATTTTATTTTTTGTTTTTTAGTCTTAAAACAAATTTATTTTTTGTGTTGTAGTTTCATTCTTTATTATTATTCCCACGAGTGAAGGAACGAATCCAATTCTTACCTACCAAGTATATATCGAATATACCATAGGAAAATTATGTCAAATAGTTATTTTTTTCGAGATTTTCATATGAACATGCAATTTTTTGTTTGTTGATGACATTTCTATAGAAACTAGAACCTGTACTATCACACTATAAATCGTTATATATATGTTAGAGATATGCAAATATGTATTTTGGATATTAATAAATTTAAATTTTTTTTATTTTTATTTTTTTTCAAATTAAAAAAAAATTATTGTATTGTCATCGGATCTTAATACCTCCGGAATAATTTGAGATTATTCAGACGACCGGAAGTGGGTGAAAACATAATTAAAAAGTTCCTATACATACATACATACATAGATAATAGATAGTTGGGTAGATATATAGATACAAGTTAGCGATCTAAGGCGTTATATCTGCGCAGTATGCATACTTGGAAACAGAGAGGTTATGGGTTCGAATCCCGACATCGGCCGGGTGTCAATTATTAAGAAAAAAAAAAGGGGCGGTAATAATTAAAGAATCAATAACACGAACAAAATACAAAACTTATAGAACGCTGTTAAAATAATTCTAAAAGAAATAACTTAAGATTGCTTCACTTACAATGTCTCTTATCTGACGGCTATGATGGCCCCGCTTGGACTTAGATGACCGAAAAAGGCTTATTTTGGTATTGTTTTGCACATACCTAATTTCATCATACTATGGTTATATCAATAGTATATCGTTAGTGTTCTTACCTATTTATTTTTCTCATTCTTATGATATAAAAAACAATTTAATTTGTAGACTTCCAGTAATTTGGTAGATATCTCTTCGTTGATAACAAAAAAAAAAAAAAACAGAATAAAAATGTTTATAAATTAATGATGTGTATAAATTTAATAAATAAAAATGATTATTTTACCTAATAATAATCACTTAATAAATGTGTTTTCTTTTTATTTAAATAAAATACGGAAATTTAAATGTTGATGATATCCGAAATATTAAAAGATAAATTCTTTTTTATTCCACTTAATGTGACAGAACATAAGAGAGAGAAAAAACTTTAATGTGATCTTGTCATGAGATGATAGTGAAAAATATTCTAGGAAAAACATCATATCGATGTTAAATACACACTACTATAACTACTTTACACACAATACATAAAAAAAAGAGAATATTCTTGACAATGTGCAAGGTATTGTACCGGAAAAATGTAGATATTTTACAATTTTTCCATTTCAATGATAAGCTAATACCTTAAACCAGAAAAGAATCTTCGTGTGAAGTATATTTATGTTGTCAGTTCGATATCACTATAAACATGTTTTCATATCCAATGTGTTGTTGTTTTGTTGTAAGTGGTTTTTTACATTTAAGTTTGTTGTGGTAAAATGATAAGACCTACATCTGGAGGTACCAGTAGTTTAGTTTCAAATCAAACATCGAAAGTAGCTTTATTCTCATATAACATATAAAATAACTGTTTCAAGTCAACAAAAATTCATACTAAAAATTATTAGAATAATCAAAGAGAACTCTAGGTTTTTTGAAATTACATTTCAAACATTTTTTTGTATTTTATAAATACGTATTTCGACTACAATGTAATCATCATCAGTATGAACTAGCTAATCGTAACTATCTCTGGGATATGCATTCAGAAATTTGTTGCTAATTTGGTGGGTGTCTCACAATGATATTAAAAAAGTTCTGTCTTTTATATGATTTGACTGAGGGTATGATCTGACTTGAGGATTATTTGAGTTGACTGACTAATGGATTAGGTGTGTGAAGAACCCCGTCTATTTATTGACGGTATCCTTTTGTGACTACGCGGCGTTGTTTTTGTCACTAAAGTGAGGGTATCGAAGCTAACCTTAATTTTATTAAAATAATATCTGAATTTTTTATTTTTTAATCTTAAAGTGTGGGCCAGTCTATTTAAATAAAAATTATCTCAGCAAATTTACAAGTAATTTCGATGTTGAAAAAGGGGCGGTTAATTAACTAAACTGTCGGCGTATGGACAAGAACGAAGTAACCGACTATGCTTGAGAAGGTTTCTGCAGTTTTCTTATGGTCGAAGTGTAGCCTATCCAGGGCAGCCTCTACAATCTATCTATCTACCGTTCCGTACAAAATACTTGGCTATAATTATTCATATTTGTGTATTTTATAGGGTTGTTTTACATTATTTTAATGCAAATTTATTATTAAGATAAATAAGGTCATGTTTTAAATTTGATAGTGTCAAGTTTGTAGTTGTTCTTCAAACAAAAACATATACAACCCAGAGATGGGTTACGTTCCTTTATCATTTATACATATAAAAGCTTATAAAAAAAATAAAATAATACTTTATTATAGACTATAATCTTTTTCAGACAATCTGACAACAACATTCAAAACCTGAAGGCAATTTATGTTACACGCGATCTTATTTTGCTCTATCTTTCGTATTATGGTGGTTAATTTTCGCTTATATGATGTGTGTTCAAAAAGTAAGGTGACTTACTTTTTCTACAGTCGATTTTCGATTTTCGATTTTTTTATTTTGTTGTGTTGGTACACTCGTCCCGAACATATGTTCAGCATCAAATTTTCTGTAAAAAGTGGAATTAAGTGCTCCTAAAGACTCGAAATTTTGACAGTGGCATACGGTGAGTCTACTCTGAGTAAAAAAAAATGTTTATAAGTGGTAGAAGTTCTTCCAAGAAGGTCGAGAAGAAGCCAATGACGAAGATGCCAAATTCAGCATTAAAAAGCATTAATTTTTTATCGCTACAAATTCATACATAAATGAAAGAATAATTCATTTGAAAATGTTTTGATAATTTTTTTATGTTTTATTAACAATTTCATTTTTTCATTAATTATTTATAAAAAATAAATGATTGACTTGTGATTGATTGTGACGTCAATATACCCGTTGAGGATGAGAGCCAATTGGAATCATGCTATACACTTGAATTTGCTATACTCAGATCACCATGTGTCATAACAAAATAGTCTACTAGTCTCTTGTCTCTTTCGAAAACATTGATGTTTTATCATTACTCCATGCGGTGGCGTTACTAAAGCGATATAATGACATCACTGACGTTTGAATGTAGATTATAAAAAAACAATTTTTAATTGTAAAATTACATGAAAAATTAATTGTTTAAAATGTTTTTTTTTTTTATTTGTCTTAATAAATTTTAGTAAACCTTCGAAAAAAAATAAAATTACAAAACAAGAAATTTCTCTATTTGGATGATTTTGAACTTTGGTAAAAGTAATATTATCAGTAATATATTTAAAAAAATATTTGAATAATAAGCGCTCTGCATTGGACGGACATGTTTATTCTTTTGACCTAACTGAGAGAGAAATGTTGTAAACTTATTTTTTGTAGTGCTTCATGTATACCAGTTAGGGAAAATTCACTATCAGAGCCAATTTTACTCAAAACATCTTTACTCATTAAAAAAATTTTCAATAAAATTAATAACGTTACACTAAACAAAAAACGAATACCTGGTATACCGTACTCTCACTATCCAATTAGGAACGAGTATGTTTAATCTATTTTGCATACAATAAATTAAAAGACAATTATACGAGAATACGGATTATTAATAACTTGCATCCATACTAGACTTCGAGTTGATTATACTTGACTCATATATTTCTTTTATTACAAAGAGAAACGTCACTTAAATGGTACGTTTAAAAAAATCACATTATAATTGACGGTGTATGTAGTCAAGTATGCTCTTGAGGAAATGTAAAAGAAAAACTATACAACGCTGCATGGAAAATTAACATGGAGTTTTATGTTAGTGTTCAAGTGCACTCCATTTTTGTCCGTTCACAAATAATAGTGTTTGTAAATTGAAAGACATTACGTAGGGAGGGTTGGTCTCTGCATATTTTTAAGTACGAACCATGCGATCCACACGATTATAATCCCAGTATTTTTTTTCTTATTATAATGGGTGCTTTACGTTTAGACACACAGCTACAGAGTATATGACAAAGCACGGTGTGTACACAACAAAGCACACTGTGTTTGGGAAAGTGCGATAAATGGTACATAATTTAGTTCGTCACATGATCTATAGATGGTGTACATAAACATTTATCAGAGAAAACCAACATAACCTGTTTAAGGATGTTCCATCATACTACCAGTTTTCGACAGATTTTGCTAATTTTTTTCATAGGCTAAAAATAATGTTTTCTAATAAATACCGAAGTTTCAGAATTTTCGACCGTTTAGAATGCGAGATAATTAATATCAAAGTTATCATTCTCTCTCACTCTCTCTCATTAGAAGCATGTAAAACTTCATGCCCGCCCAACTATTATCTTTTGTATTAGAAAAAATAATCGATAGAATTAAAAAAAAAACTAGGAGAGTAAAGCTAAATATTTATTATATAAATTTTTTTAAAAATCGTGTGTTACTGTTTTGTTTTCGAAATATAAAAGTTCAAATTTATTTATTTTCTTTAAATCAACATTATTTTGTATATGTGAACAGAGTATTTGTCTATGTGTTGTATATGTGTAAGAAGTATAACTGCAAAAACGAGTAGTAGAAAATATAGATTGTTAGAAGTAAAGAATTTCAAATAATAACGCCTACACCTACCAACGAAATTTCAAGATAAATTTATTAAGAAAATATTGGGAATCTACTCATTCCACCATGTTATTTCAACCCCATATTTCTTTCCCAGATGTTCTCCACATCTTCCATACAAACTTGAAAATTAATTTAGTCGATATTTTATTACGACTGTGTTGCAATAAATAAGGATTTTCAAAATTAGGTTCATGTTGGCATTAAAATAAATAGTATTTATTATATTATTATTATATTATTATTATAGTATTTTGGTATAAAAAAAAACCCTCTTTAAAATAAATACAATTACGCCCAGGATAATAATCATATTTATTTTGCTACTTACAAATTGCTTACAATAAAAAAAAATACGGGCATTAAAGTCTTTACATTATTATTTATCATGTTATTTCTTCTTAATTTTTTTCGATTATATTATAATAAATATAAATGGTTAAAGGATTGAACCTTTTTGTATTCCAAAAAAATTGGACCAAACAATGTGGAGAAGCTGTCTCAATCTAACCTGATCCGAAGGAGAGATGTTGATGAACGTCGCAACATATTCGAATTATGGGAAAATTACTTAAACATTGATAATGTCGTATCCCGAAAATTAAGTATTGTCGTAATTTTGATCTTCATCCGTGAGAGCTGTGCATGCTTCTATGAAATAAATAGCTCACTTTTTGGGATAATATTTTACTTTGAAAAACTGGCATGCAGGTTTAATTGGGTAGATGTCTTGCCGTAATCGTGTTCAAAAGTTTCAGTTCAGAACCCACATCAATTATATGAATCGACGGAGATTGTATACTATACTATTACTTGAATGTACCTCGCATACTTGTCCCTTGAATTATATAAAAATGTCAATCTTTTCGTTAATCTAATATTTAGACGGTCAATAATTTTTTTTAACATCTTTGTACATAGCTGTAGTCTTTTAGTCAAATAACTCTCACGATTTTTAAATAAAATTCCAAGTGCTGCTACTTTTGTATACAGTTCCTTTATTAAAATACTCCCAATCTGGAATACTGTATAGTGTATCTATCGCTGTCTATATGTTATGTACTATGATATGGTTTACTTAGAAATGATTGAATTTTTATGACTAGCGTCATAAAATAATAAAATAATAATTTTATGTTCCATAATTTTGGTTGCACGTCTGTACAGAAAATATTTTGTTGGCGGAGTTCAATGTTGCTGCAACAATGTTCTGCGTCTATTCCATACTTTAGCAGTGATGGATGCACTACACAACGTTGCTATAGGGTCTATTTTCATTTACGTAGTGTACATATATTGTACAATTTTGGAGAGGGATTTTAAGACTAAACGATAAATAATTTGAGTTAACTACCTTAACTTCTATAATTAGTAGGTACAACTGCAAATCAAAACATATATATTTTTCCTTTTTTTGGACTCCTAAGCATAATATGTTGTATTAGAATTTAAAAGACATTTATCATTTATATCAATACGTTTAGATAAAAGAATAGTCAATATCCAATAGTCAATCGTCCAACACACTTCATCTTTATGATTATTTATCTAAGTTAAATGCTACAAATTTTTCAAATCAACCAGACTTCAATAAACATACATAATAAGATTATTTCTAGTCAATCATAATATTATTGTGATTTCGAATCATTATTCACAATAATCTGTTGCAACTATTTCCCAAGTGATTTGTAAAAAAGTTCCCAATACATAAAATAGTTACGATTAAAGCAGAGATAGTTACGATTAGCTAATTCATACTGATGATGACCACATTGTAGTCGAAATACGTATTTATAAAATACAAATAAATGTTCCAGGAATTAGGGCAAAATATGAAATGTAATGTAAGATATTAGTTAAAATGTATCTTAAAGACATTATTTTATTATAGAGAGTTTACTATATTATCTAAGTGAATGAATCTTTTGTTAAACGAATAACATAATATTTTCGTTTCGTGAATAAAGACATCTCTTAATAATAATCAATTATTGGATAATAGCCGAAACATTTTTATAACAGTTAATAACGAGATGAGAGATTACTTAAAAAACGATTTTTCTTCGAGTAGTTTTTATATTATAGGTATAGGTACTTGAATTGTATATATAAATACTGAAACCTGTTGAAATAACAACTTGTGCCATCAGGTTAATCAGATTAACTTTATCACTTATAAATACTTTTTCTTTATTTTGTTTGTTACTGAATGTGGATTATATCTGGGGCGTTTTTTTTTACAATCAATAAAAATATAATTTCACCACATTTTAGTTAATATTACAAAATATATACATTTTTTTACTTGTCACATAAATCTTTTAGTTTTAATTTTTTTTCTTCGCTTGCATGGAATTTTTCTTTATCTTATGTGCAATTTCAAGACACAATGTAGTCGGCCTAGTTTAAGTCCTTTGGGCGTGATTAAGTGTCAGGCATACAAAATTTCATATTTATAATATTCGTGATATAAAATTTTCTTGAGGGATGTCTTCTGCCCAAACTATAGGGTGACGTATAAGTGACGTTATGATTTAATTAGTGAATAAATTTTACGCATTAAAAAAAAATTTTTTTTTCAGAATTAACTTTGAAAAACTTGGGAAATTTATGATGGAAAGACTCTGCATAGAACAAAGAACCAAAGTTGTTCAATTATATTTTGAAAGTCAGCATTCGCTTATTCAGACACAAAGATCATATCGAAATGTGTTCGAAATGCACCTAGCGCTCCAACAATTTACCGATTGGTTCAGCGTTCTCGGCAACATGGAGCTGTCTGTGATCTTCCACGTCCTGGAAGGCCTCGTGTAGTTGGAAATGTTGTGAACATTGCTCGGGTGCAAACAAGTGTTGAGAAAAACCCCGAAACATCCACCAGGCGACGTTCTCAGCAGTTGCTGATATCTAGGCGGTCTTTGCAAATAATTTTACATACGTTATACCTTTTCCCATATCAGATGCAATTGGTTTACGAGTTAAAACCAAATGATGCACAAATACGTATTCAATATAGTCGCATCGAATAATATCACGTTTTTCTGATTTTAATTGGCCACCGCATTCGCCGGATTTAACGGCTCTCGATTTTTTTCTTTGGGGCTATCTAAAAGATAAAGTGTATGCTAATAAGCCAAGAACCATCCAACAGCTTAAGAAGTAGTGATGCGCTGGGATCTGAAATTCTAAGACAATGGAAATTGCTATGGAAATGGTCGAAGCAAACAATGGGCACCATTTGGAAGATATTATCTTCAAAACATAATACGAACCAATTTCCAAACTGAAATCTAAATTTTAATAAATGCCAACGTTAAATAGAATCAGAAAGAAAAAAGTTATTCATTAAATTAAGTTTTAACGTTACTTATGCGCCACCCTGTACAAGAAAACAGAATGATTTCGTACCGTCTATATTCACTTATGCATCAATTTAGAAAAACTCGGTGAAAAGAATGTACATACATTATGAAATCGAATTAAGATCTTCTGTTATAAATAGAATATGAGAAAAACCTAATTCGAGGAAAAATATGAAAACATAATGCAAATGGAATGAAATTCATTTTTAATGTTTATATGATATAAAATAAGAATATACCTACTTTGTTTTTCATAAAGTACAAAATTTTTCTGGATTTTATATATAATATTCATTTATGCAGAACGTACACGAGTTTTTATTCATATTTTTATAAATAATTTATTTAAAGTAACTTCATATATTATGTAAAACTTCATTGTAGTGTATAAATATTTTCGTATATTATTATAATTTTACGAAAATAATCAACTATTGTAATTGAATCAAAATTAAGCAAATATTCGTCAAACTGATAAACAAATGTACTACCAAATAGCAAGTTCCAAATCGCAATAGTCATTCAGCTTAAGGGTGTGTTCGAATTCGGAGTAAGAAGGACCATGTTTACAAAATTGAAAGTTTCTATTGCAAAATTTAACATAAAAAACGTTAACTAAGTAGCAGATTCACCCAACAATCATGAATTTGCTAGGTCAGAAATTTCGTAGAAAGGAAGGTCTTAGTACATAAATAAAGGTTAATGTTTAGAAACCTAAAATATATTATAGCAATCATATAAAACTTAGCAAGATGTAGTGAGGTCATATCAAAAACATAAATGTAACAAGTGATAATTAAAAATTAACAGTCGAATGTAACAAATATATTTTCAGAATCCTCATGACAGGGCCTTTCATTTGAGAGGTATCAACTGTAGAGAAGAAAAAGTTTTTTTTCAGCTTTGACAATATAACGTTTAACGCTCACCATGTTGGTTTTTTATCACGTCATTTATACCACCCTCCGGGTTGATACCAATCTATCGACATCCAATTTTCTAAAATTAGATAAAGGATGTTGGCACATTACCCTCATTTAGGCTTCGACGTATCCGTGTAAAAACTGTGTAGTTATACTTGTATACGCAGTCGAAACTTGGTGGTACACTGAAAAGGAACTCGCAATATGGAATACGCCGCCATTCTTTTATCTCGAAAAATACCTATTCCGTTTGAATGCAAATTTTTAGGTGACATTAGTTTTGAATCTTAACAATTCATATTTATTGGTGACCAAATTTTAAAAGATTGTTCACCCAAAAATAATTGCGGAAAATCTATTATTAAAAATATTTTGTGCAAGAAGTCTGTATTCAATTCTTAATCATAAACTCTTGTGTATCTCATTTGCATTGGTTTAATATTAACAAATTATTATAATTTTATAACAGCTATTTTTTGTATAAACATTTTATCGAATTTTTTGAAAATTTTTTTAATGAAAACATTATTATATTTGAATTGTAAATTTTCTTGCACAAACAGACATTGTAACGAAAACTAAAAGAATATCCGGAAAACAATTTACATATAAACTCAAGAACGATCACAAAAGAATCTAATACGGATCTACTCAAGAAAAATTGTCGAGTCTCCTCCTTTCAATAAACACTCATCTTGATTTTTTTTTAACTGACATTTTCATGTTACAATACTTCGAAAGAAACAAAGTTCCCTTAAAAACGGATAGTGCTAGAACATAAAGATTTCGCAAAAGGGGCGGAAATTAAGGATAAAAACTTTTGGCTGAAAAAGTTACATCGACGACGGTGTTTTTAATACTATGGCTGCGCATCCAAGCGGAACATAGATATAGAAATGATATTTGGTTTACAAATGTATAAAATTGTGGATTAACCTTGATTAAAGCAAGAAACTTTAGAGGGCTCGACGTTTGGTTAACTATTTCAAATAGCTTGACGGCTATTGAACACTCTTATCATACGTTTTAGACAAATTATTCAGCCATCAATAATTACAACGTTTTAAACCGTTTTGGTATCACATTTGATTCGAAACATTCCCAGATTTGACATGAAAACGTCTAATGATACTAAATACTGTAAGATTTTAATCGCTAGTAAACTTAATAATAATTCGTTTACAATGGATGATCCCACTTCAGATAGAGCATATCTTTGCGTATCTGCTGTGCTGTATTTGTTTTGCCTGTGACGTCATTGTACCAGTGTAGGCGCATGCGCGTGAAAGGAATCCGACGAGTCTAAAAAGTCGAATGCCCAACGAATGCGAGAGCTACGACAGCATCGAAAAGAAATGAAAAACGGCGCAAAGCGATTATGAACCCATTGGGCATACAGCGGCCATTTTGTCCGACCATAGTATTAAGCCTTTTTAAATATGTTGGTTAGTTCAAGAATTTAATTTAAATCAAAATTAACTTTTACACCATATGATTTAAGGATGTTCGAAAGAGAACAAAAAATGCAGAAAAGTTCCTGTAAATTAAAAATGTTATAAAAAAAGTCAATACGAATTCATTGGTATGCTTCAAAATGTTAGTTCAAATGCAGTTTGTCGTTTTTTCTTTCGATATTGAAAATCATAATTTTAACATTGGGACTTATGGAGAAACTACAAATTTATAATCTTTATAATCGAATAAAACATAGTTTAAAATGCAGAGAAGTTTTTATAAAACTATGTAAATTGTTGTTAAATAAACAAGGCCATTTATTTGAGCCAAAGATGAAGGTATTTTCAAATGCATTTTGGTAAGTAATAATGAATTATATAATATTTTACTTTTTTATTTAAAAGAAACATTACGAGTCACGACTCACGAGTATTATTATTTACCAACTAACCATAGAATCAGTGTTACCAACCCGAATTCTGTCTAGATGGTAGATATCATTTCAAAAGTTGGTGGATCAATCACCTATATTTTTTGCAAAGTTGGTAGATCTACCACCCATATTTTTTTCGAGGTTTCCAGAGAATTTAGATTAAATATGTGATACACTTAGTTCATTTTTCGATTGGATAAGAAATATTTCGCCTAATGACATTCTACGGTTTATAATATCTAATATAACTAATAAATTCTGAATTCTGAAGTCGCACATTATATCTAATGCTGCCAATAGTGCCAATGCAAGATACACATAAAATGTAAATAAAATATCAGTTTGGCCGCTTGTATAGAAACGCCTTCTCTCTATTTATTTTAGAAATCCATTAAAGGGTAAAAGAGAAATAGAAAGATTGGTGAAAAAAAATTACGGCATTGTTAGCTCATTTTTACGGAAGTTATATTAAAATTGTTTAAAAACTTAAAAAGTTGGTAGGTTGGTAGATTTTTTTTTCAAGGTGGTACTATACACTAAAAATTGGTAGATCTACCGAAAAGTAGGTAGAGTTGGTAACACTGCATAGAATATTTAAATCTAGTTTCAACGTATACATTAATTGTAATGTAACGCTGAAGGCATGCGCAGTGACTTGATACCTCCCCCCCTTACATATTTCCTCGCAAAATGATTCTTTCGAACATCCTTAAAAGATATCACAGATTTAAAATTGACTCAGTGTAAAACGAGAGGCTAGTATACAACAATGTAATATAGTATTATGATGACGCACTGTATTACAAACTGTATATACAGGAAATTAACAAATTAAAACAAATTAAAATTGAAAAACAAATTAAAATGGATTAAAAATGTATGAAATGAATGCTGGAACTAGATTTATACATTAGAAGCAAATAAATTTATACATTTTATGGTTAAAATTCAATTATTTTAAAATATTTAATTACATGCCAAACAAAATATTCCAAACACAAACAAATCCGGGAAGAATGGGACCAAGTCTGTCACACGATACATGTCATTTTCTTTTGTACCATAATTTCTCAGCAAATATCTCTCAGAAAAAAACTGCGGAAGACATCTGACATAAAAATTTCTTCCACTCCGCTCACATCCTCACATCCTTAGGCATTACAATAAACCTTATGGTTCAGGGCAGCATCTACAATCTATCTATCTAAACGTACATGGTCATATCGATATCGATATTTTGGCTTAGAAATGTTGGGATGATATGACATTTTTTACTAGTAAACAACGAGGAATGAGCAAAAAATGTCCATGAATGAAATCCTCACAGACCCAAGGCCATCCATCTCTACACACAAATATGATATTTTTGGTTGCCTAAAAATTATATTTTTGGTATCAGGATTGCCTAAAAATGATATTTTAGGCGTTTTATCAGGGTTGTACCAACAAGTAGAGATACCATAAATTAAAATTTAACATCAAAAACAATACTTCCAGATTACATACTATGTTGTAGTCTATGTATAGCGTGTACATTTAACATTTTATGGTCTCTTTATTCAGATACAAATATTGTGTTTATTTTTAGAAATTTTTTTTTTCTTCTTACAAATGGGCTTATGTTGTTATGGAAAAATCCCATTTTATATTCCTTTCACTTGTGAAATGTGTGATAAATTTCAGTGAAAATTTTACCATAAATGCACACGAATTATCATATTATTAAAAGATTTAAACGAAAGTAACGTTGGTATTATGTTTAAGTTCATTTATTTTTTATGTGTGATAATATTTTTCATAAAAATATGAAAATGTTTTCTCCTTTCTGTAAATCCTCTCTTCTTCTGTAAATCCTTTTTTGATGCATGTTACGAATTTAATGGTAATTTTTACTATGTAGTTTTAGAGCACTGAAGGAAATTTTTTTATAGAAATATTAGCCTATCATGTCAGTCCTAAACAGTCCAAACCCAATTGCCTACTCACTTTACGATGTTTCGTCGGGTGTATTATCCCGTCATTGTATACCATTAATCAAGAAAAATTAATTTGTTTTTAATTGCGTTATCGAAAATGGCTCTAACATTATGTTAGGTTAAGATGCAGCGGCTGTCCCGGACGGGACACACTTAGACCATAAGGTCCATTGCGATACCTATTCATTAAGAATGAGGGTGGAGGACAAGAAATTTGTATGCAGACTGGGAATCGGTAGGTTGTGTGACTGCAGCCAACATTGATAGGAGATATTCAAACTACCACCGTTAGGAATCAAACCTGCAACCTTTGACCAAGAGCCTATAAACGCACGGCCCCTTGGACCTAGGGATTTCAATAAAACTGAGTAAAAAGTGAATTTGGCTTGGTTTAATCTCGTTTTCTACGAGTTTTCACAAGCAAAAAAATTGCATGAAACATTTATAAAGAAAACAACTCATCAGAAATTGGTGTAATGATGTTTGTGTATACTCGACAGAAAGTAGATACATGCTGGAGTTTTGTATCCTTTAGTATTAAACGAGAAACATTTGAACGTTTCCCAGTTTGTGAATGAATTTTCATAAAAATTTTATATAATAACTAAATTAAAGAATGGTAAGGAAACATTTAAAAATGCTACGAAACGAACGAATATTTAGTAGAATAGTCCACACTGAATGCTGAAGCTACTAAGAATATTTCAAAACGATTTACTGAGCCGTTAAAAAGATATTGCAATAAAAAAAAATGTAATTTTAAATAAAAGACTCTATATACAATTTTGCACAATTTTATTAACATTCACTAAACGGTTGTTGAGAATAGAATTATGAATAGAAATTAAAAAATATCCCTTTGTCATAAAAGTTCACTTAAGACTTACGCCTAGATGCCGGCATTTCGATCTGTAAAGTGGGTGGGATAAGATCGGCTATAACTAACGAGTATTGATTTATTACTTTGTTTTTTAACGATGTTAAAATTAAATTTAAAATTTTGCCCCAATTCTTAGAACAATTATTTGTATTATATAAATACGTATTTCGACTACAAAGTAATCATCGTCAGTTTGAATTAGCTAATCGTAACTATCTCCGGGATATGGAGTCAATGATATGTTACTCGTTGCTAATTCGGTGCGTGTCACATTGACTCCATATCCCGAAGATAATTACAATTAGCTAATGAATACTGATGATGACTACTTTGTAGTCAAAATACGTATTTATAAAATACAAATAATTGTACCAGGGATTGGAAGAAAAATTTGAAATTAAATTTCAAAAAACCTAGAGTTCTCTTTGATTTATCTTAATAATCTTTATATTCTATTATCCCAGTTTAGGGTTTTATTGCCGGCCATATGGATAAAAAAACTTTCGAGTCCATATCAAGATGTATATTTGACCGATTTAATTATCGTGTCAGGTAGGACTTCTGTTAAATAAAAGTTTGTTTTTAACATTTATTTCGACTTTCTACATTGATTGCGTTTAATAAACAGTTAATAATTATCTTAAAGATAAAACTTATCCAATATCACACATGATTGCATAATTTCATTTATCAAATTGTCACACTATATTAGTGTTAAACTGACTATGAATATATTGCCATACAGAGCGTAACAGCCGTAACGCTTTTTGTTTCCAAAGAATACTAGAAAATTGGTATTAGTTACGGAGTTAAAAGCTTCTAACAAGAAAATCGAATCCGTAATGAAAAAGAAGTAATAAATCGTAAACGTATAAGAAACGCTGGAAACTAGAGGAATAATTAAAAATATGGAAATTATATTAGCTATCCATCTGCCAAAGTTTGTCATAGATTAGGTTTTCTAAATATGCTAGTCGAATATCTCCAAAAAAAACGCACATTTGGAATACAAAAATTAAAAAACACTTACGAATTGTTTTTGATTGTAAGATTCAAATTTGAAAGAAAAATAGGAGGATTGGACATCCTCTGATAGATAGATTGTAGAGCCTGTCCTGGACGGAATGCACTTCGACCATAAGGTCCATTGTGATGCCTAACGATGTGGGAATGTGAGTGGAAGACTAGAAATTTTGTGTGGATACTAGGAATTGGTAGGATGTGCGGCCGACTTTGATAGGAACTATGCCGATACTCATCTGGAGTTAGTGAAGGAAACTGCAGAAAACCTTCACAAGCATAGCCGGTTACTTCATTCTTGTCTATACGCCGTCAGTTTAGTCAAATAACCGCCCTTTTTTTTAACAATTGACAAACTGCAGATGTCGGGATTCTAATCCAAAACCTCTCGGTTCCAAGTACATACAAGGCCTTTATAAGCGCGGCTACTTGACTGGTTCCACCCCCTGATTACATTTTTTTTTAATATTGCAATTATTGTTTTTTCTTCAGCACTGCATATCAGATGTTTACTCCTCAGTATATTCAGCATTTTTCATGCTGAATATAGTTTCCATCCGGCCTGTGAACAATATATATTATATATATATATATATATATATATATATATATATATATAATGTTTTATATATGATATAATATTTTTTTTCTTGTTGTTTGTATACCTGATTGTTTGACGTTTGTATACCTGTGAGAGTCTGAAAACAAATAAATTATTATTATTATTATATATATATATATATATATATATATATATATATATATATATATATATATATATATATATATATATATATATATATATATATATATATATTATATATGCAATAACGATTCATCTATTGTGATTGGTTATAAGACTTCCCGGTACTGGATTTGTTATGTAAGAATTTTCAATATGATTGTTTGAGATAATCAATTGTGTTTATTCACTCGTGAATTTCTGGGAAAGTTGCATTTATTGAAATATTGATATAGTTCCTATATTGTTCTATTTTGATTGGTTTTGATTTCCCGGTACTGAACTTTTAATGACGATATTTCAATGTTATCATTTGTGATAACCAAATCAAATGTAAACCAAATTAAATGTGAGTTTCTAAGATATTTTGATTTATTGAAATTCTAAGAAGATGGTGCCAGTAAAATTTAATTCCAAACATCAACAATCGAAAAAATACAATACATGTTTTTTTAATTCCTTTCGTAATTTTCTACTAAGTGAGTGAAATAATCAGTCGTATTTGTCTAAAACTTGTACCTTCTCGAAGCGAAGGGAAAATACGACCGCTAAACATCTTTTACGACGTTGAACAACACTTGCAACTGCAATCAATCCATCACCTTTAGATAAGATATAATATATAATTTTAATAGATCCATTATAAATTCCAATATAAACTACATAATAGGGAATATGCATGAAATTTTTTTATCACATTTATTTTCAAAATATGAAAATACTGTTAATACTGTAATAATATTTAAAAACGAAATTAAAATCTGACAAATATCAAGGAAGCTATAAGCTTTTAAAGATTATAAACTGTCTCTTTCTTGCAAAAATACTAAAAACGGAGTTTTACGTGTATTTTAAATGGTGAAAGTGTAATATGACATCACATAACATATCAAGAGGACTATCACTCTCTTTGTCTAATCGGGAATTTCAATCATTCATATCTCGCTTATTTTTAAAGTCAAGTAAACATGCTTCAATTCAAGTGGAAAAAAATTTTCATGCATATTCCCTATTGTTTACACAAACAATGTAATTTAAATTTGCAAGAGTCTTTTGAATTATAATTTCAATTAGAATTGTTTGTAAGCAACCCCCCCCCCCCCCAATGAACGTTAAATTTCATTTCGTCCTGTTTCTCAAAAAGTTTGGTGACTCTTGCTTAGTGATCACGCTGATGTTGAGTAACGCAAAAGGGCGTTTGTTTCTTTTGTGATAATATTCTTTGCAAACCAAGTTTCTTTGACTCCTGAAATATTAAATGACATACCTGTTATATCCTGTATACATTACACAATGTCATATATATATATATATATATATATATATATATATATATATATATATATACCGTACGTGTTGGAAAGCATTGCTAATAGAGAATCATTAACATGTAATGAGAGTGGGTTAAATATGTTCATTGTTGTCTTCGTAAGCTTAGCATTACTTTTAACAATTGATAATTCTTTTTTGAATATCCCTTATTATTTGTATGCGGAATGTTTGAAAATAAATGATAGTATTCTATTAACGGTATAACATAAAACAATAATCCACACAAATTAAATGGAAAATAAATCCCCAAAAAGAAAAAAAAATGGAATTCCCACAAAAAACAAAGTTAAAACAACGGTTTGAATATTCCTCCATTATTTGTTAAACAATATCCGGGTCGATTGTAGAAATCTACCCGGGTATTTTCTAGCACTTGAGGAGAAATATTCGCCAAAAATTCTTTGCCTTAATTGTTGCAAATTTTCAGGTCTATTTCGCGAATAGATCTGTGTTGAAAATCTCACAAAAAAAAGTCATTAAGAGATAGATCTGGCGATCTGGCTGGCCACTTGAAGGTTCTAAAACCACTCATAAGACGTTCCTGGAAAGTCTGTTCCAGGAACAGCTTTACTATCATGGAATTGTGTACAGGGCAACCATCTTGTTGGAACCATACAGATTCCGGGTCTAACTTAGGAAGAGCACTAACAGTTGGCAAAATATTATTTCGTAATAAAGTCAAATGTTTTTGAGAATCTAAAGATCCGTCAATGAAGAATGGTCCTATAATTTGGTCACACAATATTCCAGTCCAGCCATTTAGTTTCAGTATGTATGTGTATGTATGGTTTTATAGTAAATATTTTTTTGTTTTATTTAACATTGATCCTCTATTAGAAATACTTTTGAAAACGGTCTGTATATAATAAATAACTATTATGAGCTCATATCCTACAGGGACTTACTTCGGTATATGAGTAGACAACATCCTCAAATTCACATATATCAAAAAACCTGTGTAAATATCCTAGAGTATTTTGAACATAAATATAAACAGTTTGGAGGATATTAGTGAGGCTATAATAGACAAATAACATGTGTAACTGTAGATGTGGTGATAAAAGCATGAAACTAGGTACCGTTGTTGTTGAATACCCTAACAAAGGTAGCAAAACAATTTTTGACGTGAGGCTCAATTAGTTTTCGTGGCAGTTATATGAATTTTGTGGCGTGATAATATAACGTATAAAATTAAAGGACAACGAATTTTGAATAAAAACGATTTCATACATTTTTTTAAAATCTATAATTGCAGATATTGTGTCATAGGGGTAATTGAAATAGATTATTCTGTATCTCAATTCATTGAAAATATTAAATGGTAATCAGTCACTTCAGTTGTACCTGCAATGCATTGCAACGCTTCACATATCGTACTTTTATTAACGCTTCGCGTTAACTAACTAACGATTCGCGTTACTAATGTTTGAACAGAATTTATGTCAAATCTATAAATTTTATGAAAAAAAATTATTTCACACAAAAGTTGTTCCTTTTTCGAAAAGAAAATCTCTTACTGTTTTCGAGAGAGTTAGAAGATCAGCACAATAACTCCACAAAGTATCATCGTAATCAGATTATTGGTTTAGGAATGCATACGCAAATAAACAGAAAAACATTATTATTATATATAAGATTTAATTTTATCCCCTTATCACCCTTCAAAATAAAATTCCTTTATGGAGTCCTATTATGTGCAGATGCTTCTGCAGGGAACAATGCCCGGTCGGAAATCCGGTAACCTTCCGCAGCTGTATCCTGTTCAACTTCAGTGCAACGAGAGATAGCCTCTTGGATGCACTACGAAGTAGTATTTTACCGAGCTTTTGCTGCAGTATATTTTCCCAGTGATCACGGTGTTTAACATTCATCCACTTTTTGATCACCTGTTTACATGCAGTCTTCGTAATTCCTAGAATAGGCTCTGGGCCTATGACAGGTATTCCGACTCCCTTATTTGCTAAAGTATCTGCTTTTTCGTTTCCTTCGAAACAACTGTGACCTGGCACCCAGATCAATTTAACAGCTCCGTTCCGTTTTTCCAGCTCCAGCAGTTCTTCTAGACCACCCCTGAGGTGACCTCAGTTGCAGACAAGGCTGTTATAGCAGCTCGACTATCCGAGAGAATACAAACGTTTTGGATTATGTAGCTTCTACGCAGATTCTCACGAACGCAAGCCAGTATGGCGCCGCCTGAAAGACTGTGGCTCTTATCCCCAAGTTGAGACTTATGTTTGCCTTGAGTTTTTTACCGTAACTTCCCGCACCGATTCCTTCTCCAGTTTTGCAGCTGTATACCACACGATTCCTTTCTTGACATAGGGTGGTTCTCCTTCCGTTCACATATCCCTATCACAGACTACAGTGAACGGTTTTGAGAAGGAGTATACTTTAGAAAGTATATCTGTGCCCATTTCAAAAACGGGGTCTGTGATGATTCATGTTCCCACGATACTCTTACTTCAAAAAAAAAAAAATTAGCATTGTACAACAATATATATTATGTGGTACTCATGTTATTTGTCTACAATAGACGCACTATATTTTACAATATGTATATTTGAGATATTATAAATACGTATAAGAGCTTTTATACTAAATTTTAGGCCTGTACAATTATAATATTATACTATCAACTACTAAAATGGTGTACCTTTTTTCAAAGTTTTGCAGACGATTTGTACTGAACTTATTTGGTTTTCGAAACAAAATTGTTCGTCATAAAAGTCCTAATAACTTTTGTCCTAAAAACTTTTTCGAAAACCAAATGAATTCGGCCGAAATCAACTATGAATTTCTGTAAAAAAAAAAGTAACGCCACTTTTGCTATCGACTATACATACACTGGAGTGTATTGTAGTACTATATATTTGAAGCAGTAATTCATACTCTAAGCTTTAATATACTGAATATGTATGTAATATTACATACAGTAATATATATGATGATTTTGTTGATTTTAAAATTTATTGTAATAGTGGATCAAATCTCAGTAGTGTCGTCTTGTACGTTGAATTTCAAATATATTGCATATTTTTTGAATAACTTAGGCGTTTTTTCTTTTCTTACAAAAGCTTTTAGATGTTTGTAGTTGTACCAACGAGTTTTATTCCATTTGAACTGAACGTGCTCTTTCCAGAGCAATTTCCATAACTTGTCTTAGAATTTTCTCACTTCTTCTTGGATATTGGCCTTAAGCACTTGGATGGTTCTTGGCTTATTGGCATACACCTTATCCTTTACCTATTTCCGGTACGCGGAAGATCACAGACAGCCCGATGTTGCCGAAAACGCTGAACCAATCGGTAAATCGTTGAAGCGCTAGGTGCATTTCGAACATGAAACAAATTTCGATATGATCTTTGTGCCTGAATAATCGAATGCTGACTTTCAAAATATAATTGAACAACTTTGGTTCTTTGTTCTGTGCTGATTCTTTCCATCATAAATTTCCCAAGTTTTTCAATATTAATTATGAAAAAAAAATATATAAAAAAATACCTAAACAAAAAATTTATTCACTAATTAAATCATACCGTTACTTATGTGCCATCCTATAGGTTTTGCTTTAAAGTGCGTTACCAATTAATGAAATCATTTATTTTAGTTTTTTTAAGGTCATTTTACGACCAATATTTGTTTGTTGGCGAAACTGGAAATTTTCAGAATTTGTTGTTATTGAGTATGTAGAAAAAGATTAGAAGAGGTGAAGGAGGATTAGATTAGGAAAGATTAGGATTAGATGTAGAGGTTATATATATTTTTTTAACGCCAGATGTTTTGTTTAATTTATATAATAATTTTTCTATACTAGCCAAAAATAACAAATTGTTTTCCATTTTTATTTTTTTTATTTGTATTAATTATATTTTGATAACAAACGAATTTGCCACAAAAGCATAACAAAAAAGCTTTTTTTGCTAAATATGTTTTCACTATATTCTGAACTTTAATGAAAACACAAAACAGTAACAGCTGGAATTTTGTTCATTTTTATTTGAATATTTTTTTCTATTGTATTTAAAATTTATTTTTGATAATATCGGATAACGAATATTATTGGATAACTATGATTTATTATCGATTATGAATTATAGACAAATATTAAAAATATTAGTTTGGTAGTCCCGTGGGCTGTACTCGTGACAATTTATTTTGCCACAATGAAATTAAAGACATGGAATTAGGTAATTTTTTGGAGTCCGTATTTTCTGCATGCATTATTAATCCTATTTACCCTACTTACTATTATTAATCCTACAGTGTAATTGTGTGTAGTTTAAATATTTGTAAATTACACATAAATAACAACATTTTAGAATATTAATCTGGTAGGTAATTAGAATAAATTTCTAGTGAAATAAAAAAGAAAGAAGACCTATAAATTATTAAATTAAATAATAGTTAATTCATACTTTGGTAAATTTTAAATTTTTTTAAATAGACTGACAATATTTATATCAATATCTGTACACAATATATATTAATTTCAATGAACAAAATAAAAATACTATTTTAACATAATATATATATACAGTTAAAATAGTATTTTCATTTATTTTGTTCATTGAAATTAATATATATTGTATACAGATATTGATATAAATACTGTCAGTCTATTTAAACAAATATACAAATTTACTTCCATAACCATTGTATAACCAAACAATACACGAACTGATCACGTTTAAACATGCAAAAGTGACTTTACATATAGCCTTTACATAAGTGAGATACATATAGCCTCTAGTTTATAGGGTGGGGAAATTTTGAATACCAGAGCGGAAAATATTTCCGCTCCGAGTCCGTGTTCGACTACTGTGAAGGGTTTAAAAAGGATCTATTCTTAAAAAGGTTCATCACAAAAATATTGAATCGTTAAATCAAATCTTTTGATAAAAATATACAATTATGTTCGGGAATCGTAGATGTGCATCTCTTTTATATACGTTTTACATACGTTTTAGCGATTATTTGACAATTAGAAAACATAGCTTTAGAATGCCATAATCTGTAATTAGTTAATTACTCGTCAGGGTTTTTGTTAAAGTATGTTCAAAGATCATTTAATAATTTTGGTAAACTCATCAATTTCTTTAACATCGTTTTTTAGCTTTAAAAACGGCCGTTTTTTCAAATGTTAAATTGTTGATAACTCGAAATTGGTGTAGTTTACGAAGAAATGACTGTTAACCTTTTTTGTTTAAAGTGACCTAAAACACACATCTATTTGGATTCAAATATTCGGTCTTTCGGGTTGGAAATAAAAAAAACTATTTAAAAAAAATTGAGACCAGTTTTTGTAGAGATAAATCTTGATCCTTATTCAGGTGCATATTCCAGACGTGAATTTATTTTATTTAGTCTTAAACTTTCATTTTTATTTCAAGCGTAAAACATAAGTCCAATATATATGTCCTAAAAAAGTTATACAATTATGCCGTGCGCTATTCAAAGTAATGATTTTAGCCATTTACAGTTAGAACTCCGTTGCTAACCGAAAAAGTACAGTAAAACATTATTTTTTATTAAAAATATGTCATAAATATTTTCGATATAATGAATAGTAGTAAGTAAATGTTATACATTTATACCCATAGTGTCTGAAATGTAAACGAATGTAAACATTGGAGAATAAAACACGATATGTCAAACAAAATATAAATGTAAACAAACAATATATATAGTATAATATTTGTACAAAAAATTTTTTCTTTTTTTTTGGGTATCAAAATATTTATTACACCCAAATAATTTTAAAAATATTATATGAAAGTACGAGCGTTACTTGTTAAAAGTAGATTCTGCACGTAACCTTATGCTGTACCAATAAAAAAAATTTAAAATGTTAATGAGGCATGTATTCCAAGGAAATTCGCTAAGTTGACGCAGCTCCTGCGTAACGAATTTTTATATTAATCGTATTACTTAATAATATTATTTATTCCATTCATAGCTCTATATTAATTCATTGCTATATCAATTTGAAATCATAACAAAATAACAACTACATAAATTTTCCACGATGCAAGTAGAAAATAATTTGTATCAATTCTATTAATATAATTATGTTGTTAATTCTGTTTTTTGTTGTTGTTGTTGATATTATTATATATTTATTAATATTATCGTTACAATTGATGGTTATTATGGATAATTGTGTTACGATTACTTTTATTATTACCGGTTGAAATTATAATGAACTAGCTTATATCCCCGGCTTTGCTCGTTTTTTATCATAATATCTCTGGCTTCCGTCATTTTAAGACTAAAAACGTAGTCAATGTAATTTCCCACCGCTTCCGCTATTTCAATTATTTATCGACACACCCACTAAATAAGGCACAAATTAATTATAAATTTTTGAAATGATAACGCGAGTTTTGACGCCGTATGTACACCTGGTATACAAAAGAAAACACAGTTTGAATTTAAAATCACACTCGTAATATAGATAACTAGTATTCTGGTTTATTTACTCTTCGCAATACTTTTGTGGACACTCATAAAAATATTTCTTTTCTGTGTCCTAAGGTCGTCAAAACATGTTATATATAACATATACACATTAAGTGTAATATTTCACACTTAAATATCCAAAATGTCCGTCGTTTGTAACTTTCCCAACTTATTTAAGAGGCGTTATCCGGGTAGACGGAACCAGCTATTCTTACAGTTGGTACCTTGCAAGCGGAAAGCGATCGTTAAAAAAATTATTTTTATATTGAAAAAGTAGAATTTTCAATCCCTAATTTAATGCAATTTAATTTCAAACGATTTTCATTATGAAACATGATTCTATATTATGACTAGCTTATTTATACTGATGATGACTACTTTGTAGTCGAAATACGTATTTATAATAGAAAAAAACAGATCTAGGTAAAGGGGGCGAATTTGAAATTGTATCTGATTCTATGTGATTATTCTTTTGTATGTGGAGTCTTTTATACAAAGTGAAAATAACCCCCTAGAAAATTCAAAACATCGGAAAAATCACATGAGTATTAAAATTTCACTTTGATTGATACACTTTCTTTTAAAAGCTTTACAAATTTAACTATGAAATTTCAAAATATTATAGTATTTTTTATCTTGAGAAATAATGTTCCAACACATTCATCAACATATGTCGCTACTTCAACATCGATTTTCGACATCGAACGCACAAACAAACTTTATACAACACTTATCACGTTGGGGTCCTATACACAGGGTATGTAATAATTTGCGCCTAACAGTTATTTGGTAAAGTATTAGTAAAAATACTAATAATAAATAATTATGTCAGTAAAATATTATTTGCACGAGGTTTAAAAATCTATATAGCTTAGTTTTTAGATTGTAATGAATCAAACCATATGGTAGTTTTGGTATACAAGATGTGTACATAAGGATTTAGAAGGATTTTCTAATTATATATTGTAGACAAATAAATAAAAGAATGTTATTTCAACTAGTGAAGGGCATTACGGAACTATTATTTTATCGAACGAGAAAATACCCATTTCTTTTTTTTTACATGTGCCTGTAGTTTATTAATTTTTGAAAGTTGAAAAGTTTTATCATTTTTGAATGCTGAAAAAATATAGTAACGAAACATTTTATGTTTTATCTTTAAAAACTAGATAACCTTCAAAAACTCAATGGACAATTTTCTAATGTTAGGACGAGATTCCAATATTTAAGATAAAGATACAATTATTTTATTAATTAATATCAATATGGAAAAATTCACTCCGCAGGGATTGAAACCTGGACCTCTGGATATCGCGTCCAGCATACTAAGCATTACGCAGATTAGCTTCTTAAGTCGATTCTAACATATACTTAAACATCACAACACTATACCAATATCAATTTGCAGTACGGTTAAGACGAAACAAGTATTAATGGACAAGTGTATATTAATCTGACTTACACGTCAGATAAATTTCCACACATTTTGAAAGAAACTGGTAGTAGTACGGGAAAGGAGGCCGGAGCCTGGCAAGTACTGACCAACCCCTCAAAAACTTACCCATTCAACCTCTTTCATTCCCTACCATACCAGATTCGTTTCCTCTAGCCCTTGGTCGATCTCGAATTTACGCATCTTCTCTACGAATGACAGCACATTCGTCCACTTTAGTTGTTTTACCTCACATTTCCCAATTTCGGTCGAGCCGAAGACTAGGTACATTATTCTGGCTCTAGGAACATTCTTCCAGGAGGTAGAAGGGCGTATCATGGGATGCAACTGCGGAAGGTTATCGGATTCATTACCGGACATTATCCCCTGCGGAATACACACAGTGAGACTCCATAACGGGTCCATTGTGTGCAGATTGTGTGGCAAAGAGGTTGAAACATCCAGCCACATTATCTTTAACTGCGAACTTCAGGGTTACAGCAGATACAAGATATTCGGTGCATTTCACCTTCAGAAAGACTGATAAGCAAACTCCTGGCCATTGCCAACATATGGGAGAAGCGAATCTCGTCGGACTGAGATAGAAGGGAGAGCACAATGGAACATAAGGTCGAAGTGAAATACTTTTAGACCCCAAGGTGAATCAATCAATCAATCAGGGCATATAATCCGCCCCATTACAGTTCGCACAGATCACACTGTCCTCAAACCTCATGAGGGAGAGAGGCCTTTTAAGCCTGCAGTGCCCGATAAGCACCCCAATCAGACAATTATTTATTTCCGATTTTTGCCATTGAGCCAGGTACCAAATTGTTTAGTTGGATAAGATTGTATCCATGGAGAATACAATTGAAGTTCTTTTTTTTTTTGGTAAAAGAATCTTAAAAATTATATTCAAAATTCTCAAAATTCCGAAAAGTAAATGAGCAAATAGAGTCTAAGTGAAATTGGCGGAAATAGGTAGGAAAAAAGAACTGGAGAGGCATAATCCCTACTACTACTATTATCCCTACTACTACTAGATATTTATTTATTAATATTAACTATTTGACACGTCTTTTGAAATATAAAGATATGAGTTTTAGGTATTTATTTATTGATTAACCTTTTAATTAATCTACTGATAATTTAATATAATTATGGAATTCACCCGTCTTTCCAATCAACTCATATAAGAAAAACAAAATAATAATAAAAATAATAATAATAAAGAAATAAATGATTTATCCATTGATAGATTATAATATTATAATATTGAATGGTTTTGACCGAATCGTTGTATCGGTTCTACTCCTTCTTAGTTGCATATTAGTTATTTATTTAATTACTTATTATCAGGATCCTCGTTATTTTAACATGATTACAGATTCAAAACACATGTTATAAATATGTTTGATAAATTGACTTACTCATTGTACAATAATGTATAAAAAAAGAGCAAATAAAAGACTTGAATTGAATTGAATTGAACTACTAATAATAATCAAGGTAAACTAAATTTGTAAAGGGATATTAGTATCTCCTCATTCTCTTATACAGTCACTCCCAATAACGGCTTAACCATCTAAACTTTAAATAGCTTTGAAAACAACGATACAACGGCTACGCCCTGCTCTAAACATTGAATTGTAATAAAATATATTACAATTTAACAATGTATTTTAATTTACTAAATGTCTATGTTTCAATTCTAACACAACGTGGGCTTCAATAAAATACACGAATACTTTACTACTACTAGCTAGCTACTAGCTTGTCTTGTTAATAAATAAAGTTTCTTGAAGAAACATTTGTTGTAATTGAAAACTTTCCTCTTGTTTCAATAGAGAAAGTTCAACTTTTATTTGTAACACAACATTAAAGAAGAAATTTCTTAAATTAAAATAACTGAGAAGCTTATTTATTATTTATTTTTTATGAACTAGTATTACTTTTTCACGATTCTGCAAAAAATGTATCGAACGATATAAGTATTCGAATTTTCTGTCTCTTCTGTATGTTTGGGTGTAGCCGGCCGGTGGTGTGTGATCATAACAGCTGCAACGATACGTTGGCTACAGGCAACGAAACGACTTGAATAGTTTAATAAAAATGATTCTGATAAATTATATTTTTCAATCCATACATATATAATTTTCAGTAATATCCTCTGCTCAATGTTTGATGTTTGTTCAAATATAACTTAAACAAGTAATGTAACAACTCACTGAGTTAATTGTTTGAATACCCAGTATGTACGGAGTTGTATATGCGTGAATTGAATTGTAAACAATTTTGAGTATTCGAAAACAATTCGCTTTCCGAGGAACATTTAATAATCCATAAAGTATGAGAAAACTATTGAGTTTAGACAAAAGTTATTTATTTTAAAGAAGAGAATTTTTTTATATCTCTCACGGTTTCAAAGACGTATAATCCCCCCCCCCCCTAGCGGGAAAAAACATTCCAATTTTGCCCATTAACGAACGTAACCTTACTTTTTTGCTTTAGAACACATGACATTTTCAGCTCGTTATCTCTTTTCGTCTTTGAGTTATTGGCTTCACGGACAGACGGAAGGACATGCAAAAATGGCCGAATTAGGCCATTTTATGAATACCTTTGTGAAGCATTTTTGTCAAGGATTAATATTTTAGCGTTACTAAGTCGGGACTAAATTTAATATACCTTGTATATTTACATATACAGGGTATAAAAATCATTCAAGTTCTATGCTTAGAATGCTTAGTGTTCCGTGAATAATTTCGCATAGCTGTATGTTACAACTATGCGAAAAATTTTCGTGAAATAGTCTCTGAGAAAAATGTCTGTGCCACACAGTCTGATAGGCGAGGAGATTTCTGTACGGATTTCGAAGAGTGTTCGATTTTTGAAAGTACAGAACACTAAAATACAAGATCTAGGAAATGAAAATTTTGCACGTACACGGTGTTTTGCATCTTTAAACAGTCCAGATATTTTTCATCAAGATATATCCTATAAACTGCACAAAGCTTCTTTCTTCAAGGTAATTTCTTAGTAAACTTTAGAAAGCTAAAACTGGAACAAAAATATTAGTACGTTTGAGAAAGAGTTTTTTAAATAGAACAAAGAAATATTCTGAATTAATAATTATGCTTTTGGAATATTTATAAATAATAATTAACTTCTAAAAGGGTCAGAATAATTTAAAATTGCAGGTCAAAAACAACCGGATATTTAATGTAAAAATCGGTCAAGTAGGGGTTCGACTAGTACAGAAGAGATTCCGTTCTAAAAGTTAATCAACTAAAATAATCTATAAACTTTAGAAAATTTTTCACAATTAAACTTTTCTTTAGTGGCGTAATATAATTCTAGTTTTTTTCTAATAACTAATTAACTAATTTTTCGCAAGGCTAGTTTCTTGTATATAAGCAATATAACTCGAGTTATTTTCTTAAATTTCAAGTTTCAAAAGCTCTTTGAATGCATAAAGGTACGGTACGAAAAAACTAGAAACATAATATTAAAATACAATTTTTACATACAAACTAAATTATAATTACTTATATAATTTTGTAGCGTGTCCGATGTGCAATGTGCTTTATCCTCTTATATATAAAATAACTGTTACATTAGGAAGTTGACATGTAGGTTGATCTTCTCTTGAAGGCATGCTTACAATTTTTAATAAGATATAATTTATAGCAATAAAGCTATTTCCGAAAGATGGCCGTTTTACATATCGGGCATCACAAAAATAATACGATTCCTTTCTGGTATTTTACTTACTCCATTTACCGATGGTGTTTCAACAGGTAATTTTTCTAGTCTTAAAATTTTATATTGTAAGTGTATGCAAAAATTATGCAAAGCTTTAGTTTATGTTAAATTTAATCTTACTTCATATACACTTTGGTGCATATGCTTGCATGCGGACACTTATCTTCGTTAAAATATGATCCAACTCTGTCTATGAATTCAAAACGGTTTTTATCGAGCGTATTAAATATCAGGACCCTAATATATGGTATACAATTTTAATCTAGCGAGTGAAGTCAAAAAATTTTTGAGCTAGGTGTACACATTTTAAACTAAATTCAGATTTTGATTGATATCCACAAACTGTAAGGGGCACTTTTTACTCTAAACAATTTTTTTTATTTATGGAAATTTTCGAAAAAACGGCATACAGCCAAAATTTAATCACACAATTATTACAGACCAACTGCTGTATCAAACAATTTTTCGTAATCGAAATTAAGTAACCTCGTTTTAAGCTCGAAAATTTACATACTGGTTTCAAATTCAATCTGGATAGTAAATTATTTTTGTATATTACCTACTCCAATTTTCAATTCAAGGGAGTATCTAAAGCCATTTGTTAAAGTATGGAGGTCAAGTGAGCCTTTTACATTAGATTTTTTCCTATGCAATTTTGATGCGCTCTATTCACTTATTGACGATTCAAAAAGTGTTCCAAGATTTTTTTTTTATACAAAAAAACTTAAAATTTCCCGGAGGCTGTCCTGGACGGGACTCACTTCGACCATAAGGTCCATTGTGATGCCAAAGGATGTGAGGATGTGAGTGGAGAACAAGGAATTTTTTCGTGTAGACTAGAAACTGGTAGGATGTGCGGCTGCAGTCGACTTTGATAGGAACTATGCCGATACTCATCTAGAGTTCGTGAAGGAAACTGCAGAAAACCTTCACAAGCATAGCCGGTTACTTCGTTCTTGTCCATACGCCGATACTTTAAACAATTAACTGCCTTCCCTTTTTTTAAATAATTGACAAACTACCGATGCCGGAATTCGAACCCATAGCCTCCCAGTTTCAAGTATACACAACGCCTTTACATGCGCGGCTACTTGGCTGGTTCACTACGTTAAATATAAATCGAAAAATTCACAGTATATAAAAGTTTTATAAAAATGATGATCCTTTCGACGAATTATTTTGCATCCTGAGTCGAGGTCAAGTGCATTTCACCTGAAAATCAATTTATTTATTTCCGAGCTTCTGTCACATTTGAGTGATTCAATTTTCTTGAATATAGCAGTATATAGAAAAAATAATAATGCTTGTTGGGAACTTTACTTTTTCTATAAAAACTAAAAAATTGTAATATATATATTTTAGAATATTATAATTTATTCATATTCAAGAAAGTGTTATTTTGTGTATGAAAATTTATGAAAATGAAGATTACTTTTAAAAACGATTAAATTGCTCTTTTATTATTTTGTAAAATTATATTTTATCTTTAATTTCCATTACCAGGAGGTATTTTAATAAGTTTTAAAGTAGAACATCTTACTATAATAATATACGACTAGTTATTACAGGCTATAAAATATATAAATACATTCTGTTACATCAAATGCTTGATATGAAAAATCATATACGTCTAGGATGGGACTCGAAACTACGACCTCGGGAATTCTAGACCAACGCTCTACCTCTGATCAACTCTGATGTTATGGTAGATAGATAGATAGATATATATATCTTGGGATCTAAAAAATATTGCACTTCGACCTTATGGTCCATTGTGCTCCCCCTTCTACTTAGGTCTGACGGGATTCGCTTCTTCCATATGTTGGCAATGGCCAGGAGTTAGCTTATCAGGTCTTCTTTGAAGATTCATATATTCGGGGTGAGATGCATCGAATATCTTATATCTGCTGTGGAATGGACCCATTTTGGAGTCCCATTGTGTGTAGATGGTTCCACAGGGGATAATGCCCGGTAATGAATCCGGTAACCTTCCACAGTTGCATCCTGTTCAGCTTCAGTGCATCGAGAGATAGTCTTTTGGTTGCATTCCGAAGCAGTGGTTTCACGAGCTTTTGCTGCGGTACATTTTCCCAGTGATCACGGTGTCTAGCATTTATTTATCCACTTGTTTAAAAAAATTACCTGTACAGATCGGACTTGGTACAAAATTGTCTGTACCATTTCGGGCTTTGTACGTAACATATATATACTAACAACTTTTATTAGAAATATCGTACCCAAAAACGAAAGAATAAGGAACAAATCAACTAATAAAATTTTGAAAAAAGAACGCTCCTCTTGTACACTCATACTACGAACAAATATGGAAACATTCACTGTTTTATTATATTAGATTATGTAACACTTTGTACCAATAATAGTACAATCAATAGAGAACATTTCGCTGCACTAAATTACAGTTGTTATTTTTTTTTTTAAATTAGGTTCAGTTCCACGTGGGTACTGAATGTAAATGAAGAAAATCCTTACAAATTTCGATTCCAGAAATGCCGCTATTTTGAAATAAATTGTATAAAACTGTAGATATAGGCCAATATCTTGTAAGAGTATTGCCTACATCTTAGGGTACCATACGATGTAAATAAAGCGTAGTATATTTATTATCAAAAATGCAAATTTGTTTTAAAGTATTGAAGGGTGAAGTGGCTTATTGAAAATAATTTTTTGTTTTAAATTTCACTCATTAAAGTGAAATTGAAATATAATTTGATCTAGTGTAGCATGTTTGATTAATTTAATTTTTGCATATTTGTTCTTTTAAAAATAGTGGCCATGTTTTGTTTTGTTTTTATATATGTGAACATGAATCAAAGCTGTGTTTTGATTAGGTATAAATGTCCTTGAATGTGTATTGTGAATCTTGTTGTCTCATTCTATCGGGTTTGAAGATTAATTAGCTGTGTCACTCGAGGGACTCAGATATTTGGAGTCAAACATATATGAATTAGTTAAGACGCAAAAAAAGCGAGTGAATCTTGTTGTCTCATTCTGTCGGGTTTGAAGATTAATTAGCTGTGCCACTTGAGGGAGTCAGATATTTGGAGTCAAACATATATGAATTAGTTAAGACGCAAAAAAAGCGAGTGAATCTTGTTGTCTCATTCTGTCGGGTTTGAAGATTAATTAGCTGTGCCACTCGAGGGAGTCAGATATTTGGAGTCAAACATATATGAATTAGTTAAGACGCAAAAAAAGCGAGTGATTCAAAAACTAACAGCAGACATTAGGGGATTAAAAAACTAACGATAGACATGAGTGGACATGAAATTGGGGCAGAATTATGATGAACTATGAAGATATTGCTGTATTAAAAATTTATATAATTATTGTCAGTGAATAAAATAACTACAAAAAATGTATTTTATTTTTATAACATCAAAAAACAAAATTAATCAGTAACAAAAGAAATGGAAAACAAATTGTATACACACCGTTTACATTGTATCGTTACAATCTCCATTACCGTGCACTTTAGGCTACAAATGGTAACAATTGTTTAGACAAGAAAATGTTAATAACTTTTAAATCTACAAATTACCTAAAATTTTTTTGTCCAAAAATTAATATTTTTAAAGTTAAAACGTATTTAATGTTGCACTACCGGGTGTAAGGATAATAAAAACGAGATATACATAGTACAATGATAAAAATTCAATAAATAGTTAAGAAATATGAATGATAGTGACATAATTAACAATAAATAATTTTCTTTCTAAACAATTATTAGTAGAGTTATCGGTAAAAAAGACAATAAATAAATAATAATCGTATAAGTCGTAAACGGTGATGCAAAAAAATTAACTAAGAAAAAAATGCAAAATTCAATTATCTACAAGAAAGGTTATGACCATTGTTGGCCTAAATTGCACGGTTATGGAGATATATAAAGTTTTTCTCAAATTGGCGGTACTTCCGGGGTCGAAATTTGTAAGGATTTTGTTCATTCATATTCAATACGTAATACTGAACATAGTTTAAAAAAAAATAACTCCTGTAATTTAGTGCAATGCGCACAAGAGTAACGAACGGGCTACTCTATTGACTGTACTATAAAAATAGTTCATATAATTAATTAACAACTACATCCGGAAAATGTCAACTAGTTTCATTCAAGGAACTTCTTTATAATTTCCTAAATAGAATCTCTCTAGAAATTGTTGTTGTAACTGGTTCTAAACGAACCCTCTCTATGCTACCCAACTCAAGAACAGGACAGGACTGCAATATAACGAACATGCTTTATGTATTTCCTGTGTCCCATGTTTTGTTCATATATATACACAATATTATCTTCCTGTTAATTCATTGTAAAGGTATATGAAATATAATAGAATATAAAAATTCGGGTATTTTTTTTTTTTGTTGGAGACAGGACGCTTTTTGTTGGAGATTTGTGGTTTCGGGTAAAAATAATGTGTGTTAATAAATTTTCATTTTCCATTGTTTTGGGTCTGTTAAAAAATAAATGCAGTAAATTATAAATTTTTTCATTAAATAAAATTTTTTTTTTTCGCTTCTGTAAATATTTAACGATATCCTACAAGTATCTTCCTGTTCTATGCCTGTAGATAAAAATCAAGGACATATAATTGACAGTAATATTGAAAATTTTCTATAATTATGACAACGAGCGACAAAATAAACTATTTTTCGCGAAAACTGCATTAGATTTTATAACCAGTCCCAGTGGTCGAGATGTCAAAGGCACTTTGCTCGGAACTGGGACGTTGCTGGTTCGATTCCAAAAGGTGGCAGTTTCTCAAATAAAATAATTTAAAAAAAAATTAATGGAGCGGTTTATTGACTAAACTGTCGGCGTGTGGACAAGAACGAAAGTAACCGGCTATACTTGTGATGGTTTTCTGCAGTTTCCTTCACGAACTCCAGATGAATGTCGGCATAGTTCCTATCAGAGTTTACATCCTACCCATTTCTAGACTACACACAAATTTTTTTCCCTCCACCCACATAAAAGTATCACAATGGACCTTATGGTCTACCGGGGCAGTCGCTACATCGTAACCTAGAGTGGCTATCTTGGCGTGGGACACACTTGGACCATAGGGTTCGTTGTGATACCAAAAAAGTGGGTTTGGCCATCCTCATGTCGGAAGTTCGAGTACTTTGTATGGAAATTTAATCTGCAAATTTATTCTTACGTTCAAGTTACAAGTGGTTACTTTTAAGCGATTTTGCATTCGCTTGCGTGAAAAATTGTGCCAAAATTTTTCCATATATGTAACAAAATCCTTGGAAATGAGCCTGAGGAGCCTGTAAAAAATTTGGTGCAGATAATGAATTCGATGGCTCCCATTTGAAAACATACTTTGGACTTTTTAGATTGAAGAGATGAAATAGTTTAAACAGAAAATTGTATAATAAAGGCCATTTATCGGGATTAATTCTTTAGTAACTAAAGTTTTATAAAAAAATAACTACAAGATATATTGTTTTTGTAAAGGTTGTTCCAATAAAATGGTACGATGTTAAGAATAAATAACACAATATTATGTGTACAAAAACTTTTTTACTTCTTTATTGAATCATGTTATATGGTACATGGCAATTATTTGTCAAAATAATATCGGCCTAATGTTCGTCATAGCTTCGGCGGCACTCCTCCACTCGATGGTCAAAATTTTTGAAGACATCTCTGGATAATTGTTCCATGACTTCACCAATTTGCCTTATTATATCGCCCTTTAGCTCGTGAACTGTTGTTGGATAGTTGGCATAGACTCTTGGGATAACCCCAAAAGGAGAAGTCTAAAGGCGTCGAACCACACGGTCTTGGTGGCCAATTGGCCTCGTTGTTTCGAAAGTAGATACGGCCTATAAACTTCTCAATAAATAAAGCCACTGGTTGCATTGGCTGTGTAGTATGTGGCACCATCCTGTTGAAACCACAATTCGTCGATACCGATAGCATCCAATTCAGGCCATCAAAAGATTGGTTATCATGATACAGTAACGCTCACCATTCACCGTAACATAATTCTCGACATCATTGTAATAGGCTTCAATAACTGTAACACGTTGTTCGATTGTTAATCTTTCCTTGGTTCAAATTGTCAAAGAGTGAACTTGCCAAATCTGAAAACAACTGAAATCTATACAAATATTTGACATTTAAGCCTCATTCACATGTAACATCGATCCGTCTTATATTGCAACACCCAATACAAGCACAATATTTAACAAAGAAAAGCGGAAGTTGAGAAAATATTTTAACATGAGAATATCTGTAAGGTATTTAATGGTGTTTGAAAAAAAAATTGATTAAGTGAATGAGAAAATTCTTTCGAATCATTAATGTTTTTTCCTTGTTCGTAATATTAATACTCTTTATATTTATTAGCAATGTATAATCATAATTAATACTTTTACATGAATTCCATATGTATTATTTTCTTCTTTTTTTTTTTCATTTAATTCTCTCCTATTGTGTGCAAAAAAAAATGTATTTAATTAAAAAACATACCACCACAGTTAGCCTGGTGGGGTTTAAAGGTGGTATAAATAATATTAATGTAGTCAAACAAATAAAAGCTATATTAAAAATTATGAAAAAAAAACCTTTTTCATATTTAGTTTCATAATTTTAATATTCTGTGTAATTATAAAAAAAAATTGAATTATTGGACTATTTTGTAATGATTTGTGAACCTTTTCGAAAAATGAACCTTTTCCTGGCCTGGTCTTGATAAATTTCAGTAACTCTGATTCTAATGTAAATAATGGATTTAATGTCCGTCTTTCAAACTCTTAAATCTATAAATTCACCACAATAAACACTAAAATCCTTCCAGCATGAAACAACTTTTCGACAGATTTTGCTAATTTTTTTTTTCACTGGCTGAAAATAACGTTTTTTTATAAATCCCGAAGTTTAAGAATTGTTGACCGTTTAGAACACGATATAATTAATAGCAAAGTAAACATTCTCTCTCACTCTCTCTCTCTCATTAAAAGACAAATAAAATTTTTTTATTTAAATTTAAATAAAAAAATCGCGTTTTACCGTTTTGTTTTCGTTTATAAAAGTTTAATATAATTTTTTATTTCAAAATTACAATAAATTGTATATATGAATAGTGAATATATCTATGTGTTGTGTGTGTGTGTGTAGGTAAATATATTTGTTCTACAATAAAAGAAACCCGGTTTTTTGTCCTGATTATATAAGACAGTGCTGGAACTATCTTAAATATAATTTTAATTAATTATAGAAAAAAGAAGTATCTACGAACATCTTACATTCGTACACACACTTTTTAAATAATTAATATGACGGCTTTTTAGCTGCTAAGGCTATTTACATCTACAAATTAATAATTTTGGTATCTTAAATATGCGAATAATAATGAAAGAAACAGATTAAATATAGTTTATAAAGTAGGAACTTCTTAAAACACACAGTTTAAAAAAAAAATTAAATCTCTTTGATTGTTGACTTTTTGCAACCATTTTTAAAGAATAGTAAATAATAATATTCAATTGTGTTTTCGTAATCTTCTGTTTAAGTATTCAACATGAGTTTTATCCTACGAAATGTTTATTGTTTAATAATTAATTTCGTCCGCCATAGCACACACATTTACATACAAACGATAAATAAATAATCGGATAGTTTACTGTTTTGGGTTATAATCCTAAACCAATTAATGTTGGTTCGACACAAAGACATAATTATCTATCTGACCATAACTTGTTTGTCATTTTGACATTGCTCTTATATATATCCTACAATAAAGTGTTTTGTGAGTAAATTTTGTATAATTCATATTTCATATTTTGAATAATAATTTTTTCTCTACCAACCCTAACATTTATATATATATACTGAATTTTTCATATCTATATTATATCTATACTAATATAATAAAGCTGAAGAGTTTTTTGTTTGTTTGTTTGTTGGTTTAAACGCGCTAATCTCTGGAACTGTCAGTCCGACTTGAAAAATTATTTTTGTTAGCCACATTCATAAGGAAGACTATCTAGCATTACGTTAAAATTCTTAGTTAGCGTTAAATATCGATATTTTTAAAGTCGGAAGAAAAAATATATATTCACAAGATATAGATATCTTTATAGTGTGCTATTAAAGTTTATACTTACTATGGAAACGACAATCAAAGTTGACATTTCAAAATTGAAACAAAATTTTAATAAAATAATTTTATAGTTATTTTTTAGAAGTATAGTTTCTGTGGAAATGAAAAAATCAACCACAAGTTTAACCGACTCCAATTTTGTATAAACCACGGGGGATGGCTATATAAATGCATTTTATATAAATGCGGATGAAGTCGCGGGAAACAGCTATACAGCCGTACAGCAATATAACCGTTGGGCAACCATATTAACATTGGGGGGTTCATTTGCGCAAATTTACAAAAAAATTAAAAAATAATTAAAAGTATTCAAGAAAAATATATAAATAAATTCTTTAATTTGACAGCAAGTATCATGGCTTAGAAATAAATTCCTTTTGTTAAACCAAATACGAATTTTCATTTTTAGGATTCCGTACTCACATTGTAGGGATATATAACATATAAAAGACAAAACTTTTTTTAATATTATTGTCAGACACGCACAAAATTAGTAACTAGCAGCGTATCTCTGAGTCCATATCCCAGAGATAGATACGATTTGGTAATTCATACTGATGATGACTAAATTGTAGTCGAAATACGTATTTATAAAATACAAATCATTGTTCTAGGAATGGGGGCAAAATTTGAAATTTAATTTCAAAAAAACTAGGGTTCCCTTTGATTATTTTAATAATCTTTATCTGAATATAAATGTTGATTAATTAATTGTTCATGCAAAACTGCCTCGTCAAACAAACACACTTGATCGAATTTTTAATAATGAAAATAATAATTTGTTCTTTTTTTTTCAAGCAGAATATTTATACAAAAGACAAAAACTTATTTAGAATTTTGTTTTTCTTTTGTTACAGAATGAAAATATTCCTCGGGTTTTTTTTCTCTTCATTTTTGTTCGTATGATGAAAAAATAATAAAGTTTTTGTGTGTGCTGGAATAAGTTGGTATGGTGAAGCGAACATATTTTCACGGTTGATAAGAGAAAAAATAATTTTTACTTTTTTTTTTGGTAAGTATATTTTTTTTTTGTACGGCTCAAATATTTATTTGTCTCATTTGCATGACGACATGGGAATTTTTTTATTTATTCTCTTCGTTTTTGAATGGATTCTATCTGAAAATAATTGACTATTAGATAGATATTGTTTTTGAAAAAAATATATAGAGACGTCGAAATAAAAAGAAAATGTAATATTTTTCATATTATTTTCCAATTACATTATTATTATTTTTTTATTTGACTTGGATTGTACGAATTGTTTAAATAGATTATGAAAATAAATTTTCTGTTTTCATATTTTGTAATACTCTCTAATGAGAACATATTATTGTATTTGTTTGGATAACGATGTACAATTTTTTTTCGCTTCTTGAAATTAATTTAATTCAAATATCAATAAAATTATTGGAAAAAAAAACTATTCAATAATATATTGATTGATTTAGATACATAACCGTCTATGGAAACTGGTGCTATTTAGTGCTAATTTGGTACTCGGTTTGTTATTTTTGTGCTCTTGGGATGTAGCCAGAAATTCAATCTCAAGAGTCTGCTGCTGACTTGGCGGCAAGCTAGCAGAGGATTACCTAGAAAAATCCGCAAAATGGATTTACATAGTACAGCTTAAATGAAATTTTGTACAACCATATGTGAAGACGTTAAAAACTTGTGATTTTTTAGTTTTCTTGAAAATTATTATCATTCAGTTTTTTTAAGGTTATTTGAATATTTGTCAACCTCACAACCAAGTTTCTATATCATGTCCTTAGATTTCTATACAACATAATGGGTGTGTTTGGGCGAACAAATATCTTAGTATCCTAAGTTAGATACTCAGAATATCTAACTTAGTTTTCATCCAGAACACTTTATAAATATTTAGCAACTCAGACTACGACGCTATTTTGCTGAATATCATCCTTATTAGTATATAAATAAATTTATAACTGACAAAAAAGAAAGAAACAGATTTATATTAAATATATTATATATTTATTTAAATATATTTAGGTACTTATATATGTAGGTTCTTAAATCAGAGTCGTCTTTGGTGTTGCGGTTAGCACGCTGGACTAGATATCCAGAGGCCCGAGGTTCGATTCTTGGTTGACGAGTTAATTTTTGCATATCAGTATTTAATTAAAAAACTTATATATATGTTTAGTTTTGCACTGTACGTAAACATAAACAAAAATGGTTACTTAGTCAGCAAGTCTGTCCAAGTCGAAAAGCGCTGTACTCGGTCGCTAAAACCTTAATTTATTTTTATGCTGAGTATCTTACTTAGGATACTAAGAAATTTGTTTGCCCAAAAACACCCAATATAAATGTATAAAAAATGATAAATTTTATATTTAGTGTACCACTCAGTACATATTTTAATGTTTTATTTTATTTTTTTATGATTAACAAATGTATGATCATTTTTTTAAATGTTTACTTAAAATGTATAAATATAAAATATATTTGAAAAATTTATTTATTATAAGCATTTTAATGGTTTGTTCAATACACAATTTATTTAGTACCTCCATATACAGATTGCAAAGTAGTATGCGTATATTACATCTGTACTCAAAATACAACATTGCATGTATATAGAGATTATGTATGCGACCTCAAAAAACAACCTGTCATTGAACGTTTTGGTACTCCTGAAATTTTTCCCATCTTAACTTCAGCTACAAGATGCCTACAAATTTTCAACCAATTTTAATCATTACTTTTTTAGATAAAAATGTTGAAAATAATCGAAATTGTAAATAGAAATTGTAAAAAGAAACAATTGAGGGCTTAGTAGGTAATCCTTTGCACCTTTATGGTAAATATGGAAACCTTAAAGTTTTTGCTGGTAAACTATGAGTTTTACGTAAAAATCACAAGATACTTCTTTTGTTTAGAATGAGTCAAAGTAATCGGATAAAATGTTTATTAATAAGCCAAAAAGCATTTCATATTCTTTGTTTATAAAAATTATTTATAACAATTTACTGTCCCAATTTACAGCTAAGCACTTTCGAAAATCATTCAGTAGATCAAAATACATGGAAAAATCTTTGGTGCAGGCAGCACTATATTTTAATCGGCTACGAAAAGATCTCTCTCCGTTTTTAAGTTATTGTGTTTATGGACGAACAACTTTTCGGAATTGGACTAATTAGGCCATTTTATGAACATCTAAAGCAAAATTGTTTTTCTATGATCATTATTTTCAACCGTTAGAAAAACGGAACTAAACTTATTATACCCTGGTATATATTATATACCGGGTATAAAAATATAACGTCATATGCCACATACACACGTTAGTCTGTATATGGAAGTTTTGTGGCATCCTTACCCAATGTTTATTATATTTAGGTATTCTGATTAAATTTCCATTAAAAAATAATTCGATCATGTCATGTCATATATGTGTTTATTTATTTATTTTTATTTATTACCATATTTATTTTTTTTCTCTGTTATCGTTTTGCCATTAACATTAAATAATATATATTTTTTTAATATTAAAAATAACTAAATGTATCGTATTCCTATACATAATCAAGAGTTGCTTTCCAATCAGCATCGCTTGATTGAATCCAAGAAAAACGACAATGGTTGCGGTACCTTCTGATGGGAAATGTTTAAACAAAACCTTAGGAAATATTAAAAATTAAAACTTAAAATTTTAATATTGAAATCCACTAAAATAGTCAAATAGTAAATTAACTTTATTTACCTTAAATCACTTACATAATGTAATATGTATTAATGTGTAGGATTGTTAATTTAAATAGTGACCATCAATAAGATTTTGACTGGCCATCAAACGTTGACTATTTATAACGTTTAAGAATGCTGCCTTATGCAACTTTGAGGCATCCTAATAGACAAACTTTTCAAATGCTAAATACATTTTGATATATTTACAAGAAAAATGTGCGAGCCTTATCCACATAAACTCGCGGGGAAAGTGAAACTACTTTGGTTTCATTATTTACAAATGTTATCAGCGGTTTATTATGGGTAAATATACATTGCTCCTTCCTTTTCTTCTCTGCTGTTGAATAATTTCCCCTTTAACGTCACATAAAACTTCAAACAGATACCTTGCAACGAAGTTTCACTTCTATAAGTACAAAGGTTCATTTTTTAAATGATCAAGGCATTGTATATAGATTTGTCAGCAAGTTTAAAATTTAAAAAAATGATACGATTTTTGAAAAAACTCATTTTCAATAAGCTATAGGCAACAATAACTACACGCAATTATATTCACCGAATACAAATATAAAATATAATTCCTTCCTTTCTCGCAACCAAGGCTTGACTCTTATTTCCTCTCGTTGAGTCATTTCGCCAATACTGTAACAAAAAATTTCAAACATACGTCGCAAATGAAGTTTCACATTCAAAAACTTATCTGTTCTGGAAAATTTGTTACTTTTATTAACGAATTGTTTAAAAAGAAATACTCCCTTGGAGTACTAAGTTCATATGTTATATATATCATCATGCCAGATCTATTTTAACTAATGCCTTTGTTATGACCTTGTAGAAAAGCCGATTATAATGCCTTGCTTGGTCTACGTTTATCGAATTTAAATATGTTTTGTATCCAGGGAAATGTTAAATACTGATAACACTTAATCGTACATAAATTATTATGAAATATAAACTAATAATATTTAATATTTTAAAATAAAATTTAAATTTTCAAAAATAAATTGTAATAAAATAGGAGAGGAGGTTGCGGAAACATTCATTTAAAATGATTTTATTCATAACATAAAATGTTTATAAAAGAGACCATTAAAAGAATTACGATATTTACACTCACAAATTTACTGAATAAATCAATACTAAATGAAAAATATAAAAAAAATTGTTGGAAAATATTATACTCAAAATTAAATATTTATGCATATATAATTGTTTTTTTAAGCAAATGCCAGCCAGCGTTCCAATGTTCGGACTGAGATAAAACTGTTCATTAAAAATATTTCGAATATATGCATGATGAATTATTATTTTGAAATCACTTGCTTATTAAGGACGTTCGAAAGAGAAAAAAACATGCAGAGAAGTATCTGTAAATGAAGTATGTTATAAAAAATTCAATACGAATTCATTGGTCTGCTTCCAAATGTTAGTTCAAATGCATTTTTTCGTTATTTTTCGATATTGAAAATCATACTTTGAACATGGAGTCTTATGGAGAAACTACAAATTTAATCTGTATAATCGAATAAAACATAGTTTAAAATGCAGAGAAGTTTTTATAAAAGTATGTAAATTGTTGTTAAATAAACAAGGATTTATTTGATCATTTTAAAGAAGCAAAACACAATATTTTACTTTTCTATTTAAACATTACGAGTCACGACTTATGAGTATTATTATTTACCAAATATCCATAAAATATTTAAATCTAGTTTCAATATATACTTTAAATCTGTAACGCTGCGGGTATATGCAGTCGCTTGATACCCCCTTTACGTTTATCCCCGTAAAATGACTATTTCGAACGTCCTTAAAAAATGATTGTGCAACATACGTTTGCGTCATTGTAATTAAGAAACTTTCATGTTGGGTCAAAATCGATTTATGTATAACTGTGGGCGCACATAACTAATTCGTCAATTATAAACAAAATATAATCGTAACAAATGCACGAATTAATACGTGCGATGAATTCAATGCGATAAAACGGATTATAGTGAAAAACTTCTGCTTTCAATGTGACAATATTAAACACATGTTTTGAAATCGGTAGTAGCCATTGGACATGGTTTAAAATTAGCGCATTCTTCCATTAGTAGTTTGATTATAGCATCATGTCCAAGTCTTCAAGTGTAGAAGTGGATATTTGTAAATACTCATCATTTCCAGGGATCTCTTATAGATGCATTACGTGAAAATTTTTGTAACAGAAAAAGGTAGAGACTTTTGTTTAAATCTAGAATTGAAACTTTTTACTTATTCAAATTGTTTTTCGTGGTTCTCATAGCGGTACTCTTGCGACCATCTTCTAGTTTAGGTATGGTTAGGTTATGTCCTGAACGGGACTCACAGTCGGTAATAGAACCGTCCTCCTTACTACTGCTTATACTATTTGAACCTATTTTAGTGCAGCAATATGGCTTTGTCGCCAATAGACTTTAGTTCAGAGTGGTCTTCAAATTTAGCCCCTCTTCCTCACTTTGAATATGGACTCTTTCAGACGTATCTTGAATTTCGCAAAAGATTAACCTTCTTGTCTGTTCGAACAAATGTTGTTTCAAAAATCATTTATTTAGAGACACAACAAAATCTCTCAAACTCAGATATTTTATGTCAGCGATGGATGCAACATTCAGTTTTTGATTGACATTCTTCTCAACAGAACCAAAACATCTACATTAAACGGTTTTTCTGATTTTTATCCTCTTTTATCAAAGAGTCTCAGCAAAGGCAACTCGAACAATCTATAAGCTATAAATATCGGAAACCAACACGTTGAAAATGTTTGGAAACATTTCCAACTCTTCTAAATAGCCATAGAGGCTAATTGTCATGCAGTACATAAGGAATTTGATTCATTAAGGTTCGGGGATAACTTTACATTGGTTTTCGATCGCGAAAATAAAATCTGTCGATTATACACAGGCGTTATTTAATTGGCGTTTATTAAAATATAATTAAGGAAAATATCAATCATTAAATCGTAAATTATATTGAAATATTTTGGCACCGAACTCAATTTATATTATTTATAAAATAATAATTTCAGTTTAAAATATTTATTAATATCTACATTTATTGTCAATATATTTATATATACAAACAAAAAATTCTATTTATTTTATTTATAAATTGAAGTATTCAGTACTCGAAAAATAAATGTATAAATAATTATTTCCAATATAGTTTTATTAAATAAACCGAAACTTAACCAATGAATTGTGTTGATATGTACTTCGTGGAGTTTTTTTTAAAATAATTATTCCACTTGAAACTAGTTGAAAACTCAATAAGCTCCGTTATTGATTGAACAACTCATCATATCTAAATTGTTTTATTCTATATATATATATATATATATATATATACTATATTAAATATCTAGTTGTTAGAAATCGGCAATAAGATTGGAACGGTTTGGAGTTTTGGACTTCTGATAGTTTTTCTGGAGCGGAAGAAAAATTTATCTAAGATCTTCGCTACCTCCTATAGATTTATCTAATCAATTAGGACATACATACATACAAACACACACCACATGTCTCTTTTAAATAAATAGAGAGTTTAAGCTTAGATTTCAGTTTGAATATACCAAGATAACTTGGTATATTCCTACACATTAATTAGAAGTATTAGAACAATCAAATCGCAAATATTTCTATAACTATTGGATTTACCAAATTTGGTCAGAGGATAAATTGTCGTAAAATTTATTATACAACAATTCTACTCACAATAAAATTATTAATTTTGCTAATATTAAGAGAAAAATTTGTGCCTTGAAATGAGAATCAGTCCAAGAAGATTTTTCGATTGAATAATTAGTTTGCTTAGCGGAGCAAACTTAGTAATTCATAGAACATGAAAAATACGGATGATTTTTGATAATTGATTTTTTACCAAAGTACTATGCATATGATCTTTCACTATCATTTTTGATGCCATTATTAATTTTGTTTATTTACTATTAACTTATTTTTCAAATTGTTTTTTTTAAACTAGCGTCTATTTATTTCCATTGTCAGTATGGTTGCCTTTCGGTTATATTATACCAACGGAAGCGACTAGCGTTTACTTACTTTGACATTTAAGTATTATGTCTGAACAATGATAACATTTAGCTTTTCATATGCATTATGAATCCTTCCTACGGGAAAATTAGCTTAGTCTGGGTAGCTTCTACCAAACAAATTTTTAAAATGTATTGAGAATTAGTTGTATTCATATTTAACGATATATAGTATTGCATGTTTCATTGAAAAATTTCAAAGAAATATTTCTCTTTTAATTTCAAATATAATAAGCTTTTGTAACACAAAACTTTTGAATTTTATAATTTGACCCTGATCATGTACCTACAAGAAAATTACATAAGTATAAAATCGCATACAAAAAGAAAAATATACTTTGAAAGGAAAATGTTTTCAATATTCACTGTATGTAAAACGTACAGTTGTTTATTTCGGGAAAAAAGCTAGAAAACACATAATAAATTTTATTTATCAGTTCAATAAATCAGATTTATTTCAAATAATAACAACGTTTATTTTCATTAAAAATAGATTTTCACTTTAGATGTTTTGTATTTTTATTTTTTTGAAATATAATAAAAAAAAGCTGCTTTATAGAATTTTATTCAACTAAAATTAAATATTATTTTCAAAGCAGACCATATTTTATGAAAAGTTTTAAATTGCAGTACGTAATTAAGTAATGGTTTTACATAAAACATTTCCTTTCTTTTTTTTTTGGAAAATTTTAAAATACTTATGAATTAGAATCACCGTATAATTTATTAGTAAGAAATGTTTTTAATTGTAGTAGTAGTAGCGGAGAGGTGGTCGAATTCTGGCAAGTAGGTTTTTCTAGACCTTTTTTACCGACCCTTAAAGGACAAAAAATTTGTATGCAGAATAGGAATTAGGTAGGTTGTGCGACTGCAGTCGACTTTTTATAGGAACTATGCCGATATTCCTCTGGAGTTTGTGAAAGGAAACTGAAGAAAACCTTCATAAGCCGGTTGTTTTCGATCTTTATCCATAGACCGAAAGTCAGTCAATTAACCGCACCATGAATTTATTTTTTTTAAGTTAATTTTACTGACAAACTACCATTGTTGGGAATCGAACCAGCATTCTCCCAGTTCTGAGTAGAGCGCCTTTAATCACTGGAGCAAACGGAGTGGTTACAAAAGTTTTTTTAATTAATAGTGCTATGAAAAAATTAACTCATCCATCAGGTTTGGAATCCTGGACCTCTGGATTTCCTACCCAGCATATTACCGCTACGCCACGGATGATATAGATGAATGAATCAAATTTTTTTTTATCATTGAGAGTACCAATTTTGAAGTCACCATTAACTAATTATTATTATTTACATATTATTATTAGTGTATACTTAAGCATCACAATACTTTTATTGCTTGTCTATATAGTATACGGCACGCTCTTACATAGTATATTGGTTACTCATGACGTAATACTCCAAAATGGTGGATTTAGTCAGGCTACATATCAACAATTAGTTACATTATTTATTAAAAAAAAGATGAGTCTCATTCACAAAATAATAACTTAGTAATGTGTAACTATCACAATTGAGCCTGACTACTATCTTTCTAATTATTCTCACCAGATGCCATGGCCTAAAGGAACAAACCCCATTGTGACGCTTAAGTACCCATAAATACTAATGTATATGAAATTTGAATAATTTGTACAGCCGATACTCAACGTGCAGTTTAGAGTTATCATAAGTCCCAAATTTTGACCAGAGAATGAAGAAAATGCTTTTGGTCTAGAAGAGGATGCCGTTTGGATGATTAAGGCATTTTTAAATTTTTCGGGTTGACTTATTAATAAATGGTACTAACAAAATAACAGATAAACGGCCGCAATAGTAAATAACGAAACAAGTTTTCTCAAAAATTTGGTTATTTGGTTATTTGGATGACATTGCGACCAACGACCAATTAATTACCAATTCATCAATAAAAGGGCACACAAAAACAAAATATAAAGTTCTTGCATACCCACCAGGGGGGAGATACAATTATGTACGTATGATTCAGCCAGAGCATATTTCATGCCTGACCTCAAAAAGTCATCAAACTTGAAACACTCACAACACTTATTTTTGGAACGAAATGCGATCAAACCGGATCAAACCAACCCCTGTTTAGTTTGAAAACAATATGATTATGAGTAGTTTGTGCGTTACAAATGCGGCCAGGCCACTAACCCCTTTAGGAAGACATTCTTCTAAGTTGAATGTATTTCAGGGTCGCATCCATGGGAATTGAAAATTTCCCGCAATAAGACATTAATGCGTTTTGATAAGATATAGAATATTTTATACCTAAAGTACCGTTTATAAATATGTTTCTATGAAATATCTTTAAAAGTCGACGATGGTCTGTCTAGGATGCCTGGACCATAAACATGTTATTTAAATGAGATTTAAATTTTTATTTTTTCAAAGCAAATTTTTTGTTCAAAAAGGCTAAACTTGTTAAATAAAATTTATTTACTGTACGGTGAAAGTATAATGAATAATTTAATTAATTAAATTAGTTTTATTTTTCATTTCATTAGAGTTATTTAAAATGCTTTGAAATGCTGTATATTGGAGTATTTATTGAATTTATAATTTGTATTTACATTTTTTTTTCATTAAATCGAATATTTAGATTATCAGACGAAAATTACAATTTACAAGATTTTCTCTTCATTATATAGGATCTTTCAAGGATTAAAATATTTCCTAATATTTTCCAAGCGGATTATACGTCAAAATACGTCGAATTTTGACCACTCCCTCTTCTTATGCTGCAACACTAACTATTGTGATCGCAAGAAATATTTGCTTATTATTGATTGAATACTTAGAAGCATAAAACTTCTCTCCTGTTTTAAAGAAAGTAAGATTCATATAATTGATGTTCCAAACCTCGTATCACGGTCCATTTGTTGGGACATAATCCCCTTCCTCGTCACATATCGCTACAAAAACCAATTTCTCCCTCCCAGCTTCGTGTGGTCATATTTTATGGACGGGCTCTGAAGAAAAATCAAATTTCCAATGTTTTTGATTACATTTTGGGTGTAAGTTAATCATGTTGTTGAGGGAAATCAAAATAATAAAACTAATGAAATAGCAGCCGCTATTTAAAGTAATGGAACCATGGCCGGTAACTAAGTTCCAATATCTGTAATGTTTTTATATACCCGGAATATATAATATATACCAGGGTCCGGAATAGTCCGGATTTTGTAATGGTTAGAAATATTGATCACAGAAAACATATTTTGGTACAGTTTTTCGTAAATGACCCATTTTCGCATCCGTCCGTCAGGACGATAACTAAAAAACAAAACTGGTAACTAGGTGAAATTTTGTGTGTGTGTTCTAAAGCTAATGTAAGGTTAAATCCGTGAATGGGAAAAATCGGAAGTCTCCCTTGCAGGGCTCCGACTAAACTTAATTTACCCTGGCATATATTATGTATACCGGATATATAAAATATTAAAGATATTGAAACTTAGTTATCGGCCATGGTTTCCGTACCTAAAACAGTGGTTACTATTTTATTGGTTTTATTATTTAGATTTTCCTCAATAACATGAAATTAACTTACATCCAAAATTTAAACAAAAATATTGGAAATTTGATTTCAACAAACGAACCGTGACGTGATAAATATCCATCTTTGATACCGTAAGCAATAGAGTAAAAATTTGAAGACAAACACTGTTTTTTTTTAAATAAACAATTTTTGTTTGTAACAGTTTTTCATAAACTCAATATATATATATATATATATCAGGTATTTTAGCAGTTAACTCAGTTAGTTGTTATTTTCACTTGTTTTTTATTTAAATTTAAATTAAATATTTTTTTTAAATTGATATCTATTGGTATTTTGCATAAGCGTGTTTGTTCTTCAAGTAATTACTGATTTCCGTTATAAGCTGTACTATCTGTTTTTTTATAAAACAGATACTACGAGAATATTTAGCTGACTTTCGAGTGTGAAAGATCAGACTAAATCATAGTGTAACAAAAATTTAAACAACTGTATATGTAATGCGACCAAGGAAGTCTATACCATTCCAAACATTAGTTTCATTTTCGTCATGTAATTTTTGATTCTTGTATGAAACCTATAGACTGAATTATATATAGACTGAAACCTATTAGCTATTCAACGAAACAATATATTAACATTAATAAAAAAATGAATATTAACCAATATTATTATTATATTCTACACTTTTATTATTTTATATTATATTATATTATAAACTATTGTGTAATAATTACATAATAGCTAATATTATATTATATTGTAATTATTGTATATTATAGGAATGAATAGGTATTATCAAAACAATTATACAGTGCGTCAGCTATAAAAAGACCACGTCAATATATTCATTCTATTTCTGAATCTTGACAGTAGTCTTATTAAAATCCGGTTACTTCTATCCAAAAATTGATATTTGGAAACAATTAGAAAAGTCACCACATTCTGTAATTATTATATTTCTGTAGTTATAAAAATATGGCCACGTTTATTGTTGCAAAATTTATTTTCTACAACTTTTATTAATATAAGTAAAGTTTTCCCCCTTGACCGATTCTGCCCATTAGCTAGAAAGATAGATAGATAGATTGTGGAGGCTGCCCTGGACGAGCTACACTTCGACCATAATGTCCCTTGTGATGCCTAAGGATGTGAGGATCTGAGTGGAGTGGAAGGAAATTTTGTGTATAGACTAGGAATTGGTACGATATGCAGCTGCAGCCGACTATGATAGGTACTATGCCGATATTCATCTGGAGTTTGTGAAGAAAACCTTCTCAAGCATAGCCAGTTTCTTCGTTCTTGTCGATTCACCGACAGTTAAGTCAATTAACCGCCCCTTTTTTTTCTTAATAACTGCCGATGTCGGAATTCGAACCCATAACCTCCCAGTTTCCAAATAGGCATACTGCGCAGACATAACTCGTTAGACTGCTCAGCCACTTGGACTGGTGCTCATTAACTAACTTGGCCTCTCAAATACCCAAAGTACGTCACCGCTATTCGTTCATCGCTACAAAACCAATAGCTGATTTTTCAAAAATTCGCTAAACACTTATAAACCAGTAAAGGTTGTCTAGACAACCTTTGACTACCGCTGAGGTGACTTCAGTTGCAGACAGAAATTTTTTTTCGAAAACCGAATGAATAAAGCACAAATCAATTAGAAAATTTTTAAAAACTGACATGAGCTTTTGACGCCATTTGTACGCGTGCAATCTTATAATACGTCCTTGAAAGTCGGATACAAAGAATTGGTGAAAAAGGAGCGTGGGTGAAGTAGCAGATATTTTAAACCTTTTATTATTTGTATGATGCCGTTCGGATATAATATACATATCATATAAATGCGGATTCATGCTCAAGGGTCGATTCACACTATATATCACGGTTCCTTTTCGGTCCAATCACACTCCAGTCACGGTGAAAAGAGTCTCGAAGAATATTTTTTAGTGAGATCGAACTGGTAACGGCATGTGAACGTTAGTGTGAATGCTTCTCTTTTCCCGGACCAGTCAATACATATCATATAAATGTGGATTCATGTTTAAATGTTATTAATAAATAAATAAAAATTTTCATTCATTATAGAAATAATATATATTATCCCATTAAATAAATAAAAATCATGTTACTTTGCTTATGCTTTAATACAACATGAATTTATGGTTAATTATGATTACGCAATAAAAAATACAAAATTGAGTTAATATTAAAAAAAAAAAAAATTAATGTAATAAAAATAGCTCACCATTATAAATATTTAAAACACAATCATACAATTGTTTTTTTACTCTGCATCATTTTTACTACTAATTGCTGTTTAATCATCGTTTATGTTTGAGATATAACACAGTTTATAGTTTACTTGAAGCTGGAAATTTCATGAATATTTTGTGTTCACTAGTAGATATATCAAGAAGTACCTACACGTAGATACGAAAAAATACTATCTGTCTACGACATTTAAGTCATCTAACGTAACGTAGATAGTAGACAGTAACGAATGTCGCATTAAAAATTTCAGAAAATACAATCGCTTGCAACGACATATAAATTCATCCCATTACTCGTTTATATACACTTATATTCGTCATACTGTTTATGAAAAAAATAATATTGTAGTTCGTTTTTTGCCGCGTATTGTTTAATCCTAAAAACGTATATATTCGTCTTGGAGAGCTGGATAGAGGCCGCAACGTCCCATCTTAAAGTTTCACAACATCCTTTCTTAAACGATCCTACAATATAAAATCAACATAATTGATTTGTATAATTGATTTGTGCCTTAATTATTCGGTTTTCGAAAAAAAACATTTTGAATAAAAGTTCAAATCCATAAAAAAAAATTATCGAAATCGGACTACTCTGTTAAAAGTTATGCGTGATCATACATAAAAAAAATATATATACAGGTGGAATTGAGTACCTCCTTCTTTCGTCGAAAAAAAGAGGAAAAAGTTTGCGAGCCACTGATTAATAGTATCGCCAACAAGTGTATGTTATGCTTTGTTTAGTGTTGTTGTATTGTGTTGTTTGTTGTTATCTCGAAAAACCTGTGAAGTGATAAAGTAAGCTCTGCACAGATGAAAGAAAACTTCACTCATTGACAAAACATGAGATGGTGGCGGTAGAGTGTACATAGAATATCTACTACGCTCTCGTTCATAGAATGGAATAGAAATTTATGATAAGCTCTCTTTTAGTTATTATACTTAACAACACTATGAATGCAATATTTACAGGATGTGGCTCAGGTAGAATATGTAGAAAAGTTGCAGAAGCGATGTATTGGATTGAACCAGTACTTGGAAACTGGGAGGTTATAGGTTCGAATCCCATCGGCAGTTTGTTAACGATTAAAAAAAAAGTGGGCTGTGCATTGACTAAACTGTTGGCTTATGACACGAACGAAGTAACCGGCTATGCTGGAGAAGGTTTTTGCAGTTTTCCGCACGAACTCCAGATGAATATCGGAATAGTTCCTAGTCTATACTCAAAAATTCCTTCCACTCCACTCACATCCTCACATCCTTAGGCATCACAATGGACCTTATGGTCGAAGTGTAGCCCGTCCAAGGCAGTTTCTACAATCTATCTATTTATCTAAGGGAAAAGGGAAAAACTTAGAGACATCGACACACTAAAATTCATCGATAGTCTGTAAGGGTGTATTAAATAAATTTTACTATAATTTATCTGCAAAACACTTTTTCTGTAACATTTACAGAAATATTGCCGATCTTAATGTTTTATTGGATATACTAATATAATTTTATTAGTATTGTCACCATGGTAACTTGCGACGATATTTATTATAATTTCTTTCTGTTTATCTTTTCCTCCTCTTCTTGTTTGAATACAAAAAACCTGTAATACAAATAACCTACAAATTACCTACCTGTAGAACAAGTAGGTTATAGAATTTCTCGAAACAGTTATATATTGAATCTAACCGTCTCTATGTCAAACGATACTTCTGAAAATTGGATTAATTATGGAGTTCTAATCAAATAAACTTCATATATTTTTATAATAGTAAAAAAATAGTAATAAAACAATCATTTTTAGCGAAATTTGGACTTATGTATACTTATATATAGATATATGTATACTTAGGTATACACATTCGTGAAATTTTGCAAAAATTTCTTCAAATGTCCATCGATACTATCTAGTAGCTGGTATATATATATATATATATATATATATTGGAAAAACACAAAATTTGGTATATCTGACTGAATGTTTGAAAAATCGAAAAATATATATGAAGTAAAGTTATAGAAAATTAATTTTACTATAATTTTGTTTCTTTTTATTTTTTCTGTTACGAATTAAAATTGAATGTTAAAATCCAAAATATTTCTATTAGAGTTTTAGAAAAAATTATGAAAGGTAGTAAACTTCATTTTCTACAACTTTACTTCTTATACATTTTTGATTTGTCTAATATTAAGAGAGATATTTAATATTTTGTGTTTCTATCTTTCTCTACGTCCCTCTTTCCCCTTGACCTATGCCGCGTCTTAACAAACTTGTCTTTGCAAATACAAAAAGCATATCTGATAGGACATTTCATCAGACTAAAATTGTGACCTTTAGAGGGTGATTTATGTATTCTAAGGAAATTCGCTAAGTTGATGCAACTCCTGTGTAACGAATTTATTTTAAATAAATGTAGATCCATGATTTGATTGTGAAATAAGGAATTGTGACAATGAGGATAGAGGTGCTTCAGGTATACCCCGTATACGGAAAATATAGTTTCAAGCTATTTTCATATTATGAGTTCATAAATATTTTAAACTATTTTTTTACGATAAAATTAGTTTTATATATTCTTTTTTTATTTATACTAAACTGTTTGTCTTCCTTTGCGCTGACATAGTTGTCTTGCGTCTACATAATTTTTCTACTTCCATTGCGTTGTAATTCTATTTTCTAGGAAAGTCTGAATTTTAATAAAATAAGTTTATTATTGGAAGTCATATTTGAAGTGAGAAACGTGGAATTTGGTATGAGAAAACTCGAATGATTACTGAGATATTGCCGATGGGAAATCCCATCAGACATACAAAACACGATGTCGGCGGGCTAGTATAAATTTATATTTGTAAGAATTAAAAGTATGACCTTTGAATATAACTATTGGAGTCACTTGATGCTAAAGAAACTTGTTGACATAGTTTATTTATATTTATTTAAAAATATTTTTTACAATACCTGACTTGCATCTGGATAGTACCTTATGTATGAAATATTATTAACTTGGCGTTCACAATATTCTATACCTACAAGAAGTAGAATTCGTCAATATTGTCGTCACTAAATGTGTTGTTTTTTCTGCTTTTTATTTTTTATCGCATTTTCTTCCTTAAATGATATTTTAAAGACTTTATAAAACTAGGTTAATAATCTACGTTGATATAAAACTTTAACACTTTTACCAACCGTATGTTTGTGATTATCTGCGTTATGTTTTATAAGAGATAAACTCATTCATACAATGGCGGGTTTTACATGCTCTAAGTAAAATCAATTTTTTTCGAAAATATTTTGGTTAACGATTTTATTCAGAAGGTGCTTTTATTTTTTTCAACGAGAATAACCTCAATACCCGCTATATTAACCAGCTAAGTAGCAAATTTCGTGTCGAAATGTACTACAAACAGCAAACCTTATTTTCAAAGAATCCATAAACTATCATACTAACTGTCTTACGGATAATTGTCGCATATGGTAAATTTTTCTAATGCAAAGTGTAAATCAATCGTTAACCTATAAAAATTTGTAACGTAAAACACGTGTTGGGTCTGTGATACCATTTTCAATGCTGAACAAAAGATACATAAACATCCAAAACAACTGTTATCTCTAACCTATAACCATAGTTAAGATATAAATTGGTCTCTCAGATTCATTACGTACGTTAAAGGGCCAAGCTAGAAAATCTTTCAAAACAACTCTTAAAACTAATCCAAAACGAAATCAGAAGAATTTAAGGAATTTTTATATTTTTTGATAAATTAACCGAACGTCATTAAAGTAATTTACTCGTAAACCCACTTTTCTTAACAATTTGATAAAATTTAAATATGATATTAATCTAAATGGTTTACTAAATTAAATGTTGAAATTTTTAACATGCATGGTCTACGTAAATGGTATGCGCACATTCCCTTTTTTTACAAAACTGGAAGAATGTTATATACATTTATTTCAAAAAAAAATATCATATAAAGTTGACCTTAACAAAGTGCGTAATTTAAAAAAGAACACATATATTTCGGATTTTTTAAAAATCTATTGATATTTAATGAGAATAATTTACAACTGCGACCCCAAAAATATTGAATAATCACTGTCAAACAATTCTTGCATAGTACAACATATAGTAAATTGTCTCATAAATGTTAAAACACTATACATGTTACTAGATATACTAGATATGTTCAATTGGCATAGTTGTAATAAGTATATTATTCATATTGTATTTTATACTTTTTGCTTTGACTGTAATGAACGAACTGTACCTTAAACATGTAATGAATTCATTTATATTTTTTATTTCTGACTTTCTAGTTCGGTTCGTTACAACAAACCCAATTATTATATTATTCTACGAATTGTTTAGTAAAAAGCAGTTGTTTTTGGTACATAAAATGAAAAACAAAATAATAAAGTGAAAAACCTCATAAATTTTTTCATTTACCTTTTATATTGTTTTTTTTTTGCGGTTAAAAAATGTGCACATCAAGAGTTCTGTAGTACATACAAAGTACAATTTATGCTACTCGTAGATTACCTAACATGTTTGTTATGGAACTAATGGCTTAAACTAATGGCTTGTTTAAATGGTACAAGTTAATGAGATGATGAATTTTTTGGGTTTACATAATATCAATATTGATGATTATATTGATACATTCGAGATATGCAAGATCCTGTTTATTCAAACATCGAATTAAAAACAAGATTTATATTCAATAAAATCAGTATTAAATTTCAAATATTCCATAATATAATTTAACTAAAGTAGTCGTTGCGGATTATCTATTCCACCAGTGTTTAAATTATTAATATGTTTGCGATTTTATGCATTTGCTAGTTTTCAGGTATATATATATTGCTACAAAATTTGAAGGAAACTTTTCTTTCCACCGAAGTATAATTTTTTACATTTACCTTTGCCCGTCATATTTCTTTTATTTTTTGTTTCAAAAACTATTTTTTAGTTCGCTATAGTTTTATGTACTATCAACGCCAAAAGTCGAGCTAAAATTTAAAAATTTTATAATTGATTTGTGCCCTATTTATTCGTATTTCGGAAAAATGTTTCGAATAAAAATTGTTATTAAGGTTATGAAGAACAACTTTTAGTCGAAGCATTTTTTCGAAAACCTAATAAATAAGTATATATATATATATATGAATTCATCATGTGTTTAAACCAATAAGACGATCTTCATGAAGGGAAGCTTAAGCACTTGCTCAAGACTCGATTATGAATACGATCCTACGTCATATGGTTGCAATAATTAGAAACAGAATAGTCAGGCTCATCTGTGATTATGTGGTTATATATGCGTTACTAGGGTTACGTTAATAAAATAAACGAAAAATTATTATTTTGTTAAGGACGTCCATGCATTAGGCTTAATAGTTGATAAAAAAAATTATGAAGTTATCCTCCCTCAAAAAATTAAAATCTGTTGACGATCATTTCAAAGAGTAATTAGCGATTAAAAATCAAACTTTTAACACACCGTCTTATGCAGAAAATAATTTTCTTGTACTTAAAATTATAATAACTATATTATTAAAGTAGTCACCATAATAAATAATGTTTATAAATATTCTTTGAAATATGCAGTTTATATAATTGCATTAAACGAATGGTCTTGACGAACGTTTGAATTAATTATTTAATAAAATTAAAACTGTTTTGTTTGGTTTGTACATATACACATGTACACTGTAAATAACAAAACATATTGTATTGTCAAATCAAGTCAAATCAATTTCTAATTTATATTTCTTGATATTTTACAATAAATACTTTTCAAATATTAAAATCCTAAATAAATTTTATTAAAGATAGAACTCATTTAGCGTAGCACATGAACGTCCTTAATGAAATGCAAATTTATTCACACCAAAGCCGCCATTTTGGAATATGACGTCATGAGTAATTTTATCAATTGTATTACGTATCCTACTCGTATTTTAACTTTTCACATGCCAGAAGTACGTCGAATACCAAATATTATTCAAATTTGAATATATTTATGTCGAACTTTTAACTAGAAGAGCTTAACTTTGAACTAAAATTTTTTGTTAATTTTCTCCAGGCAGTACAAAATGTATTCCGATTGGATTAAAATGTACAATACGTTTTGACTTTATTCATATCTTATTCTATATCTTTGCCTAATATATATATATTAATATATACCTTATTTATAATTCATTAAACAATCATTTTAATAATCTGTTTATTTTGTTTATATATGTTTTTTCAACCAAATGAATAACATATAATACTGAATGTAAATAAATAAACAACAAATGCTCAAATCTTTTGAGAAAATATTTATTGAACGCATGTTACGGTAAAAGTGTATATTTTGTCAACTGTATAATTTATCACATACACCGGAACATATATATTCTTTCGGACCGTCAAATAGCTTTAAAAGCCTTGTCTGGAACTGAGGTCACCTCAAGGATAGTCAAGGATTGTCTGGAGGAACTTCTGAAACTGGCAAAACGGAACAATGTTAAATTGATCTGCATCTCTCCCCGAATATATGAATATTAGCTTATAACCACAATACCCACTTTTACCGTAACAAATATACCAGTTTGATGAAATTTTACCGATAACGTATTCAGTTATTTTATACTATGAGGCTTGTCTTGTACAAATTGTAAACAAATATTATTTTTCTTTATATCGTCAAATACATCTATTTATATATTGCTAGCTGGTGGGAGTGCGAACGTATTTCTTTCACTTTAAGAAGATTATAAATATCATATTATTATTTTAAATGATAGAAATAAACATTTGTATGATGCACACAGTTGTTATAGCGATAAAAATTAATATCCTTAGTTAGTACTAGAGCTTAAATTAAAATAAGGCGCAGAAATAATAAGTAAATCTTTTCATTATCAAAAAGTATAGAACTTGTAGGCATTCGTCGTATATTCTTTTTAAATAGCTATAATGTACCTACAGAATTGTGTTAATTTTTTGTCATTTATCTCTTTCTAATTTAAATAGTGTTTTACTTAAAATATGGTAATATGGTAATGATGGTCGTTGTAACCCACGAGTTTCAACTTAAAAAAAAGCTACAGTATGTGCGCCTTCTATTTTTTATCTTTAGTTAGTAGTATTGAATTTATGCTTGTAGTGGTGCAATTCTCAGATAGGGAAATACCTTCTCTGTTTGTGTAAGATAAAGATATTAATGATCCGTATACATCACAATCAGTAATACCAACTTATCCAGATTTATCAACGAAGATAAATTTGTCTAAATCATTGATAAACGAGGAGGTCAGAATATCTACCATAAATAAGTTGTTTCTATTAAAAAAAAACATTTTTAAAAACATGCTTTTTATAGTAAAACTAATTTTCTACAACTTTACTTCTTATGTGTTTTTCGGTTTTTTTCAATATTTAGAGAGATATACTAAATTTTGTGTTTCCCCCTCCCTCTAAACCCCCCTTTTCCCTTCTTGCCATGCTGACCATAAAAATGCATTGTCATTGGCACTGAACCAACATGTAAAAATTCAACTCAGTAGGATAAGAGGAAGTGGTTCTAATTCAGCTTGCAAGATTTGACCCGAACATACATACATACAAATATTGCAAGTTAAATAAAAGCTTGTAAAATGAATTCAGTAAAATGTTTTATATGGGTTTTGACTTTTTATTAGCAATAAATATTTCATTTTTTCAATTTTATTTATGATAAGTTTGCAAAGACACACATCCTCTAAATCAAGGTTTCTCAAAGTGGTCCATTCGATCGACTTAGACTTGTAAGGGGTTAAGTATATTTTATAAAGTTATGTATTTATTCCCTTGGTCGACCCATTACTTGTAAAGACGTGCACATTTATCGCCAGTAGCTATGTATTGCACGCGAGCACGCAATAGCAACCGTACAACTTTCCAGGTTTGTACTGGAGCTTTGAATGACGGCGCTGACTTGAGCCACTTGTGGATGGATTTGTTTAATTCGTCAATTATAAATATTAGAGTCAGACACAAACACTGTTCAATTTATTCAATAGAAAGTAAAAAGCTCTGTGTCATTTGGGAATATACGCTTGAATCTCGATGAATTTGTAAAATAGTAGGAATAGTAGGACCACGGAAAACAGAAAGATCGCCACAAGACCAAAAATTTTGGACACTTTAGATCTAAATATTTTTCATGAGATTTACAAAATTTGAACCAATGGAAAATACTTCTCGTAGACACTGATACATATTAAAAAGTATCTGAAATTTAACGGCCTCCGGAAGATAAAAATAGATATTCGGTTAAAAACAGTATCCAGCATAGGTATTTATTAACATATGTTATTAAATTTTTAACAAAGAAAACAATTGCAATACCTTCTCCTATTTCTAATAAAAAACTACCTGCCCCCGCTCATTTCATTAGAGTTCGTATACGATGCAAACAGAATGTTGTAGATTAAACAAACCCTAAGGACTATTTGTATTTCTTATTATAAAAAAACGTAAAAGAAAAAATACATTTCAAATATCAAAAACCGAATAAAAATATTGTCTCCATCATTTTTTTTTATATTATTTTCTCAGAAAATAATAATACACATATTTTCCCTCGCCATTAACAAAACAATACATGCAGAGGAGCATCCCTTTGAATGCTTGAAGGCATTCAATAGTTGTGTTGTCATGTAACATACGAATGAACAGTTTGTTAAATACCGTTTCACTTATCAATTTGTGACGAATCCTTTCGATAGAATACAGCGCCATTCGAATAGAGAGTATTTAAAGGTCCTTTCATATTACAAAACATTTGTATTGTAAACCTAATTGGAATTTATATCTTGAGGATATAAAGTCGTTTACTGAACTACTAAAGAACATTATTTTGTTGTACTCGAATCATTGAAAAATAAATTATTTGCAAATATTCTACAGTATTAGATGATTGTATATTAGTAAAACGGCCCATATTTACGTGAGGCCCAAGCTTTTGTAAGATTTCTATTGTAATAGCTATTGATTATTTTATATGGCAAATTTATAACCTGTTATAAAATTATCTGGAAGTGCCAAATATGTATATGCAAAATAGTTTCTGCCGAATATTGCAACATTTGATTCTCACATCGTTTTCACTACTTTATGAGAATTGGCAAGACCCTATGCCTTTTTCCATATATGTTTTTGATGGGATATCTCGTTTATCCTATCAAAGTTTTATCTGTTTTTGTGTCCTGAGACATACATTTCTAGCCGATTTGAAGTTCATATTCTTTATACAAGTGGCCTCTACTTTCGACAGAGCTAGGAGTTGATAGCGATTTTCCGAAAGAGTAGGCGCTACAAATCCAAGTTCTCAGATAATTGTTTATTACCCTATATATACTCAGTTCATTATTAATGCGTTAGCTGTTTACTTTTTTACACTTCCCCAAATGTATACAAATATAAAGTAGTGCAAAAATAGTTACTCATGTACATGCATGCTTTTGTATACAGACGGATCCAAAAGTGAAGAAGGGACCGGGGCGGGAATCTACGGTGAGAGACCTAATGCAAACATGAGCCTCAACTTGAGAAATATCCCACGGCCTTCCAAGCAGAATTCTACGCCATACTGGCTTGCGTCCGTGAGAACCTACGTAGAGGCTACATAAACCCGAACGTATGTATTCTTTCGGACGGTCAAGCTGGGTAAAAAGCCTTGTCTGGAACTGAGGTCGCATCAAGGGTGGTCAAGCATTGTCCACTGGAGGAACTTCTGAAACTGGCAAAACGGAACAATGTTAAATTGATCTGGGTGCCGGGTCACAGTGGTTTCGAAGGAAACGAAAAAGCAGATACTTTAGCAAAGAAGGGAGTCGATATACCTTTCACTGGCTCAGATCCTATCTTAGGAATTTCAAGGACTGAATGTAAACAGGTGATCAACGAGTGGTCAAATGCGAAACACCGTGATCACTGGGTAAAAGTACCGCGGCAAGAGCTCGGGAACGTACTGCTTCGGAGTGCAACAAAGATGCTATCTCTCAATGCACTGAAGCTGAACAAGATGCAACTTCGGAGGGTTACAAGATTCATTACCGGACACTATCCCCTGCCCAAGCATCTACACACAATGGGACGCCATAACGGGCCTATTGTGTGCAGAATGTGTGGCGAGGAGGAAGAAACATCCAGCCACATTATCTTTGACTGGAACCTCTGGGTTACCGCAGATACAAGATATTCGGCGCATCTCACCACGAATATATGAACCTTCAGGAAGACCCGATAAGCAAGCTCCTGGCTATAGCCAACATATGGGAGAAGCGAATCTCGTCGGACTGAAGTAAAAGGGAGAGCACAATGGACCATAAGGTCGAAGTACAATAGTTTTAGACCCCAATATAAATCGATCAATTACAAACGTTTGAGCTGCAATTGTGGCAAACTATCTCGTAAACAAATATTTTCTGGCGCAAAATTTTTCTTCTATGGTTTCAAAGACAAACCTGATTGGAAGATCTGTTTGGAAGTCAAGAGAAGAGAAGTTAAGAGTATTATATACAATTTTTACTGATTTATGCATTTCATATTGATTTTAAAATTTAATAAAAATACTTGGGTAGGTTCCATTTTTCTCTCACTATAACTTTTGGTTTCTTGTAAGTTGTTGTTGACTTTTAAAAATTTACCACGCCATAAAAAAAAAAAATATATATATATATATAATTACTCCCAAATGGATTTTATTTTGTTTATAATATTTTAATGAATATTCGAGAGTACATGCAAAATAAAAAATTAATTTAATTTTTGGTCGTTTTAATTTCATATGAATAAATATATATCTCATCTCAACACGACCGTAGATAGTACTGAATTTATATTTGATCCTTTATCCAACTACCCTCATGTAATTGAAACAACCACAAGGGATACCATTATATATTTATATTAAAGAAAGTATGTTAAATCAATGAAAACAACCCTCAAATTAAATCAAAAATTAAAAATTCTGTTTTAAAATGATGATGTTAAATTTAAATTCGTATATACAGTGAAATTCATTAGTGACAATATTGAACTTGAATCCTGAGGAAACATGAGTTTTTACTTTAATACTACCCCTCCCCCCCCCAGTACAAATAGACAGTGTTTCACGAGGCACGAGGCGAGGCGAGGTTTTGATACCACCTCTCCTCGCCTCGCTTTTTTAAATATCAACCTCGCCTCGGTTGGGTTAGCTCTCATCCTCGCCTCGCCTCGCCTCGGCCGAGGAAAATTATTACTAACTTTGACTTATTTTGCATGAATGTACATAATATGGTTTAAAAAAACTTATACCTATCTATAAATTTTAGAGATGATGATTTTCGACATCTACTAGGTTGGACATTTGAAAAAATATTTGCAAAATTTTGACTTTGGTTCGACAAATGAATGTTCGGTCATAGGTTGCTAGTCTGTATAGCTGTTGCAGAACAAAATTACATTTCATATATATTTATTTGTGTACTTAAGCGTTAACAATACTATGTTTGTCCAAATTTCTTTCGCTTACGGAAGACAAACTGTAGAAGACTTTAGCGTATACTATTTGGACAAATGTCATTGTCATTAAAATTTTTAATTAAATACTGATATGAAAAAATTAACTCGTCAACCAGGAATCGAACCTCGGGCCTCTGGATATAGCATACTGGGCTAGCCAGTATGCTTCCGCTACACCAAAGACGACTGTGACGTAACAGCCAACTTTTTCATATCATTCTTATTTTTATTTATTTAGACAGTATTACTTCTGTCGAAGTTACTATTCATATATATTTATTTGTGTATACTTTACTCATCGCGTCAACAATACGATGTTTGTCCAAATTCCTTTCGGTTACGTAAGACAAACTCTAAAAGACTTTTCGTCTTTGGTGTAGCGGAAGCATACTGGACTAGATATCCAGACGTCCGAGATTCGATTCCTTAACCACAATTACTTAATTGTGTACTGAAAATTTAGTGCTAATTTAGGGTCAAAAAATAAAATTTGATGCTTTGAAAGACAAACCGGAAATTGAAATATTCCTGGCGTTATATTAAGCTAGTTTATATTATATGGCGTTATATTAAGCTAGTTTAGCTATCATTGTTAGCTATGTTGTCTTTCAGAGGGTTCCCATTTTTTTGGCACTAAATTAGCTCTAAGGTTAGAGTGCAAAATGTAGTGATTTCGCTCGTTCTGCTAATGGTTTCATGGCATATTCAAATCAGGTAGTGCCTTGATAAGCGTTGACACAGCCACAAAAGTATCGCTCATATTTCATGAGTTTCATGATTGATATTGTACCTTATTTTTCGAGATGAAATGCTCCGGATAAAAGTTGTTCATTATAAATACACCAATAAATTTTATAAAATGAACACTACGTACTTTTGTAGCTCATTGTACCTGTTATATACAAGATGGACGTTTCAATAAAATAAATAATAATAAAATATTCTTTGTAATACTTCCGTCGATTTTCGAATACACAACTTTTCTCTCAAATATTTGTTTTAGGTATCTCATGTATAGATATCTATCAATTTTAATGTATGGTATTTTTGATATTAGATATCACATGTGTAGATATCTATAAATTTTCAAGTATGGTGTCTTTGATATCAGAGAGCCTTAAAACGTTAAAAAAATATTGACATCAACGCCTTTTATTTGAAAAATATATGAATGGACGCAAAATTTTATACAAAACAATCAAATGCAAGGTGGCGCAAAAGTAAGGTGGCGAAAAAGTACCTTCACGATTTTAAATTTAAAAAAGTATATGAGAAGTTAAGAAAATTTATATTTTGCTCATAATATAAAGTGAGTATCTTGAAGTTTTTTTCCAACAATTTACGAAAAATGATGTTTAACAAATGATATCCCCTTTTGCGCTGAAAACTATGAGCTCTTTTCACCGCATCTGATCTTTCGTAAAGTTTCTTGAGATACCCCCAAAATCTCTCACCTAATATTCTTAGTTGTTCCATGCATTGTGGCTTGTTTACATAAACCCTTTCTTTCTGAATACCCCAAAGAAAATAATCAGTAATATCATATGGTTAGATGGAGCATATCTGGCATTAAAATACCGTCGAGTCGAAATAATGGTTCTTCCGTTTTCCAAATAAAATGTTACGATATGTATCGTGTCTGCAGGCTGCTATCGCTCTATATCGAAACTCCTGAGTATTTACTATAATCTAAAAAAGAGAAATGCAGTAAATATTAATTCCAGAAAGAATTATTGAATTAAAAAATCGTGATGGTATTTTTGCGACACCCTATGTATAAAGTGTCTTTATAGGAATAAAAATATGTGTGATAAAAATTGACAGTGGACAGTTCATATTCAAATCATTGATCATATACTACGGGTGGTATATATCATACGGGTGGTCATATACCATCCGTATACGACCGTCATAAATGAATGACACTATACTATGAAAAATTTCATTAAAACTACAGTATTTTTTTGTATTTTCTTGTTCGCTTTTGAAATTATACACTCCCGTTTGCTTGTGCATAACATATGCGAAAAAAGGTTTTGAAATTAATTACTTAAAGGTTGTGTAAGTGTGTGAATTTTTTTTTTCGAGCTAAACAATGTGTGACATGTTTAACTAAGCACAAACATAAATAAACACACAATTTTAAGAAATTTTCTACTTTTTTTTAATGTAATAGAACGCGCTGCGCTGTTACATGTAAACGTTTGTAATAAAAGAAATTCTCACGGGAAAATGTGTTTTTCTTTTAAAATTAAAATCAAGCTTCCAGAGAGACTTGTTTTAGAGTATAATTTTTATGAATTTTATATCGTGTAAAATAATTGTTTTACCATACCAAAATGTTTCTTATGTTACGCTTGAAATATTTTAATATCGTTGCCCGTTTTTGCACGTAAAAATTTTCAATCGCATTGAAAACAGTTGCTTTAGCTGACGATTAATGATGTTCACACAATGAAATTTACAAGTAATCAATTCCATGTTATGAATGGCAAGTGAAAATAACAACTAACTGAGTTAATTGCTTAAATACCCAGTATATACTGAATTTATGAAAAAAAGTTTGAAACAAAAGTTATTTATTTATAAAAAACGAACATTTTTTGTCTTTTACTTTTACGGTTTTAAAGATAAGTAAGTTTTAGTTTTTCCCGTTTTGCACAAATGAAAAAAAGTTTTCTAACAAAAGTGTTTTTTTAATAAGATAAACATTTCTTGTATTTGAAGATTTTTCTTATTTTGCACCGCTTAACAGGTAACAAATACCACGTAGGCACACGGATGTGTGGAACAAAAATTTAATTATGGTATTGAGTTTCCTCTTTTAAACTAAGTAACTTTTGTTTGAAACATGTTTTTCGAAAATGCATATTTAATAAAAAAATATTTACATATTTAATAAATGCATATTTAAAAATACAAACAAAACTTGTGGAAAATTTCCAAATGAATTCACTGTATACAGATGTATTTCATATGCATTAAATAAAACTAAAAATAATACAAATTAATTGCTAAATGTCAATTGTTATGGTCTCAACTGATTAAATATGTTAATAATATTTGATATCTCAATATTATATCACAAAAATATCAATCCATACCATTTTTATATCTCAAATATCTATATTTAAAGCCGATATAAATAATTAATATTAAAAAAGTTTTAATTGGAAATGTCAAAAGTCGTTAAAAAAGTTAAATCATACGAAAATATTGAATGAATTATGTATTTTAGAGATAAATCGTACAAAAGATTTATGGTCACAAATAATAGATAGTCATTGATGTATTTCCACAACTTAAATCTCTAATTGTTCACCATTAAAGAGTACTGAATAGAACAAAACCGCGCAATATACACGCTTAAGGTTGTTATGAAAGTACCTGCGACAAATCAACCAAAATTAATGGAAAATTTCGTGTTAAACTCAAAATACATGAATTATAACCACGTTAGAAGATTTTTTTTAATTATTACCAATTAAAATAGTAATAAAAATAAACAAAATTATTAAAAATTTAAAAAAATTATTTTAATAATAATTTAATTATTATTATTTATTTTAATTGTTATTGAGAATTATTTATTTAATTTTAACTACACTGACGTTGCCAAACCTACTGTGACAATCTAAAATAAAAATGGCTTTAGGACCATTTCTCAGAAACCAAAAACAGGATTGTTTTGAAATTTGGTCCAGGTATTTATAAGACGTGTAAGTATTTATAAGGTGGTTGAGATATACATTTTTGTATTAATGTTTTTACCGCCGAGTCCATTTAAGCTCTTAAAAAATCGTAACTTTAACATTTTTTTACTCAAAAACTAAAAACAGGATCAGAACTAGTCTCAAAAACTTAAAACAATTGAAACAGGATCAGAGAATTTTTTTGAAGATAGGTATAGTGGCAATTTTGATCACAATTCGCACATCTGGCACTAACGTGTTTTTATCCAAATATTCTTTTTCACATTTTTTTTCGTGCAAAAATTTCCAGATTTATTGTTTACTGGTGGGCTGAAAATGACTAGCAAAATTTGTATTAAATAATGTGATATTATGTCAAAAAGGGTATAATGACACGTAGGAGACTCGAAAAGAAGGATTGAAAAGTAACTTAAAATTATACTCAAGCAATCTGGCAGAATAAGAATGGTTTTGGTACGTGAAAAAAGAAGATAGCTAAGCAAGGTTTACTTTTACTTATATAAGGACTAGCGATCTAGTGCGAATATAAATCTGTGTATATACCTATTATATAATATGAAAATTTAATTTGCAATTGATCGATTGTTTAGAAAATAAATGGATTTTTAATTAGTTTTTAACTTTTTATTGTATATGCCAGTAATTTATATGGGAGTGAACCATATCTCCTTTTAGAACATGATGTTTTTTTTTATAAGTTAAAGATAAGTTTAAATTAAGATTTTGAGTAATATGCGTTTGTTCATTGGTTCTATATTAGCTCTTTATACCAATGGACCATTTCGACACAAAATTCATATGTAGAAATATTAACATATGATATATAAATGTTTTTATTTCGAAAAAATTACATTAAATTAATGAGATAGATAGATAGATTGTAGAGGATGCCTGAACGGGATACACTTCAACCATAAGGTCCATTGTGATGTCTAAGGATGTGAGGATGTGAGTGGACTGGAAGGAATTTTTGTGTATAGACTAGAAATTGGTAGGATGTGCAGCTGCAGCCGACTACGATAGGAACTATGCCGATATTCATCTGGAGTTCGTGAAGGAAACTGCAGAAAATCTTCTCAAGCATAGCCGGTTTTTTCGTTCTTGCCCATACGCTGCCAGTTTAGTCAATTAACCGCCCCCTTTTTTTTTCTTAAAAAGTGACAAACTGCCGATGTCGGGATTCGAACCTCCCAGTTTCCAAATAGACATATTGCGCAGACATATCTCCTTAGACCGCTCGACCACTTGGACTGGTTACATTAATAAAGGAATGCATAAAGATCAATTGTTAAACCTCCAACGGTAAATAGGAAAACAAATCCTAATCTTCATAATAATGCTGGTCTATAAGTAAATTGTGTTCCATGTAATGTAGCTAGTCATCTAAATACCTTAATACCAGTAGGCACTGCAATAACTATTGTAGCAGATGTAAAATAAGCTCGAGTATCAACATCTATTTCTACTGTAAATATATGGTGGGCTCATACAATAAAACCTAACAGTCCAATAGCTAATATAGCGTAAATTATTCCTAAAGATCCAAATGTTTCCTTTTTTCCTCTTTCTTGAGCAATAATATGACTATTTATACCAAACCCAGGTAAAATTAAAATATAAACTTCAGGATGACCAAAAAATCAGAATAAATGTTGATATAAAATTGGATCTCCTCCTCCAGCAGGATCAAAGAAAGAAGTATTTAAATTACGATCAGTTAATAATATAGTAATAGCTCCTGCTATGATAAATTTTTGCACGTCATTCATAAGTAACATTTCCTGTTTTTATATTTAAAGCAAGAAAGTCTGTTCAAAATCCTGTAGGTACTGTTTATTTTATTAATTATTTTATTATTACTGCATTGTATTGTTTTTGTTCCAGAAATGTAAGATCCAGATTTTAAGAAGTTTAATCAGGTATGTACCACAAAGTTAATTTACCTAAACTTTAAGGACGTTTCAGCACTGTGTTGTATAATCAGGACAAAATACCGGTTAGATTTTATTATAGCATAAATACACATATACAACACATTGACAAATACACAGTTCACATATACAAAATAATGTTATTTTGAAGAATAATAATAATTTAAAAAGCTTTACTCTAGTTTTTTTTTTAATTCTGTCGAGTATTAGCGAATTTCCTGAAAGGAAATAGAGCTATTGGTCTCGTACCGACTTCAAAATTTTGCAAAAATTTCTTCAAATGTCCATCGATCCTGCCTAGTAGATGTCGAAAAACACCGTCTGTAAAATTTATATATATATATCTATGGACATATATATATATATACATATATATATATATATATATATATATCTATGGACATATATATATACATATATATATATATATATATATATATATATATATATATATATATATATATATATATATATCTGTAATCACTCTAGCGGTCACAGTTTTCATTTTATTGGAATGAAATTTGGTATTTGAGGCGCTCTTGGTATTCAAAAGGTCAAGTTCGTTAGTGGGTAAAATTGGACAAGGGAAAAGGGGGGTTTAGAGGGAGGGGGAAACACAAAATTTGACATATCTCCCTTAATTTTTGAAAAATCGAAAAATTTATAAGAAGTAAAGTTGTAGGCATTAAATTTTTCTGTAATTTTGTATCTTATCATTTTTTCTGTTACACTAATATTTACAGAAATATTGACGGTTTAAGATTGAAAATTAAATTCCTTAATATCTCTGTACACATTAGAGTTTGAGCAAAAATGATAAGATGATGAATTGTAGCAAATTTGATTTTCTACAACTTTATTTCTTACGTGTTTTTCGATTGTTCTAATATTAAGAGAGATATTTTATATTTTGTGTTTTCTTCTCTCTTTATGCCCCCCATTCCCTTTGACGTATGCCATTTATTAATAAAATTGGCCTTGCAAATACTTAAATCATATACATTTCATTTTGATCAGATTAAAATTGTGACCGCTAGAAAGTGATTTATGTATTCTAAGGAAATTCGCTAAGTTGAAGCAGCTCCTGCGTAACGAATTTTTTTTTCTAATACAACAGATAAAAGTTGGGTGGGAATGAAGTTTTACATGCTTCTAATGAGAGAGAGTGAGAGAGAATGATAACTTTGGTATTAATTATCTCGCGTTCTAAACGGTCAAAAATTCGGAAACTTCTGTTTATTAGAAAACGTTTATTAGAAATTTTTAGCCTGTGGAAAATAATGAGCAAAATCTGTCGAAAAGTGGTGGTATGCTGGAACATCCTTAAACTTCTGATATTCAATTCAAGCTATTAAGTTTTCGGCGTAATAGAACTGACGTTATAAAACACTCAGACTATGAAATTTATCTTATTTACAAATAGACTGAAACCTTGCATTTAAAACAGTTAAAATTTAAAAAAACACCCAAACGAATATGAAACATAATAAAAACTTCCCGTTACCTCCATCAAATTTATATGTGAAATGATAATTTTCATAAAATGCCTATACATTATCATGAGAAATATAATTGTCAAACGACTGACCCGATTTTTATCAAACATAGCTAAGATTTACCGCAAAGAAAACCAGCTATCTACTAAACAATCAAATAAATCGTATTCAAATCGGTCCACGAGTTTGAGAGAAACGGTGCCACAAACAGACAGACAGACACACAGACTTAACCAGTCTTTTTATCTAATAAACTGCATAATATTAATGTTTAAGGACAATTAAATTTAAATAATTCGACTCATATAATCAATTCTAGAATAGAAACTTAAAAAATTATTTTCCCATTTCTTTTTATTATGATTTATATAAAAGCATTCCTATTTTTAAAAGAAATGAAATATTTGCATAGAAATATTTAAAAGAGATGTTGAAATGGGATATGAGATAGTACTCGCTCATAAAAAAGCTCGTATCTCATAAAATGAATAAATTTGAAATGTATCAAAGAATACTATTGATCACAGACGCTTAATAGTTCTTTTTCTCACGAAAATAAAGGATATTTTTGCTATCACTTACAAGCTAAATATGTATTTCGATAAGTTTTAAATAATAACGCCTGTTAAATTGTATTCACTTTGTTTCGAACCTATATATAGCTACTTGTGCATCCATTATGTAATATTTACAAAACTTGTTGTTGTATACTTGTTGTTTTAAGGTAGTTCCAGCATTAAATTACTTTTCGAAAGATTTTGCTCTATTTTTTTCACAGACTTAAAATTACGTTTTCTAAAAAATCCCGAATTTGTGACTGTTAAGAACGCGAGATAATAAATAATAAAGTTCGCAATTTTGACGGTCACTTCTGATTAGAAGCATGTAAAACTATACGATGAAAAACTATAAAATACTATTTTAAATATACAAAATACCCGCCCAACTATTTTCTGTTGTACTGAAAAAAAAAACTCGACAGAGTTAAGAAAAACGAGGAGAGTAAAGATAAATATTTCTTATATAAATTTTTTTTAAAAAGTACCTTTTTGTTTTCGGAATATTATATTTAAAAATTAGTTTTTCTTTCAAAATTACATTAATTTGTAAATAAATATATGTATGAGAGTATATATGTGTATTTGTTCTATAAGAAGCAAACCGGATGTGTCATGATTATACAAGTCAATGCTGGAACTACTTTAATTTATTAATTAAAACATTTAATTATAATTTATTATCTAATAAATTATCAGATAGTTCTATTAATAATATTCTTATAAGGGAAACAAATTTCCCTGGAAAATTATAATATTTTTATCAAACTAAGCAATTATTATTAAATTTAATTAAACACTGTTATTAAATTTTTCAATTAATTAAAACATACGCCAACCATTTAATAACAGTAAACAAGACTTTGTTAAGTTTGATAAAAAAAATTGTAATTTTCCTAGAAAATTTACCCTTAGGGGTAAATAATAATAGGTATATTATTAATAGAACTATTAGATAATCCATGGGACAATAATTTATTATTAATATTAGTTTTATTAATATTGAGTACATAGTTTATAATAAATAATTTAATTAAGGATATACGAGCGCTGATGTATAGTCCATTTATAAAATTCTTCAAAATCTAGTACATTCATAAAAAGTTTACAATAATGTTTATTATTTTTTGTCGTAAGTTTAAATTAAAATTTAATTTAAATTTAACAAAAATATATTTAAGAAAAAAACCGGAGATTTCGGGTAATTAAGCTACCGCCGACAAAAATCTGACTAACCCGAAATCTCTGTTGTTTTATATCATACCGGAATTTTATTGGATCAATCTCTTTATTGATATTTCTACTTTCTATTGCATTGTTTATATTTTATTCGTCTAATTTCATTCCAAGTGAAAGTTTTCAAAATATGGATATTCCTCGGCGACACCTCATTGATTTCATCTGGCTGGAGATCTGTTCATACACACAATTTTAGCTCGATATCTCTTTTCGTTTTTGAATTATCGTGTTCACAGATGAACGGACATGCGGATTTGGCCATTTTATTCCAAATATTTAGTCTGCGATCACTATTTTCGAGAGTTACAAAGTCGGAACTAAACTTAATATATCTACCCTTGTATATTTCCATATACCGGGTATAAAAATATACAAATTTCTCGGGACTACATAATATGACAAAAAACGATAAAAAAAATAATGGTTCAGAATAAAAGCACACTACGCCCACATAGGGAAACCTTATATGTTTTATTTGTAATATTTAAAAAACGGCAATTCTATAAGTTAATTAAATATGTATTCATAGAAATATATAAGTACTTTAAAAAACAAAATATACTACCCACTTACCGGCTTGTGAATAGTAAATTTCTTGGAAATAGCTCACAGATATATACATTCATTCTACATGCCACTTTTATAGTTATCGTAGTTTTTGCAATATTTATTGTATAACATCAGGTAAATTATGATTAGACCTAGTCGTATTATGACGGAATCGTGTAATGAAAATGAAAAATAACAAAAAAACAAGTGAAAATAACAACTAACTGAGTTAATTACTTAAACCAATCCAAATGGCCAAGCGATGTAAGGCGTTATGTCTGCGCAGTATGCCTATTTGAAAACTAGGAGGTTATGGGTTCGAATCCCGACATCGGCAGTTTGTCAATTATTAAGAAAAAAAAAGGGGCGGTTAATTGACTAAACTGTCGACGTATGGACAAGAACGAAGTAATCGGCTATACTTGAGAAGGTTTTCTGCAGTTTCCTTCACGAACTCCAGATTAATATCGGCATAGTTCCTATCATAGCCAGCTGGAGCCGCATATCCTACCAATTTCTAGTCTATACACAAAAACTCCTTCCACTCCACTCACATCCTCACGTCCTTAGGCATCACCATGGACCTTATGGTCGAGTGTAGCCCGTCCAGGGCAGCCTCTAGAATCTATCTATCTATCTAATTGCTTATATACCCAGTATATACTTAATTTATGAAAAAAGTTTCTTACAAAAGTAGTTTTGTATGAAAAAAAAAGAACCTTGTCTTTTTCTCTATTACGTATTCAAAGATAGGCAGTTTTGCCCATTTTGACACAAACATGATCCAATTTGGTCCATTTGACGAACTGTACCTAACATTTTAGCTCTAGAACATGCTGGTTATTTAGTTCTACCTCTTTTCATTTTAGAGTTTTCATGTTGTGGACGGGCGGAAGGACGGACAGACTCATTTGCGTAAATGAACTAGTTAGGTTATTTTATGAACACTTATACCTATATTTTTTTTCAACCGTTACTAAAACAGAACTATAATCAATATACCCTAATATATATTATATACCGGGTATATTAATTTTCCCTCATCTTAATTTTTCCATAGGTAAAATGGTGGACGGTTGAAGTGATGTAAAACTGGTTATCACCTGGGAAAAATACAATTTTCCTAATCTAATATCACATTATACTAACGTTTCAATTTTTTTTAATTCAAAAAACTAAATGCTATGTAATGAATCTTGCGCGAAAGGGCAAACTTGTTAATGCACAAATTTATTACACCTAAGTAATACTAATTAGTAAAAGTTTTCTATGGAATTCAATGTTGGCGTTTTACTTATGCAAATGGGTAAGCTTTAACGCAATAATTTATGTATAATTTCTAAACATTGTATGGCATATCCTAGGAAAACTTTATCATAACATATAATAATAATTAATCGCTATTTTTATGCAAATTAACTGCATTGCGTTTTCCTCATTTATATTATACGCGTATGTTACTACTACTATGTTTTCCACTTTTCCTCTAATCTTATCTATATATAATTATTCAAAATACATAAAACCTATTTTGACAAAATGGAAACCCGACTTCTAAAATCAAATATTCTATAACAAAAGATGCACTAAAAAGTAAAAAAATAATTGCATATTCTTGTGCCAATTTTAGTTCACCAAAGCAAAAATTTTTAAATATATATATGTACAATTATTGTTATTTTTGGAGGCGGTGTCCAAAAAATATGTGAATTTCTCTATGTTGACACCGCCTCCAAAATTTAAATATTTAAATATTTAAAAATTGGCACAAGAATATGCAATTATTTTTTTACTTTTTAGTGCATCTTTTGTTATAGAATATTTGATTTTAGAAGTCGGGTTTCCATTTTGTCAAAAAAGGTTTTATTTCTCGCTTTTTAGTGACTTTGAAGTTCTATAACTGATTTTATTTGTCTAAATATGGGTAGACCTACTAAACGACCAACTAATTTTTAGTGAATTTTTTTTTACCCGTTTTTTTTTTTTATAATTTTTAGTGCATTTTTTTATAGCAGATTTTCAGTTTTTTTTACAAGCATTTTGTTTTTTTTTTGTAAAAATTTTTTTTTTTGGGGTCGGTTTTTTTTTTGTAAAAAATTTTTTTGAAGTCGGTTTTTAAAAAAATTTTCTTATTTTCCCATTATGAATGAGTATACCCTTTCAAAAAAAAAAAAAATTCGCAGAAATCGATTATCACATAAAATGCGGATTTTCCTCAATTTCCCGGAGATCCCATCATCAGAATGCGATTTGGTGACAATGGGACCAATCGGGAATCAAACCTTTTAAAACAAAACAAAAAATTCAAAATCGGTTCATAAATGACAGAGTTCTGAGGTAACAAACATAAAAAAAAAAAAAAAATACAGACGAATTGAGAACCATCCTCCTTTTTTGAAGTCGGGTTAAAAAGAAAAAAAAAATTTTAACATGTATTTTACAATTACATGCTTTTCTTCGTACGGAAAAATATTAATTAACATATTAATATAATAAATGAGTGACCTATTTTTTTTTATATTACGTGAATAAATTACTCAATAAATTTGCCTATCGTCGGTTTGATTACACAACTAATAAAATTTCAAATTCGTCCCAATAACTAGATCAGTTTTTGTATTATAAATACGTATTTCGACTACAAAGTATTCATCATCAGTATAAATTAGCTAGTCGTAATTTACTCTTTAACACATAGAAATAGATAGAAAATCGAATAGACAAAAATACAAATGAATAAAAAATTAAGCAAAATAGATTAAAATAAAATAAATTTTATTGAAATCACTCTTGTTAAAATTATCTTTCATTCAATTTACTTTTGTTAACATCACTCTTATTAAAATTACTCTTATATTGTCTCAGGATATGTTATTCGTTGCTAATTTGGTGACAGTTTCACGATTTATGATTAATTATCATTTGATAATATAATATTTATACAACTAGTATTCGCTATTTCAATTAAAATTATTTGGGGCTGCGTACACAAGCGCGGCCATGGTTCTGTGGCACCAGCCAAATAGCCGAGCGGTCTAACACGTTATGTCTACTTGGGAACTGGGAGGTTATGGGTTCGAATCTCAACATCGGCAGATTGTCAATTATAGAAAGAAAAATAGAGTGCGGTTCATTGACTTAACGAAGCTTTTCTGCAGTTTCCTTCAGGAACTCCAGATGAGTATCGGTATAGTTATCGGCCTATCAGAGTCGGCTGCAGCCGCATATCCTACCAATTCCTAGTCTACACACAAAAACTCCTTCCACCCCAGTCACATCCTCACATCTTTAGAGATCGCGATGGACCTTACTCTACAATCTATCTCGTGGCACCATTGATTGCCTGACAATTTGCCTGACAAAAAAAAGGTATTTTTATTAACTTTAAAAACCTATATCTCGAAAACATCCAAGTTCATATCAACTTATTATCTTATTTTTGGAAGATCTATCGCTTAATCACCTTCTGGATTAAAATCTGAGCACCATGTAGAAGCAATTTTGAAAAATGAATCTGTACATTTGTTATTAACGTATTAAATTCAAAACGTACTGGCATGTATTTTACTCAGCTTCTAAACAGTAATCCTGGGACCAAGTTAGTTTATGTTTCATTTCGATAATAACGGTTCTGGAAATTTTTTTGGTATTTAGTATTAAATAACTGACATCATGGCATCTACACAATATGCATTTCTTCTGGTAGTTAATGATAGATGACAGTTGCTTTTTTAAATAGATGTGAATGTTCTGGTACTTAAATCTAAATGGAAGCTGATTTAATTAAATTACTTTTGAGAGGGTACATCAAATTTTTAGGAAAATTAAAATAACATAACAAGCGCAATCGGCCTGAGTCAGTTTGTTATACAATACGATAATATTTCTGTGTTTTAATTCCTTAAAATATACAATATTTTGTGTTTATTAGTTCTTATTGAACTTTTGTTATTAAGAAAACTTAACTGACAAAGAAAACTCATTTTCTTAACTAGTGATAAAACTTTTTGTTAATTTTTTGTACCGTTAATAACTCTTCGAAATATATCTGTGTATATAAATATATATATATATATATATATATATATATATATATATATATATATATATATATATATATATATATATATATATATATATATATATATATATATATATATATATATATATATAAACTTTCAAAAACATCAAAAATATAATTTCATAGTACATAAACACAAAACACGAAAATATATACAATAAAAGTTTATCCGTTCATAGACAGTACATATGTGAATAAAATTGTTTAATTAAATTGTTCAGATAAATGGGTTTTTGTTTGAATTCATGCCTTTGTTGAAATTACATGAAATTAATAATTAGTTATCAAATTTCATATAATTCAAAATACTAAATATGAAATAAAAGTTTGCTTAAACAACATAATAATACTGCCGACACGACATAAACTTTTATCTCGTTTAGGTATCTTTAATTTCAATAATTTTATTTATTTAAACAATTATATAGTAAGTATATATATATATATATATATATATATATATATATATATATATATATATATATATATATATATATATATATATATATATAAATATAAATATATATATATATATATATATATATATATATATACTCGTTACTATATAATAACCTGGTTAGATAAGCTGTTCTGAAACTGATTTAGCACTTTTTCAAATCATTAAATATTTTTGAAATACCAAAATGTCGCCAAGAAATGTTGCAAACAGTTAATAATCAAATTATGGAGTAAGGCATACTTATGTAATATATAGTCGTGAAAATTGAGAAAGTCTTGAATATAAGTATTACTTATAAAAGGCATATTTAAATAAAAAACAGTGATAATGGACATAAGTGGTTTCATTCATAATTAGGATACGAATATGATGTTTTATTATTTTACAGTTGCTTCAAATGTTTATCTATATATACTTTAAAAAGCTGATTTAGCCTATTTATATGTTTAAAAACAAACTCGTTACGTTTCAGCTGCGTAGACCTGGACATTATGTGGACTATTTTATCATTTATGGATATTAGAACATTAAAATCTCAAATTAGTTTTGTAAATTTGCAGAAATAGAAAGAAAAGAAGATGTACTATAAAGTTATATTTTTTGTAGAGTCGCAGGAAAAATTGTCAGTAGGTGAATTGTAGTAAAATTTATTTTCTACTACTATGATCAATTTTTCTATTTTAATATAATATTTACCGGGGTAAAGTTTTTGTAGTGTACTTTTCAAGGCTTAATTTCCAGTTCAAGGTTCTAATGATATTTATTTTTAACCCGACTTCAAAAAAGGAGGATGGTTCTCAATTCGTCTGTATTTTTTTTTATTTTTTTTTTTTTTATTTTTTTTTATTTTTTTTTATTTTTTTTTTTTTTTTTTTTTTTATGTTTGTTACCTCAGAACTCCGGCATTTATGAACCGATTTTGAATTTTTTTTTTTTTGTTTTAAAGGGTTTGATTCCCGATTGGTCCCATTGTCACCAAATCGCATTCTGATGAGGGTATCTCCGGAAAATCGAGGAAAATCCTCATTTTATATGTGATAACCGATTTCTGCGAAATTTTTTTTTTTTTTTGAAAAAGTATACTCATTCATAATGGGAAAATAAGAAAATTTTTTTAAAAACCGACTTCAAAAAAAATTTTTCCTTAAAAAAAAACCGACCCCAAAAAAAAAAAATTTTACAAAAAAAAACCAAATTCCTTGTAAAGAAAACTGAAAATCTGATATAAAAAAATGCATTAAAAATTTAAAAAAAAAAAAAAAACGGGTAAAAAAAAAGTGTTATAAAAAAATTCACTAAAAATGTTGGTCGTTTAGTAGGTCTACCCATATTTAGACAAATAAAATCAGTTATAGAACTTCAAAGTCACTAAAAAGCGAGAAATAAAACTTATTTTGACAAAATGGAAACCCGACTTAACAAAAGAAGCACTAAAAAGTAAAAAAATAATTGCATATTCTTGTGCCAATTTTAGTTCACCAAAGCAAAAATTTTTAAATATATATGTACAATTATTGTTATTTTTGGAGGCGGTGTCCAAAAGTTATGTGAATTTATCTATGTTGACACCGCCTCCAAAAATAACAATAATTGTACATATATATTTAAAAATTTTTGCTTTGGTGAACTAAAATTGGCACAAGAATATGCAATTATTTTTTTACTTTTTAGTGCTTCTTTTGTTAAGTCGGGTTTCCATTTTGTCAAAATAAGTTTTATTAATAAGCAAGTTATGCCAGTCGTATGGAACAATATTACAAATATCTTATCATTGGCTCGTGTATACAACGCAATTATTTATGTAGAAGACTTTATATTCATTGACAATTTATAATATTTTATATTTTATCTATGACGGTAACATATTTCAACAGTTTTCTTTCTACAATTGTGATAATAATATTATATTATTTGTTAACTGTATGCTATGTCGTGTACTGCATGTATCACTTGAGGGTGTAGAGAAAGTTATATGTGTACAGGAAGTTACAAAATATTAACAAAATGTGTATTGGTAAAGTTGATAGTATGAGCTTCCTTAATAGTATAGTAGTAGGTCAGAAGGTCAAAGCCTGGAAAGTAGGCTTTTCTAGACCTTTTGCATCGACAAGGAACTAAGGATAAGGGAATTGTACGTAGGCTAGTTAGTTGGTAGGTTGTGTGACTGCAATCGACTTTGATAGAAACTGGAGTTCGTGAAACAAAACTGCAGACAACTTGCACAAGCATACCCAGTTACTTTCGTTCTTGTCCATACACCGAACATTTTAATCAATTATCCGCCTCATTTTTCTTTATTGATAAACTACCACCGTTGGGAATAGATAGATAGATAGATTGTAGAGCCTGCCCTGGACGGGCTACACTTCGACCATAAGAAGGTCCATTATGATGCCTAAGGATGTGAGGATGTGAGTGGAGTGGAAGGAATTTTTGTGTATAGACTAGGAATTGGTACGATATGCGGCTGCAGCCGACTATGATAGGACCTATGCCGATATTCATCTGGAGTTCGTGAAGGAAACTGCAGAAAACCTTCTCAAGCATAGCCGGTTACTTCGTTCTTGTCCATACGCCGACAGTTTAGTCAATTAACCTCCCCTTTTTTTCATAATAATTGACAAACTGCCGATTTCGGGATTCGAGCCAGTTTCCCAGTTTCCAAGTAGACATACTGCGCAGACATAACGCCTTATACCGCTCGGCCACTTGGACTGGTTTAGGAATAGAACTCGCAACATTCCAGTTCCAACCGGAGCGCCTTTGACTACACGGCCACTTGGACTGACTATGAGCTTTCTTAACACATGATCATACATTCGTAAGAATTTAGCATGAACGATGTTAACTACTATTACAGTCGTTTCTTTCTTTAGTAAAGTTCTCTGGTTCCATTTCGAATGATATTAGCATGATAGTAGCATTAAAAATTAGTTTCAACTTTCCCAAAATTAATATCTTGGAAAGGTGGTTTTTATTACCGGTATGCAAGAGTATATGAAGTTTAGTTCCGACATTGTAACGGTTTAAAATCTCGATCGCAGGAAAAATAAATCCCGTATGTTCATCTGTCTTCCCGTAAACACGATAACTGAAAAACGAAAAATAATAACGAGCTAAAATTGTGTGTGTATGTTCCAGAACAAAGAGGAATGTCAAATTCGCGTTTCCTCCCCGCTAGAGAGAAAAATATCTTTGAAACAACAAGTTATAAATAAAAAAAATTTTAAGACGAACAATGTTCCTTTTAAAAATAAACAACTGTTATTTGAAATTTATTTCAGAAACTGAGTATTTAAGTGATTAACTCAGTCAGTTACTTATTTTGTATTAGAATTACTCTGATTACTTATGAATGAGATGCATTGAAAGTAGCTAATATTGGTTATGGATTTCAGAATACCAACATACCTACCATACCATACCATACCATACCAGCAAATTTTTTTCATGAAACTATGCTTAATGTATGTGTCCCTGCATAATTTTCAAGAAATCGGGCAATTCAATCAATTCATTAGATTCTGCCTTGAAAACCATTGTAGGTTGGAAGTTCTTATAAGGACCAAACTACTGGTGTATTTTATGATATACTTTTTCTGTAGATGAGAATAGTGGATGACTGTAATGAATCGGAAAGGCTCATGTACATTTATGATAATGAAATTCGGTGTATACCGATAAACGATTTATAACGTGAAAAAAACTATTGAAACTGAAAATATTAGTAGTCGGCATGTAAATCGGCAAAGTACAAAAATTCAACCGTATATCTATAAAAATCTTGTTCATTTGGGCTAGAAGAATACGAGCTGTAATCAATTTATATAAATCCATTTTCTATATAAAACCTACGGGGTTTCATCGTAATATAAACACTTTCCTGTGCGATTTACTTTCCTACTTTGCGAGATGGCTTGCTTTAACATTTTTATACCAACTTTACTTTGTGTAATGATTACCTGTCAATCCTTAAAGAACGTTTCTTAATTCGTACGGCAGCACGTTTTATATTATGATATATATAAAATTGTCACCTGACATGGTTTTTATCAGATCCTGTACATTGTATTGTTATCATTTTTAAACATGAAGAAATGGTGTGATAAAAATTATTTAAAATATTAACTTAATAATAACAGATAAATTTATTATTATGAATAAAAAAATTTCATTTATTTTGTGTTATTTAATTAATTTTTTTTACGAAATACCTTTTATTGTAAATACCTACATTACTTTTCCTCTATTTTATACAGACTATAACATAGTTTGGTCGTCAGGAGGATGTAAATAGCATATTATAAAAATAGAAATATAACATTACAAAAATGCTTATTCGTACTTGATTATATAAAAGGGAGTATTGGATCAATCAGTATCATCTTGGTGTACCATTCTACAAACTGGAGCTCGATTAATATTGAAAACATAAAATTTTTTACACGCTTTCTTCCAGATTAAACCACATATTATAATAAACGAATGGAGGAACGCAGGCAGCTATTATTATATTTATACTAGCTGACCTGTGCGGCTTCGCTCGCGTAAAAGCAAAGATATTTCGCATAAATTCGGGTAAAAGCAGATATATTTCAAAAATTTACCTTAACCACCCGTACCTCCTGGTGCGGGCCTTGTTCATTTTTCGTAAAGGAACATTTTTTGTCTTTGAATTTTTTATTTCTTAAGGTTTTATTGTTAGATATTTTCACACCCACTGGTGGGAGGGGTGTATAGGGGACAATGATCGACTATGCAAGTTAGTTATTTTTAACGAAGGGGCGATTTTAAAGTTAGATATTTTCATACCCCTTGGAGGGCGTGGTGGGTATATAAGGGACAATTATCGACTTTGCAAGTTAACCATAAAAAGTCATATAAAAGTCCCATAGAAATAAACACTTTCCGGGCAACTTTTTCAATTTTTATTTTCCCTTAAAACGTTATTCGAACTATTATAAAATTTAAAAAAAAAAAATTAGCCAAATCGGTCCAGCCGTTCTCAAGTGATGCGATTACCAGCGGACAGCATTTAATGTTTATTATATGTATAGATAAAATAGAAAAATCTAATTTACTAGAAATCTGTTCTCTTTCATTTTCCTTGAATAATAATATTCACAAATAAATGTCAAATAAATATGGAATGGAAAATGCATTGATTTGACATATTTACATATTTATTTGTTCAGTATAAAACCTCTATGAAATATGCGCAAAAGAATTTATCGTATACCGATGGGCATCGTAGAAGTCTCTCTCTCTCTCTACACCCTCGTCGTATATTTGGAGCGATAATAATAATAATAATAATTCCGATAACTGAATGAAAATATTTTAATATAGTCCGTTTTTAATATTTGCAGTATTCCACAGTTATTTCTTCAGATTCTTTGCATATCCCTCACGTGTGGGATTTGCTATTAAAGAGGGCTTCAGTCTTGAATTTTCGCGATAGAAGTAATAACTAACGATATCATTTGTTTATTCAATAAAAATTACATGCATCTTCGTATATTGGTCAGTACGTATGGTATAAGGACACGCTGCCGGCCACAATTCTTCGTTGCAGGCCACAATCGTTTTGATTCGTTGAATAGATTTATTTTAAAGAAAAAATAAACCGATTTTTTAATAATTTTTATATCTTTATAGTTAGTGCCTTAACTTTTTTTCTGACAAATCCTCTGAGATTTTTCTTTATGGTCGATGAATTAAGGACAAATCATTTACGCTAGATGTAATAGTTATATATAGATAGATAGATGTAGCGGCTGCCCTGGACGGGCTACACTTCCTATAAGGTCCATTGTGATGCCTAAGGATGTGAGGATGTGAGTGGAGTGGAAGGAGTTTTGTGTGTAGACTAGGAATTGGTAGGTTGTGCTGGCGCAGCTGGCTCTGATAGAAACTATGCCGATATTCATCTGGAGTTCGTGAAGGAAACTGCAGAAAACCTTCACAAGCGTAGCCGGTTAAAGCGTTCTTGCCCATAGGCCGACATTTTAGTCAATTAACCGCCTTTTTTTTTTCTTAATAATTGACCAACTGCCGATGTCGGGATGCGAATCCATAACCTCCCAGTTCCAAGTAGACATAACACCTCAGACATACACCTTAGACCGCTCGGCTACTTTGACGGTATATATACGGTACATATATATATATATATATATATATATATATATATATATATATTTATATATGTGAATGTATACCCGAAACTCTATTATGAAGACTGGAAAAAATCAACTATATTATATACGACGTATAAATGATCGATTATTTTGAATAGGTACATGGACATATTTTCAATCAAAATAACTCTCTGAAAATGACGTTTCATTTTGTGTAAATTATGGAATATTTATAGTCGCACAGAGTGTTCTAAAAAGGTAATGCCAGATAATCTAAGACAAAATAACCGATGAAGATTGGCCATAAATCTTATAGTACACATGACTTTTTTTCAAAATTTCATAGTTGATTAGTGCCGATAATATTTGGTTTTCGAAAAAAATGTTTATCACAGTAGTTTTGAATAATTTTATGACAAATAAGTTTTGTTCGAGTGATTTTTTCGTACACAAAATAAACACCAAATGGAGTCAAATATGGAATTTTGATACAATAAGTGTCGCCATGATTAGATAGACAGATTTGTTTCTTTCCTCTGGAAAATTTACCTACGTAGATTCTACGAGACAAATTTTATTCATTTTGAATCTGTAGAATTGTAAAAAACAAATTTTAAAAATATAATTTACTAAAATATATATATATTGTTTTAAACTATTACGAGTTCAATTTATTCGAAAGTAAATATTTCGAGAATGCATGTAGAATCAAACGATCGTAAAATATATTTGATACTCTGAAGTGTTGTATATATTATCATCGTCTCGGTTTATGACTAATCTGCGTGTGACATAGCATAAATTATACGACGAAAAATAATAGATTTTTCTCAAACAACATATTCTATTCAAATGACATTTAAATAATATTATAATGTCATAATCATCGTCTCAAGAGATATTTATAGAATCATTTTTATCGAATTGCTAACGTTCGAGAAAATTCTTAGGATACTTGAAGAGTTATTTAAGCTGATAAAATTATTGGTATTTTTAAACAGTTCCTCTATATATGTAGAATATAGAGATGCTAAAAGTCTAGATTGAAATTTTTTACCCGAATCTTACATTTTTGAGGTCTCCAGATACCAAAAGAAGGAAGATGCAGTTTGGATGCGTGGCGTAGATTTTACGTGACTACGCTATCATTTTGTGCCCTTTTTTATTTCCTTTTCAAAGCTGCCGTAGCTCTTGCGGTCGTTTGGCACTGATCTATTTAGATCGTTGGATTCATTGCAACGCGAGCTTTTCTTTCATATGCGTTTTCAATAATTCTGAGCATATTTAGGAGTCATATGAGACGAAATCTTTCAATTTTCAATTTAATACCGATTTTCACTTATATTCGGACGAATATATTATTGTCTCAGTTTGTCCCCTTTTAGTACTTAGTGTATCGCTAGTTCTTCACAATAATACCCGAATCATTATCCTAGCTAAACTAGTTTCCTTGCTTCACCAATTTATAACTTTACACAAAGTTAATTCCTAACCAATCACGCGCATTCCTAACCAATCACTGGTACAATGACACTTCGAACATAAGGTCCATTGTGATGCCTAAAGATGTGAGGATGTGAGGATGTGAGTGGAGTGGACGGAATTTTGTCTGAAGACTAGGAATTGGTAGGTTGTGCGGCTCCAGCCGACTCTGCTAGGAACTATGCCGATATTCATCTGGAGTTCGTGAAGGAAACTGCTAAAAACCTTCACAAGCATAGCCGGTTACTTCGTTCTTGTCCATACGCTGACAGTTTAGTCAATTTACCGCCCCTTTTTTTTCTTAATAATTGACAAACTGTCGATGTCGGGATTCGAACCCATAAACTCCCAATTCCAAGTAGACATAACGTCTCAGACATACGCCTTAGACTACTACGTATCTAAAATTTCAAATTCGCCCCCTTTACCTAGATCAGTTTTTTGTATTATAAATACGTATTTCGACTACAATGTAGTCATCATCAGTATAAATTAGCTAGTCGTACGTTAATCTTTGACAATTAGAGATAGATATAAAATCGAGATCAACAGACAAAAATAAAAATAAATAAAAAATTAACTAGATTAAAATATACTAGATTTAAAATATACTAGATTTAAAATTATATTGAAATTGCTCTTGTTAAAATTTCCTTCATTCACATTTATTCCTGTTAATTTTACTCTTATTAAAATTACTCTTATATTGTCGCAGGATATGTTACTTGATGCTAATTTGGGGACAGTTTCACAATCTACGTATCTGACCGGCTACTTGGACGGTCAGATACGTAGACACATTCTTTATATGTTGGGTGCTCAAACATTTTAAACTCTTTATTTATCTCGAAGTTATTAGCAATAGAAATCTTACAGTATTTCGTTACATAATAATGTCAAGAACTGGCCATTAGTGGGTCTGTATGTGTGTGTGCACTTTACTCTCGGTTTATTTTTTAGTTTTTGGTTTTGAATATTTAAAAAAATAAACAGAAAAACATTATTAAGGTAGTTCCAGCACTGTCTTATATAATCAGGCCAAAAAACCTGATTATATATATATATATATATATATATATATATATATATATATATTCAATTTTCATATATATACAAATTAATGAATATTTGAAATAAAAAATAATTTTAAACTTTTATATTTCAAAAACATAACGGTAAACGGCCGAGTATTTTTTTAAATAAAACAGATAATAGTTGGGCGGGCATGAAGTTTCACATGCTTCTAATGAGAGAGAATGATTACTTTGTTATTAATTATGTTGTGTTCTAAACGGTCAAAAATTCTAAAACTTTGGAAAACGTTATTTTTAGCCTGTGAAAAAAATTAGCAAAATCTGTCAAAAAGTTGTTTCATGCTGGAACATCCTTAATTATTAAAATATTCCAGAAAAAATATTAACTACTTTTTTACTTTTTTCGTAACCGAAATAAGTTAATTCAATTTTAAGATAGTACATAAATACCATTAAGTTTGTATATATTCTATTCTAATGTTGAATCCAATGATATATATATATATAAGACCTTTGTTAAACAATGTATATAGACGCAGTGAGAGTGTTTCACACCAGATTTTATTATTATTATTATGATGAAGAAAAAAACAAATTTTTCATCTTGTTGTATCTCATTTCGAAGATTTAATCTACGGGTTTTAATTTGTTTTTTTTTTTTTGTAGTAATAAGAATAAGAATTTAAATTTTCACTAACATGACAGAATGAAAATACATGTTTCAGAAGAACATAAATTGAAGGTGTGGAATCCTTACGGTTCTGTAAATCTGATTTTATAATATACAATATTAACATTATGTTTATTCCTTAGTATTTATTTCATTTACATTTTAATTAGGGTTTCTGTTTGGAGTCAGAGTAAAATTGGAATCCGTAGAAATTGGCAAAACAGAGATGATAGAAAAAACTAATTACCCTTATACAGATAATTAGACATTTGAATAAAACAATATGGGCATCAGTGCTGCCGGTTAGTGGACTCGAGAATACCCGTTACTTCAGACGGAATTACCCAATTTTACCCGATGACGAAGTATAGCCGAGGTTCTTACTCAAAACAGCAACTTACAGGACAGGACAAAGCCATTTTAAGCGCCAAATTTAAAATTAAATAAATTAAAATCATTTCTAATTTATTTAATACGATTTGGTGATGTACACGTTGAAATTACCCGTTAAAATACCCGAAAAACTGGTAATTACCCGCACATTCGCAGCGCTGATTATACGCCCTTCTTCTATTTTCCAAATGACCCTAATCAAACCTTATTGGATCTTAATTTAAAAACATTATGTCTTTTTGTTTGAAGTAACCAATAATATTGTTGAATATTGTTTTACTCTTTATTTTTGGAGTAACATGTAATAAATTTCACACGTAGCTACGCATCTTTTTAAACTTCAGTACAAAACTGAGGTAGTTGTCTTGGAGTAATCGTGTCAAAAAGTTTCAGCTCATAACGCATATCAATTATATGAATAGGTTAAGATTGTAAACTATGCTTTTTTGACTTGAATGTACCTCGTTTACAGTCAAGAGTCGTATTATTGAGAAGTTATCTTTCAGTAATCGTATTAAAAAGTGTCAGCTCATAGCCCACATCAATTATATGAATAGACTGAGATTTTACTTTTTGGCTTGAATAAATAAATATTAATATAATTTCATTTTACATTGTTCAAGTTTCTTAGCTAAATCGCTGGGCCCGTTTTTTAAATAACATTTAAAGTGTTGTGAAATTACTACATATGTAGATACTTGTAATGTTAATCGTGCAATTTTTATCAAAACTAAACGGTAAATAAGTTGGAAGTTTTAAACTAAGTTAGATTCAGCAAAAAATTCAGCCAATTTCGTCGACAGCGCCTTTCACATGACAATTACTTTTAATGAAATCATTAAAAATTGGCGATTGTCATGTATCATATACATACACTATTTTAATTTAAAAAAAAAAACCTGTATGATAACAGCACTGGATTTTTTTTTCGTTCTATTTATTAAAAATTCTCCAACATATGAATGACATTCCAAAAATAACTTGCCAAAAATAAAATATTCTATATACGTACACAACGGGTTGTAAATATTTGTAATAATTATATAGGCGTTGACAAAAATTTCATTATAGTAAAACCACATAGTGATATTATAATGAGGTAGGTATAATAACGAGCAAATAAATAATAATCATGTAGGATTTTAATGGTACTGTACCCTAAAACAGTAGGTAAGTTTTAATAAAACATTATACTCATTCCTCACTACAATACGAGTATATATATATATATATATATATATATATATATATATATATATATATATATATATATATATATATATATATATATATATATATATATATATATATATATAATATATATATATATATATATATATAATATATAAATGTAAAATTAATCATGTTTGTTTGCTAACTTTTCACGTCTAAACGGCTGAACAGATCGTAATGCAATTTGGCAAGGATATAGATTATATCTTGGGGAAGGACATAGGCTATCTTTTGTCTCAAAAAATAATCTTGAAGGAGGCAACATAGAAAAAAAATACATACAGTCAAACATAGAATCTCCTCCTTTTTTGGAGTCGGTTAAAATATTTGTTGATTATGTCATTTCCACAGAAACTTTACTTCTAAAAAATAACTAGAAAATTATTTTATTAAAATTTTGTTTCAATTTTGAAATGTCAATTTTGATTGTCGTTTCCATAGTAACTATAAAGTATAATAGCACACTATAAATCGTAATATATCGATATCTTGGGTTGTATAGATGTACTGCACTTCAACCTTATAGCCCATTGTGCTCCAACCTTCTCCTCCTATATTTTACAATTGCCAGGAGCTTGTTTATCTGGTTTCCTGAATGTTTATACATTCCGGGTGAGATGCACCGAATATCGTAACTGCTGTGACCGAGAGATTCGCAGTAAAATATTATGTGGCAGAATATGACCTCCATCTCGCCACACAGTCTGCACATAATGGATCCGAGTTGGAGTCCTATTGTGTATAGATACTTTCGTAGGTGATAATGCTCGATGATGAATCCGGTAACCTTCGGAAGTTGTATCCTGTTCACGTGCAGTACATCGAAGGATAGCCTCCTTGGATGCATTCCGAAACAGTATTCCAAGCTTTTTTTGCGGTATATTTTCCCAGTGATGTTTATCATTCACTCACTCGTTCATCAGCTGTTTATAATAATCATGTATGATCTTATGATCTTAATGGTACTGTACCCTGAAACAGTAGGTAAATTTTAATAAAACATACTTATTCCTCACAATTGCAGTTCTATATATATATATACTCGTATATATTTAATAATAATAATTACAATGTAACGTAAAATACATGACTTGTAAGTAATGTTGAAAAACAAAATATATTTAAAATTGTATAAATAAACAACAACACATACATACAAATGTCTGTTAATATATGTGTCATTTATACTATACAGGATGTGACTTGACACAAAACGTTGTATATCAAGAGTGACATACGTACGCTTAATCGTCGTATTTAACGTTTAATTAAATAGTGTCTGCATGAAACACATTATAGTGAATGACGTAAAGAATTATTTACACGTAGAAATATAACTATTCATGTTTATGTGATTCATAAACAAAAATTTGTTGGTGTGGACCTATAAGATTCAACTATGGGGAACTGCGTGCAACAGTTACATCGAAATACTTTTAAAACCTTGTTGAATCGAAAGTGTTACGAGTAATTAGTGATTCTCCGTGGTATGTGCGTATTGCTGCTGAAATTCATCGTAGGCTCGAAGTGCAAAAAATCACTTATAACTTTTATTAATCAGAGATTGAATGTTGTTTCAAACACAAAATTGACTATTGATTGACTATGATTTAGTTCGATAATGGCTGTATTAGTCGAAACATATCACATTTCATACAATATTGGATGTATTTTTCAACTAAAATCATTGCAAAACAATTTATTTTTCCAAATCTTATAATGGAATTCCATAAAGGAAAGGTCTACAATATTTGTCATGTAATTACGGGTCAAAATTTACTTTGTCCAAGTCAAACAATGTTAACATAACCAATTTAATAATAATCATTATAATGGGGTTCAACCTCCGTTTTTGAGACACGACGATCTATAACAGAGACCACCCACATCATTATCCAAGTAGAGGTCCAAGTAGAAACAACGCCTTAATAAGCGCGGCTACTTAGCTTCAATTTAACATATTATTATTTGTGTATATTTATGCGTCCAATACAATATAATGTTCATTTCCATGAAGGTTACGAAGACATAGTATGAAAAACTAGCGTATATAAACAAACATGTCATTAAATTTTTAATAAAATAATGATATGAAAAAATGCATAGTTCTTTTATATTATGTCTATGGAACCTTCATGGAAATTGATAATAGACCCTTAAGTATACACAAAAAATAATATGTGGAATAATAAGCTAATGGTTGACACCAAACAATAGTGTTAACGATGTGAAAATCATCCTAAAACCGTAGATGCACAGTAAAATTATTAGCCGACTATAGTGATACTTGTGATTTGAATTTATCACTTAACATCCGTTCTATCACTGGCGGATTAAGGTGAGATGGCGCCCTAGATCCATTCCAATATAGCGCCTCTTATTCCTATTTTTTAAGACCCGTGAGATCCTAAGCCTAAATCCTCTACTGCAGCGTATTATTGTGTAAAATTTGTACACGAAAAAAAAACTATAGTTATCATTGTGATAATTTAATTTAATCAATAGATAAACTTTATTGTCTCATTTTTATGTTACATTCGGTACATAACAAAACAGGAAGAAGAAGAGAAAAGAAACCCTAATGAAAATATATGTACGGACAACAAAGACAAATTATAATAATTGCTGTATTTTTGGATGGTGAAATGAAAGTATGGGGTACGATACGAACGTATGTTCATGTCTCATATTAAGAATAAAAACATCCACTAAGTAATTTAATATTGTATCATATAAAGTATATTCGTAACTTATATTATTAATATAAGTGACAACTGTGGGGATGTTCTTGTGGATGTAGTTTATTTAATGAAATGAAGCTTCAGTAAGAATAAAATTACATACACAAAACTAAACTTTTTCATTTCTTAAATTAAATTATATTTGAAATGTCATACCACAAAGAAAAAGTAATTAGAACATATCTCCTGGTAAATATAGAATGATATATATATATATATATATATATATATATATATATATATATATATATATATATTGCTAGTATAACGTTGTTATTGAAAGTATTAATACACAATCGGAGGGAGGGGGGAGTAGTTATACGAATAAACTAATAGCTGAGCGTTGATAGTTCGCTCTACAAACGAGAAATAATATTTGCTTTTAATAACTTTCTTTTAATAAATTGAAATCAATGTATTTTCTTTACTATTAGAGAACCTTCTATTGCATAAAACCACATGACACGGTAGTGCGATGGACCAAATTTCATCAAAGATGTCTACCGTACTATTAAGCATATAGACGCCTACCGTAGTATGTTTTACAGGACGGGTTACAGATGATATTATACTTCTGTATCTCAGAAACCAAAAATCTATGAAGCTCAAATTTAAAGCGTAACGTGAGACCCACCATCTAATGGTACGTTGCAAGGTTCCAAGATATTTAAACCTAAAAATCAACATATTGGGGTATAATATTGGAAAAATCGAATTATTTATAAGGAGCAAAGTTATAGTAAATTACTTTTACTACAGTTTTGTTTGTTATTCTTTTTTTGGTTCCTCATTTACGATTTAAGATTGAAAATTAAAATCCAAAATATCTTTATATTATTAGATTTTGGGACAAAAATGATCAAGTAATGAATTGATATAAAGTTGATATATCAGGATATCCACTATTTTAACAAAATTTTATGTAATTTTGCTACGGTCTCAAGTCAACAGTTTAGTTTTTTATATAAAAAACTAACTAGTAGCTATTATTTTTCCCATCGGTATATTCTATTGATAGCTACCATCATTTTTACTTATCGACTCTTTCCTTTTGATATATGGTCTCACAAATTCCATCGATTTGTGATAAAGCGCTATTTTCCACGTTTACTTTTTTCTTTCAATTTTAAATCATTTGAAATTGTCAGGGATAATACTTCATAATTTCCCAAAAACAACTATGGTAATTTCAAGTTTACCCTCAAAGTTGTTTACAAGCAATGAATTTTTAAAATTTTCTAACATTTCACTTAAAAGTTTTATGGTGTTAACTATTATATATTTATGGTACTTATAACCTCGAAACTTGTCAATATATTAACTGTACTAAAAAAGTTTTACTTAAAATTAAAGAAGGCAATTTATATTTATGGTGAATTGTGATGGAATCACAATATGATGAAACTTTAAACAACTCTCGTAGACATAAGAACCATGTCTCTATAATATAGGCAACCTTTTAAACCTATACACTACGTTTTTACATCTCGAAAATGTTTTATATATGAAATTTTAAATATAAAATATTCAAGATATATTCTTACATAGTCTGGCAGACGATACATAAAACATTAGTTGATCGTATTGTATATAGTATTGGATTTTCTGTGAAGTATACGTAAATACAATCACATCATGTGAAAGTTTTGTGTGTGTATACAAATGTAATAAACTTAGTAAAATCATAAATATTCGCAACAGTTTAGTCATTAGCTAAAAACAAGTACATATGGACAATGAATTTATTGCAAAGACGAACCGTCTGAAAGGCATTTTGCCCATTTACCGGTCCGGTTTTGACCATTTACGAACTTGACCTTACTTTTTAGCTCTAGAATAAAATTTCAATCCTCTTTTCGTTTTTGAGTTGTGGTTCGTGTTTACGGACTGACAGATCCCATATTAATATATTTTTTCTACGATCAATATTTTCAACCGTTACAACCGGTTGGACTAAACTTAATACACCCTGGTATATTTTATTGACATCGGGTGTAAAAATTAAAAATGAAATAAATGTTTAGCAAAACATAGAATTTTTTATCATTTTGATTAGATAGGCAATTTGTTATACATTTAAGCAAATTTCTCTATATGATTTGTAATACTAATATTTGAAATATTAATATTATAAATGTGATACGTCAATTATAGATGTGGTACATGTAGGTTCTGACTTATTACAAAAGAATCTGCGATTGTTTTTAGACATCTCAAACAGTTTTCCAGATATTACAACTTTAAGGTTTATGAAAAAATTATTAAAATTTCAAAACTGTATACAATATTGAAAACTGTCAATATAATATTGTACAGCCATTGAGCAGGATAGAAAGCGGTGTTACATCGACGTGTGAAACTTCCTTTACACGCTGAAAATGCACTCTGATCGGATTCACATCACACATCAAAAGAAGTATAACTTCAAAAATTAAATTTATGCATTGAAGATACGTCTTAGCGATACATTCATTGATCATTGTAAACATTTAGGTAATTCACAGTGTCAGCTTCTGTTTTATTACGCGAATAGATGTAAGAAATCCTTACGAAAGGTGATACCAACCCTCACAAAATTCTTCTTGTTTTAAGTGGATGAAGGTAGGTATACTTTCTATTTGCCAGTAATAAATGTTTGAGACGATTATTAATATGAAAATAGCATTATAAATGGGTCAAGTGTAGAGAAATAAACAAAGATTAATTTAATCTTAAACGGTGTTCTACACTATGAGATGCTATTAAACAATAGAATTGGGCGATGTTATACTTAGAAGAAATGGGTTAGAATATACACATCATACCTTGCGTGTGCTTGTTATGATGGTTTAGTTTATAACGATATCTTATGTAGATGGTAAACTCTCTTGTATAATCCTTCGTAAAAGAGGTCTTATAGAATATTATACCACACAATAGATGTAATTAATATGTCAATTTCTGTGGTCAGGAGTTTAATGTTTCGAGGTTGTTACTGTCATGATATTGTTGTAATAGCAGCGACCACAAACTTTGTGTTTGGAATGCTGGACACAATATTTAGTATAAGACAAAGCAAAGTTTTCTAATTGATATTAATTTTCTCTTGAATATAATGTGGTTTCTAACTATATTTAAACTATTCACCCACGTATACTGAATTCGATTTTTTTATAAATTGTATATGAAACGTTTTTCGTAGATATGCAATATGTTATTAGTTTACCCGTCGCCAAAATACGCTTCAATGATAAAAAAAACTTTTTGAATTAAGAACGATTAAAAAAGAATTAGTACAAGTAAACCAGAATTATTAATTAAGTTTAGTAAGTAATGGACCAGAAAAATAGCACCCATTTTTCAAAATTGATTTGAAAAATTTCTTATTCATTCGACTTTCGAAAAAAATACTTCTATTAAAAGTTGTTAATTATAAATAAAGTAATAAATTTTATTTCAAATATTTGACCAAAAACTGAATTTCGCCAAACGAAGCTAGTTAAGAAGTTTCGCCAAAAAGATAAGAAGTTTTATATGTAGAATGAATTAATAAGTTGTGCGACTGCAGCCAACTTTTCCTAGGAACTATGCCGATATTCATCTGGAGCTTGTGAAAGAAAACAGCAGAAAACCTTCACAAGCATAGACGGTTACTTCGTTCTTGTCCATACTCCGGCAGTTTAGTCAATTAACCGCCCCATTATTTTTTTTAAAATTAATTTAATTGACAAATTGCCACCGTTGGGAAGTGAACTATCAACCGCCTAGTTCCAAGTAGTCGAGTGCCTAAACCGACAGGACTACTTGGACTGGTAACTCTGTGATATATATTGTGCAAATTTTCCATCAATAGTTCGTACACGATTTCCCCACAGCCAAGCCTGATAAAATGCAAACATTGCAACGTTGTCATGATCATTCAAATACCCGAGCATCGCGTCATTGGACATAAATAACACCCAACTAACTCCCTTACCGAGAATATTCCCCAATTGATGAATAGAAATTATATGATATTATTTATTTACAATAATTTATCAATTCTGTATTTATTTTATTTTATTTATTTATTCAAAATTGTTACTACGTTTCTGTATATTTTATAGTTGAGTTTACAGGGTGTCCCGTAAGTAATCGAGTTCCATAAGAGCGTAGGTAGAGGGTTCGATTTTGGAACGAAAAGTCCTGAGAAATTTTTTTATTAGACGCACCGTTAATTAATTATTACTTAATTAAGGAAACTAGGTTGAAACCAGAGTTGCAAAATGTGCATTTTTTTGATAATTCATTTTTGATTTAATTATCAATTTTTGGAACAATATTGCTTATATTTTTATTATTTCTTTGAAAAGTGCATTAATTAAATTTTTTTAGTTTTTGAAAAATGTAATAAATTGTTTTAATAATAAATTTAAAAAAAATGCGCAAATTAAATTCGTTAAATTATAAAGTTTTCTCAAAAGTGCATTAATTAAATTATTTTATTGATTAATTTTTTTTTAAATGCAATAATCAAATTTTTGGAATTATCAATTTTTAGAAAATCGCAAGACATGCACGCCTATAAAACAAGGATCCCATCCTTTTAATTTTACTTTCCTGTTTTTGTGGAAACGAGCGACAGATAAAATTCATAGTAGTTTGGGACACATAGATACTAACTTCACATAGATACTATCTTGTTTCCTTAATTAATTTAATAATTAACGGTCTAATAAAAAAATGTCTCAGGACTTTTCGTTCCAAAATCGTACTCTCTACCTAACCTCTTATGGAGCTCGACTACTAATGGGCCACTCTGTATATATACTTACAGGTATTTTTTTAATGTTCGATTTTTGTTTTTTCATGCAGGTAATTGTACTGAGAATTAAATCTAATTAATTATTATTAATATAAATAGAGGAATATTAAATTAATTAGTGAATGATATTAATGATACTTATATTAGATATTACTCGACACACACCTTAGAATTACCGTAGAATTTATCAAATGAGTTTTTTTATATTTTCATTGTTTCAATTAGACGCACTAATGAAATAATTATACAAAGTTTTCTCACATTGCCCATCGATCCAACCTAGTACACGTCATAAAATAATCGTAATTAAAATTCAGGTAAATATTCTGAATTAATTTCTATATGGTTCTAACTTCAATGGTATTCGTTGAACATGGTCAAAGTTCATTTAGTGCTTTATAAATTTGTTTTTTTTCGCAAGTCTTAATTTTATTTCTACAATCTATTATACGAAATTTTCGTACTGATGATGATTGCGGTGCAATCGAAATACCGATATCTAGGCCAAAGACTGTTATATATTTTTATACCCGGTATATAATATATACCAGGGTATATTAACATTAGTCTCGACTTTGGAACGGGCGAAAACATTGATCGTTGAAAAAAAATTTTGATATGGGTATTCATACTTAGTCCATTTCCGCAAAGTTTTCCGTCCGTCCGACGGTAAACATAGTGAGTTGATAGTGAGTTGAAATTTTGTAATTGTGTTCTAGAGCTAGAAAGCAAGCTCAAGTTCGTGAATGTGCAAAATCGAACGAATGTTTAGGGAAAATGGGCAAAACTGCCCAACTTCGAAACCATAAGAAATAGAGCAAATATGTAATGACAAAAAATGTTCCTTTTTTAAAAACAAATAACTTTTGTCATAAACTTTTTTACATAAATTCAGTATATATCGGGTATTTAAGCAATTAACTCACAGTTAGTTGTTATTGTCTCTTGTTTTTTAAATAAATTTTATAATTTATTGTTGTATAACTTGGTATTATTTGAATAACTAATGGTTCAACTTGAAGTCAACATAAAAATGAAGGCTAGGGCTTCTCTTTTGATATTAGTAAAATTAAAAAAAAAAAAATTATCATATAAAAAGTTGTAGAAATTAAATTTTACATAAAACTGCCATTTTAGTATTGTATTCACTGGCGATAATTATAAATTATATGTTATGATTATATAATATGTCGAGTCAAAAGATTTTCCCATCTTATCATCATATTATAATAACATTAACTAATCTTTCTTTAGTTATATGGTTTCTGATAAAATATTTCTATCTTCCAATTATGTTATATACCAGACATCAAAAGATTAATTTTAATATTGTAGTAGTTAATCGGATCTATAGAGATCTAGTATGTAGAGGTTGGCGCATAAGTACCGTTATGATTTAATTAGTGAATACATTTTTCATTTACGTATATTTTTTTCATTTCTTTTTTCAGAATTAACTTAGAAAAACATGCGAAAGTTATGATGGAAAGACTCAGCACAAAAGTTGTGAACTAAAGTTGTTCAATTTTATTTTGAAAGTCATCATTCGATTATTCAGACACAAAGATCATATCGAAATTTCTTTAATGTTTCGACAATTTACCGATTGGTTCAGCGTTTTCGGCAACAAGGGGCTGTCTGTGATCTTCCGTGTGCTGCAAGACTTCGTGGTGTTCGAAATGATGTGAACGTTGTGCGGGTGGAATGCAAGTATTGAGGAAAACCCCGAAACTTCCACCAGGCAACGTTCTCTGCAGTTGGTGATGTCTAGGCGATCTTTGCAAAGAATTTTACATACGTTACACTTTTTCCCATATAAGATTCAATTGGTTCACGAGTCAAAACCAAATGATGCACAAATACGTATTCATTAAATAAATCGTGACGTTACTTATGCACCACCCTTTACTAGACATCAAAAAAGTAATCTTTTACTATTTTTCTTTTATCCTATAATTTTAAATAGCCATTCAGAATGGCTCTGGATGTTTTCAATTTTTTTATAAAAATTGAATATTTTTAAATATTTTTTGATGTGAAAACATCTCTAGCGAGATTATTTTAAATTTTAAATTCGACTGTCACGTTTTTTATGTAACGTTCAGCTATGTGATCGTCGACAATCATGAGAATTCGTGTTTTATATTATTGCTATTGTAAATAGGATATCTTGGAACTAGAAGGTTGCTGGTTCCGGTAGCTAAATTAATTTAAAAAAAAAAAATAATGGGGTGGTTAATTAACTAAACTATCGGCATGTGGACATGAACGACAGTAATCGGCTATGAATATCGGCATAGTTCCTATCCAAGTTGGCTACAGTCGCACCAGGTTCAAATTCCTAGTATACATACAAGTTCCTTGTCCTGTAGGAGTCGGTAAAAAAAGCCTTGAAAGACCTGCTTGCCCGGCTTCGACCTCCACTCTCCTACTTCTACTACTAGCATTTGTTTTCACATCATGCCTCATGCCCAATGCCACAGGCTTCTTGTCAAAGGCCGGACTCAAAACTTTTTTAATTTATATTTTTTAAAAGGATGCCATTTTGAAACGGACTATTTAATCCATGTTCGTTATTCTTCTCCAGTTAGTTCATTACTGAATAAATATTTAAGCATAGTTTTAGTCCAATCGGTGATAGATACCGTTCTCGAGATATCATTTGTTTTGTCTAAAAATTAAAAAGGGCTGAAACCTGGTAAACTAAGAGTTTCCGGGCATACAACGTTTGCTTAGATACGTATAATTCGAAAACGAAGGGCCAACCAAATACATATTTATGTTACACCATGAAAATAATTAGATACTATAAATGTAAATAAAAATATTACTTTGGAATTCTATGAATATAAAAAAAGAACAATATATTTTCAATAATGTATCTTTGTAATTAATTTGAAAAAATTATAATGTTTGATAAAGATGAATTATATTACGATTAAACTGTGATAAAGTGAAATATATAGAACTTTATTTAAATGAAGTTATTTACAATTTTAAAATGAACATATTGTGTTTAGTTTTTTTTTTTTAATAGGGCGTTGTTTTATAATTCTGTATACAAATTTCATTACTATAATTATGTCTTATAAGGGTTCGAAAGTAATTTGAAAGTTTTACTCTTTTGTAAAAACAACTCATGAGAACTAATTATTCACAGTAAATTGTGAAACTTATTCTTTATTAATTATTTTTCTTTGGCAACAACAATACCTTTTAGAAATAATTTCTTATGGAAAATTTTACACAGACGTTAACTTAATAAAAGAAAAACAATTTCCTTCTTTTGTCATTTTATACCAAATGTTTTCCTTCCTTTACACTCTGCGGCTTCAGTGGACTTTTCTTACAATAGATAAACTGCTTGGATTCTTCGACGGTATCTTTAAGGGAATCAATGGAAAATATTTCTTTATTTATCTGTTTCTGTTCGATCTCTTTAGCACCTTTTTTAAAATTTTTGGGTTTGAGTCTCTTTTTTGATCTATTTGATACTTTTGAATGTGAATATATATATATTCATTATATATATATATATATATATGTGTGTGTGTGTGTGTGTGTATTTCGGCAATAAAGTTACCATCATCAGTAATAATAAGTTGGTAGAAATGATTCTACGGGAAGATATATTACTCGTGGCTAATTTGGTGGTTGTCTTACATTGAATCAGGATGAGTATGTAGTCGAAATACGTATTTTATAATAATTGAGGTCGGACAATTTTCGCAGCCGCATATATTGAGAAGAGTTTACCTTGATTGTTTTTAATCAATGTATTAATAAATATATCGTGGTGTTTACTTTTTAATCTTCAGACCTCGGGTACTGGTTCATTGAACTCATATACAGAATAAAATATAAATTAACTATATAGTAATGATTTTATATTAAAACAATATACACCTACGTCGCATATTAACTAATAACGATTTTGTAATAAAATTTTCCACAATGCTGTTGAAATATATAAAAAAAATAAATAAAATGAAAATAATAAAATACAATAAATAAAGACTTATAAACGTTAAATTTACCATTTTCCAAATAATAGTAATATACAATAAATATAATAAATACCTATTATTAAATTGTATTACAAATTTACCGGATGTTTCAGATTAATTATACAAATGTTAAAATATGAACATGTTTTTGAACAAGTTCTTTTTTTTTTAAATCTTGTACATGGAAAATTTTTTTTAAATAATATACTAAATTTGATTAATATTATGTATATACTTGCTTCTAGATCTTGGACTTCAATATCTAGACACCTAGTGTAAAACATATGACCCATAAATTATATCTCGTAACTACCAACAACTTGTATTTGATTATTATATATGAGGCTAAAATTAAACATTGGTATTAAAATCCACAAATTTGTATTTATCATTCTTTTTAGCTTAGATTTACGGTGATTCTTTTAACGATTTCTTACGACTTTTACCGTGTACCTAGATGGATAGATAGATTATAGGGGCTGCCCTGGACGGGCTATACTTCGACCATAGGGTCCATTGTAATGCCTAAGTATGTGATAATGTGAGAGGAGTGGAAGAAATTTCTGTGGATAGACTAGGAATTCGTAGACTATGCCGATATTAATCTGGAGTTCGTGAAGGATACTTCAGAAAATCTTCTCAAGCATAGCTGGTTACTTCGTTCGTCTTCATACGCCGACAGTTTACTCAATTAACCGCCTCCTTTTCTTTCTTCTTAATAATTGACAAACTGTCAGGATTCGAACCCATAACCTCCCAGTTTCCAAGTAGGCATACTGCGCTGACATAACGCCTTAGATCGCTCGGCCACTTGGACTGGTACCGAGTACGTTACACACGTGTGACAGCTATCCACAATACCTTACTTTTAAACACGGCATAGAGAAAATTTTTTGTCACAAATAGTTTCATAAAAACAAAAAACATTTGTTTGGAACTATTTTTTCATAGAATCCATAAAACACAATTGAAGTGCGAAACCGATGCCTAGGCATAAACTTTCAATACATACAATATCCAATCCAATCATCGTTTGATATTTATCAATACACATTGGGAACTCTATCCCTTAAATATGCTTTCTGGTGAGTAATTTTTAAACTAGAGCTGGTAAGCCGATGTTTCCTACCCCAAATTCCGTGACATTTGACCAAGAAGCTTCGTGATCGCACTCTTGTGAACAACTTAGAAACTACTGCTAGTAGGTTAAAATATTGAGCTTCAACCCCTACCAGATATCTCAATAACATTGGATTATGAAAACATGTATTTTTGATACACACACTTTTTACACAATGTGGGTATTTGAGCCAATCTGGCTCACTTTGTCAAGGTTTTTAATCCACAATTTTAAACCAAACAAAAATTATTAGGGTTTATAAAAAGTAATTAAAATTCTGACGTTACAATTGTACACCGCGCGCATGTGATTCACAATCATAATACTGATAATATGTATTTGAACATCATATTAAATAAGGGTATATTCACATTCGGTATTATTATAAATACATATGGTTTTATACCCTGTATATATAATACACACCAGCGTATAGTAAGTCTAGTCCCGACTTTGTAACGGTAAAAAATATTGATCGCAGAAAAAAAATCCTTCGGTATCTCAAAAAACACTGGCCATAACCTTTCCATCCGATGCAATTGCTTTTCTTTTCTTCGGTCCAGAGACACTGGCTTCTACCCATTGATTGGACTATTGTTTTAACTTTGGTGTAAAATGGTGAGCTCACGTTTCATCCATCGTAACAAATTGGCACAGAAAATCTGTTAGATTCATCTTAAAACGACACAATCATCGAAGTATCATTTGTTTGTGATTAGCATTTTACAAATGCGGCACTTTGCGTTATTGGATATCTTCGTGTATAATGTGCCGGACCCATTCGTCTGAGATGCGTTTAGCCTTAGATATATCACACACATTTAATCATAGATTATTTTGAACCTTGAAATAAGTTAACTAGGTGAAATTTTAACTGTGTGTTCCAGAGCTATAAAGTTAGATCAAGTTGAATGGACCCAATCGGGTCATGTTTGGGTAAAATGTTTGAAACTGTAAGATGTACAACAAAAACTTTTATTATATAATTTTTTTAATAAATTCAGAATATACCGGGTACTTAAGCAGTTTACTTAGTTAATTGTTATTTTCACTTGTTTTTATAGCCAATATATGGAAATATACAAAGTATATTAAGATTAGTCCCGACTTTGTAACGCTTGAAAGTGTTGTTCGTAGACATGAATGTTTGGCATATGTGCTCTTAAGTATGAAACCTTAAGAGATAGAAAAAAAATTTGTGAACTAAAAATCTCCTTCTTGTTAAAATAAACAACTTTTGTTTGAAAATTTTTTTTATAAACTCAATAGTTTTCTCATAATTTATGACTAAACGTACCCCAGAAATCGAAAAATTTTTCCATCTTTGAAACTGTAAGAGATAGAAAAAAAATTGTAGAACAAAAATTGTTTGTTTTTAAAAAATAAACTACTTTTGTCTCATAAACTCAATTTTTTCATAAACTCAATAGATTTCGCTGCTGAAACATAAGAGAGCAAATTACATACCTCTCAATAGTATGTAAACCTATAAATAGTAGAATGAATGCGAATATATGTGCATACATAATATTCCAAATACTGTTTGTTTTTATTTTAATTTTAGTTTTGTATACCAGTTTTTGTATACATTAATATCCATTTTTTTAAACGTAAGAACATTTTTACTGTTTCAATATTATTACATTGATATACAATTCACACATTGATGTACAACTCAGTATATACTGGGTATTCAAACAATTAACTCAGTAACTCAGTACAGATACATTACTTGGTTTTAAACTAATTATACCGACGTAGTACTTATTTGCTCTACTTCTCTAGATATTGAAAAATTGTTTCGATTTTTTCTCTCTAATATGACACTGCCCTTATGCATTATCTCTATTAATATTCTCTCGTTATTCAACATAGTAAAATCAAATGTGATATATGTGGGATAACCATTTGCAAGTTAAACATGAACGGTTCTTTGCTTAGAACAAACGAAACGTTAGTATTGAATGTGTATAGTAACCTTTATTTAATTTATTCAAATAAAAAACTGTACCATAATATCTATGATTATATATTTTACACTCTTAATGTTCTTGAGAGGAAGGAGTATAATTAACTATTCAACTCAAAACATATATATATATAAATATATATATATATATATATATATATATATATATATATATATATATATATATATATATATATATATGTATATATATAAACACACAAGCCTATTGTTTTTCAGGCTCTGTAATTATATTGTTATTGTTAATTGTTTCAGATGAAAATTAAATTTAATGCGTGGAAATTTTAACAACTTTGTTTTATAATGCTTCTCAAATAATATTATTTCCAGCCACGTATATACTGTTACACCGAAAATATTATTCTACCCCAGGGTTATTTGAAGGATCTTTGTGTTTTTTAAATAGGGACCCATTTTTTTTAGACATAATTGGATTTAGTCCACAGTACAGCACGGTTTTTTTAAATGATTAGTAACAGGCTAAATTTTTGTCAGTAGCTTTCTTTCAACGAGACGTCCAAATTTTCACTGTGACTAACGTAGCGCGTAAGAGAGTAACTTAAATTAAGAGATAATGTAATAAAGACATCAAAAAAACTTGTGTCCTACAAAATGGATGGTGTGACAGGCAGGTCCCCTACCCCCACCCCCAACATGTTCAAATAACGGGATAGAGATGTATGTTAAATATGGATTTGTTGACCTTTTCAAACATACCATTGTATTCATGTTTACCAAGGACTTATTTTGGTAAGCTAAAATCACTTTAAAGACCACTGTGCTGCTGCAGTGAAAATATGAACGTGTTCATTACAATGTAAAATAATATTCTTAGTAAACATGTACGAGTATGAATTGTTTAATCTGGAAGGTGGATCTGTTGGTTTACAGTATTATATTATATATATATATATATATATATATATATATATATATATACCGTACGTGATGGAAATCATTGCTAATAGAGAATCAATGTTAAATATTATTTACTATAATAACTATACACAATATGCTTAGTAAAGAAATAAAAATGGTGGGGGTACTCTTTAGTGTGTCTGTTGTGTATGCTTGCTGGACTGTTTTGTACTCAGTATGCATTAACATGTAATGAAAATGGGTTAAATATATTCATTATTGTCTTCTTAAGTTTAGCCATTACTTCTAACAATTGAAAATTCTTTTTTAATATCCCTTATTATTTGTACGTGGAATGATTGAAAATAAACAATAGTATTCTATTAACGGTATATCATAAAACAACAATCCACACAAATTAAAAGAAAAATAAAACCCCAAAAAGAAAAAAAAATAGAAATCCGAAAAGTTTATCGTCAATAAATGATGAACTACTATTTGCTATACCTCTCTCTTCATTTTTTTGTGGGGCTTCATCATCTTTATCTTTGTGGCAGGCCTTGCAACTAGATATACACCCCATTTTTCAGCTAATCTAATATGAGTAACTGTTCGAATGCTTGGCGATTGCCTATCCTCAAATGCCACAATAAATAAATTCCTGTGCCGAATGTACTCCAAAGTACCATTTAATAATTGGCACTTTTTATATTGTTGTGTAATAACCCACTGTTGAAATACGGTAATACCATTAAAACACACAACCAAATATTTTCTATGCCTTCACATACATAATAAATAATAATATTATCAATTATAATGTGCATCATAACAACCTCACTCTTAAATGACATCAAACACCATACACCACAAGCTATAGCCAGATGTTTATATATTTAACATTGATTCCCTATTAGCAATGGTTTTGAAAACGGTCTGTATATATATATATTGTATATAACATTTGTGATTACTATTTATTTTGCTTTAGGGATTGTTATCCTGAAAATTCAATATTGCTATTGTTTATTTTAATCCACGTGTTTCTCGAACATAGATGTACACAGAACACCCCCAATATATCTAATTAGATTTATTTCGAAAATATTTAAACGAAGAAAACAGAAGATATTTTTTCTAACCGGATAAAACAATAGGCCATACAAAGGTTCAAAAGAGGAAGAGAGAGGAAGACCTACGGTCGGAACCAGTGGCATTCGCCCATTTGAAATCAGTTTAAAGTTCTATTATACAATTAAGATCAAGGTTATTAACTGATATTGGATCAAGTATAAGATCAGAGTTTAAAATAAACATTGTGGGACTAACAGTCAAGTTAAAAATTTGTTCAAGTAAAGTCAGTTGTACATTGTTGTATTAAAAAGAGAAAAAGACTCGTTTAAATTGTGGAAATAAAAAAAAAATTCAAATTCTTTTTTTTTTCACATCAAATCAATTCAGGTTTGAATATCATAAAGTTTTTGTTTTATTTAATTTTTTTTCTAAAGTGCGTGGTGTCCAGTTGACATATATTTAGTAAACTTTTACTAAAATTTTGTGTGTGTCGAGTATCGGAATCTGTTGTTGGTTCTACAGTGCCCCTTTAAAGGGTAAAGAGGGCCAAGATACCGTGACAGGTTATACATTTGTATGAGGCTAGGCGATATTATTTTATATTTTTTAGTCCGTTTTAAAAACGTGGTAAATTGAAAATATGTATATATGTAGTTTAAAATTAATTGCTTTTACCAGATCAATTTTGGTAGTCCCTTATTAAATCCCTTGATTTAAAAAAATACCGTTAAAATTACGAGTTTATTTATCTACTAACGACATTTTTCAATGTTAAATTCGTTGAAGGTTTATTAAATAGTTGATTTCGATACACCAAGTGTTAATTATAATACAATATATTTTTTTCAGACTAATTTTCTAATATTTTCTAATTTTTTTAAACTTTTGTAACCAATAATCAAATCAAGAGTATGTAGGTACTACAATCATTGAAAATTGTAATAAACAAATGGAAAATATAAAATATATGAATTGTATTGAAATTATTTAGTTTAACCACTTATAAAAGATTGTTTCCTATGAATTTATATAAATTCAATGGAATACTTAAGGGTAAATATAATTTCAATAATACAGAAGTTTATTAATAACTTAAAATATATTTAACTACCTAGGGCACTTCATTTACACTTCAGAATAACTTTTCATCTCAATTATTGGATTTCAAGAAATTCAATTCCTTAGAAATTTTCTTAAATATATTTAGTCCACAGTACAGCACGTTTTTTTTTAATGATTAATAACTGGCTAAATTTTTGTCAGTAGCTATCTTTCGGCGAGACAGCCAAATTTTCTCTCGCAAAAATGTCCGATGATAGTGACTAACGTAGCGTGTAAGAGAGTAACTTGTTGGTTTGACGATAGCAAATATTTTATCAGTAACAGTTAAATTGAGAGGTAATGTAATAAAGACTTCAAAAAAACTTGTGTCCTACAAAATTGATGGTGTGACAGGCATGTCTTCATGTTCGGATTTGCCTATTACCTCACTTTTTAGAACACACACCCAAAATTTCAGCTAAATTTATCGTGTTGACAGACAGACGGACGGATATACGGAAATGGGCTAATTAAGTTATTTTATAAACATGTACACTCAAAATTTTTGTCTATAATCAATATTTTCAACCTTAACAAAGTCGGAACTTAATATACAATTTTATATACCGGATAAATATTTATTCTTTGGTACTAAAAAGTTTTCGTATTTCGAGCTATCTCGATATACTATTCGAAACATGATTGGAATGCTATGAATGCTATGAGTTCAAACAATTGGGTACTGTGTGATCCAGTATCCAGTATCTATCATATTACATAATTCACCCCGCCATTCATATCTATGGACATTTTTATACCCGGTATATAATATATATCAAGGTATATTAAGTTTAGTTCCGTTTTTGTAGCGGTTGAAGATATAGATTAGAAAACAAGTTTTGGTATATGTGTTCATATAATGAGCTAATTAGCACATTTCCGCAAATATGGCTGAAATTTTGTATGTGTATTTTAGAGGTTAAAAGTTACGTCAGGTTCGTGTATGGGTCAAAAGGGCAAAACTGCCTATCTTTCAAACCGTAAGAGATAGAAAAAATTATTTTAATTTTTAATTTTTTAAAAATAAACAACGTTTGTTTGAAACATTTTTTCATAAATGCAGTGTATACCAGGTATTTGAGCAATTAACTCAGTTAATTGTGAATTTTGCTCGTTTTTCGTAAATTTGGTGCAGAAACGTCATTAAAAATTTGCTTGGATTACGGATTCAGAAACAACCTGTATAATTTTCCTTAGTTTACAACTTTAAGGATGTTCCAGCACTGTGTTATGCAATCAGTACAACAAACCGATTTGATTTTATAATAGCACCAATACATAGGCACACATATACAACACAAATGTGTAGACAAAAACACTGTTCAAATATACAAACAAAATAATATTATGTTGAAGAAAAGGAATAATTTTAAACTTTTATATTTCGAAAACAAAACGGTAACACACGATTTTTTTTTTAAATTTATATAATAAATATTTAGCTTTACTCTTCTAGTTTTTTTTTTAAATTCTGTCGAGTATTTTTTCTAATACTCGAAAATACAACAGATAATAGTTTGGCGGGCATAAAGTTTTACATGCTTCTAATGAGAGAGAGAGAGAGTGAGAGAGAATGATAACTTTGATATTAATTATCCCGCGTTCTAAACGGTCAAAAATTCTGAAACTTTCTGGGATTCTGGGATTTATTAGAAAACGTTATTTATAGCCTGTGAAAAAAAAATTAGCAAAATCTGTCGAAAAGTAGTGGTATGCTGGTACATCCTTAATACAAAATCAACTTCAGTAAATTTGCATAATAAAACCACCATTTTATTTGAATAACTACACTTTGCACAGGATGTCAGAGAATGGTGGCGGTGCAGGATGACATGGGTAACTAAGTATAATATAAGTGGTATCCCATTTTGAACAATACATAACTACTAAACAATACAATACAAAATAATAATAATAATAATAATAGTAATAGTAATAATAATGATGTCTTGAACATTGAATATTGTAAATCGAGAATCATGTTCTTCATATCCATTGTTGTTATATATGTTAATGAAAATAATTAATGTTCTAGAATATTCGATTGTTGTTTGTCGGTTGATTATATTTTGTTCTGTTTTTCCCAACACTTTCAGATATTTTCTCAAAACTGTTAACAAATTGTTATTTTAATTTTATGAAATATATAATTCATTCACTTGAGTTTTGGAACTTTTTTCGGAAACACCCACTCAATTTATTTTTTTGGAATATTTTTTAATGGACCCGGTTGATTTTGCCAAAAATGATGATAAAAGTTATTTTCAGGATGGCAAATGGACATCCATTCTAAGAATATCGTTATAACCATATATTATAGGCATATTAAGCCCTAGTTAAGCATCATCGAACAGTAGAAAAAAATTGGATAATTTTTTGCTAATTATTTGCTATTTTTTGTTAAAAAAAACAAATTTTTTGCTATTGCCATTTCCGAGCGTGCTAGCTTGCTTAAGTCTTAAGCTAGCTAGCTAATTTAAATTGTGCGATGACTATAAATCATAGGAGAAAAATAAAAGTATAATAATTTTTTGCTAGCCATTATCTAGCCATTGAACGAAAAAATATCCCCCCGAAAGCTTGGAAAGCTGAGATACAGCATGCACTTGCCAGCGACCCGAACCTCGAATAAAAAACTAGAAGTCCTACAACAAATCAAAAAAAATGTTAAAATTATTTGCTAATTTATTGCTAACCGATGTGCCAATCAATATAACGGAACAAAGCCGGGAAGGCTGATAAGTAGCGTCATCTTCCCAACGCCAACACCATAAAGTATTACGTAAAAGATATGCTGTTAGATTCCTGCTTCTAGAAAATTTTTTTTGGCATGGTACGGTGATAAATATTTGTATAATGCTAATATTATTGGAAGGAAGTGTAAGTGATTTTTGTATTGGCTGGGTGGAAATTCGCTAAAAATTTAAAAAATGAGCGCTACTTTTGTGACCTTGTGTACTAACAATATACTCCTTATTTGTCTAATAACAATTATCTTATTTGGGTCCGAAGTACCCTACAATCAAAATTTTAAAACAATCACTGCATTTTTGTAGGTTCTGAAAAGTTTATAAGTCTGCCTTATTTTAAGTTCATGCCTACGATATATTGATATTACTTATTTACATAACAACCAATCCTTTGATAGCCTATTATATCCATATTATATTGGCATAACAACATTTCAATAATTAAGTTGTTTAATTAAACCGAATAAATAGTTCTATAATTACTTGATCCATATATTAATATATGCTTTATGTTCATGTAATGGCTATTCCAAATTGCCACATTGATAATGGTAACGTCATACTAACGTTTTCAGAATAAATAATATTTTCTTTTCTTAATTTTGCTTGTACGTCTTGACCTATTAAAATTTTATGTTTTACATAAAATTACTTATTACTTGAATAATTCATCGATATATTGAATTGTGATTCGTATTAGGTACACCTAGTATAAAAAAGAAAACAAGATTTTATAATTTATATCAATCTCATAACTTATAATTATGTGCTAATTTTCTTCACTTATTTGCGAGTCATTATCAGGGTAGATAATAACCAGACATCCTTGCAGACTTCTGTTGATGCCTTAAAAGAGATACTACGAGGACTGGTCACAGAGTCAGCGTGGCGGTTGCCACCTGTACCCTAGCCTTTGTAGACTCCCAGACCTACTACCTACACACAAAATCATTTATACACGGAGAAGGAACGGAGAACAGTAGACCAAACTGCACAAAACACTAACATTTGTCTCCAAGAGATTGGGCTGCCTACCGAAGATGCTTATAATGTGCATGTGAACTTTAGTCCCAATAAAACACGCACCTTAGTACATACTTCAACTTTATCGTCGTTTATTGTGTAATCCTCACAATCTCGTTTAGGTAAGAACCTTGCAGTAGGCGAATTTCTGCGCAATAAGACGAGGCAAAAACTTATGGACTCCTCGATTATCCTAAACACAGAATCGGATCTTATCAAGGGTAACGACAGAAACAGCTTTTACGAAAGATTCATTGATAATCTAGCTGAAATTTCTCCTCTTTTTTTATTGAAACTTTCGGAATGAAAACTTCCAAAAACTTTTGCCTATTCGATTATTATTAACATTTGGTTTGTTGGTTGACTTAATGGTCTCATCTACCCCGATCCTAAATGTATGGTGAGCCCTTGATCATAATGACATCCGGGCTTCTAAGGCCCAGTCTAATGCTGGGACTGACTAAAAACGCCAAAAAATATACGTATTTAATTGAAGAAAAAATTTTGATTGGCTAGTGAATTTTTGTTTAATAAATCAATTGAAATGCATTAAACAGTAATTGAGCCGACGTTGATGTATCATTGGTGCGACCAGTGAACAAAATTATATTTATTACATATAGAGATAATAAAAAAATGTAATGAATGTTTTTGTTAACAGAGATTGGTTTTAATTTTTACTGTTTTAATAAATTTTTAGAATGTTTGAATAAAAAAACTATGAAATATGATGCGATATTTTTTTAGATACTATGATATATAAATTGATCACAATATAAATTCATTTCATAGCCTATTTTTTTAATATTTATAACATATTTTTGTATCAAATTGGCATGTTTGAATAGATTATTGATATTACCGTTTATTAAGTGCTGCAGGGTATAAATAATAGTGACAGTGCATTTGTGTAGGAAAAAAATACACAAACAAAAAAAATTCAAAAAAATTTTAGTGAAATCCATTCGGTGTTGGAAAACGACATGAAATCTACTTTTTTAACAAATCCATTCACAAATTGACTTAAAAAAGCTACCAGTTTACAGTCAATTTTGAACCGAATTATTTAAAAGAAAACTTTTGTTCGAAATGTTTTTTCCAAAAAACAACATAGATTCGGTACGAACCTGCTGTAAAAGTTGGGCATATATTACTTTTGATGGCGACAGGATATTCTTACCACCTATTAACAGGTAAAATAAAGATGCGTGATTAAATTGTAGCCATAATTTGATTAGCAATAGTTCCACCCTGAATATTTAAAGATCCACGATTCTCGAAGTCTCTGAGTTGCATTGTCTTTCTCTATATGCAGACAATAAGGCATGTAATACAGCCTTATAATCTACATACTATCTTTGTGTATGCATATGTATTCTCATTTAGCAGATTAGTTCTTAATTTTTACATATACAATATTGTAAAATTTATTCTCCTGAAATTATCTTCAAATCTAGAAAACCCTGTATCGCAACCAAAATAGTCTTGATGGACATTAGTTTCTACGAAATTTATTTTCATAGTGTGATTATTACTATTGATCCTAGTAAAAAGTAATCTTCGCTAATATTTGGTCTAAATCTAGCTAATTCTTATTATAGTAAGAATGGATAAGATTTTAAAAAAGTGTGAGCCTCATCGATATTAGCTCACGGGGGAAATGAAACTTCCCCCCTTTCTATATTTACAAATGTTAGCAGAGGCTTATTATCTGTACTTGAAAATATGTACAGTATACATACATAAACTATACGTAGCCCCTTCTTTTTCTTCATTTTTCTTCTTCGGTTTCTCTTATATTTCTCTGCTGTTGAATCATCCCCTTTAACGTAACATATAATTTCAAGCAAACACCACGCTAGAAATGGTTCACTTCAACAAGTACAAAGGTTCATCATTTGAATGATTTAGGCATTGTACATCAGTAGAATGTTGAACAATTTGAAAACTATCAAAAATTATACGATTTTTCAAGCTGACATGCCTGATCTGGACCCTATAAGGCATGGGCATACCAGATGGGGTCCAGATTACTCATCTGCGTTACATGCCGGATCAGGTACGGATCAGATGAACTATATCCAGTCCTTGTCAGTATCAGGTGATAATTTCTAGTCGGGTATGAAGGGAAGATTTTGCATATTTTATTAAAAGATATAAAAGCAAAATAACAAATTTTAAAGTTATAAATCTCTCGATTCTTGACGTGTGTGTTTCGAGATCGTTTAGAGTTCAAATTTCACTAACGCCAAATAAATTATTTTTGAAATATATTAAGAATTCTAAGGTTATTTAAATATATGTGGAAAAATTAATGATGATGTGGCTTCTCTTACAATCATTCTCACAGCATTTTATTTTGTATATCATGCAGCTTGTACGAAGTGTAACCAGTTTATTTTATTTTTGCTTGACTTGTTGAATGAACTATGACACGCAGTACTAGTATCATATTGGTTGACCTAATTACTATTTGTTTTAAATCTATCAATCATCCTACATTTGATATCAGTAGTTTTGTACAATAAGTATTGAAAGAAAAATATACAAGAGAAAATAATCTGTCATTTTATGAAAATATACTTGATTGTAAATTATTTAAACTATAATTACAATAAATTATCTATTATTATTATTGATTTTATCGGAAATTAAAGAAATATTGCTATAGAATATTTGCACAAAGTATTTTTTAAGTAAATTGTATCGACATAAATTATATTTTATTTTAAATTTTATTCAAATGTTTTGCATTTTTTTTTGTAGTGTAGAGTATAGATGTCTATCTATATGTGTCTGTACGCACTCTGGATCAGAATACTATTTAGTATGTGACGTGCTTTCGATAGTAATAAAAAAATTCGTTACGCAGGAGCTGCGTCAACTTGGCGAATTTCCTTAGAATACATAAATCACTCTCTAGCGGTTACAATTTTAGTCTGATGAAATGTCGTAACTGATATGCTTTTCGTATTTGCAAAGCCAAGTTTGTTAAGACGTGGCATAGGTCAAGGGGAAGGAGGGGCGTAGAGGGGAAAGAGGGAAAGACGATCACACAAAAATTAAAAACCTCTCTTAATATTAGACAAATCGAAAAGTGTATAAGAAGTCAAGTTGTAGAAAATCCAGTTTACTAAATTTTATCACCTGTTTATTTTAACTCTAATGTGTACAGGGAAATATTTAGGATTTTAACTTTCAATTTTAATTCGTAAATATGCCTGTCAATATTTGGGGAACAGAAAAAATGATAGGAAGCAAAATTTTCTTTTCGATTTTTCCAAAATTAAGTCAGATATACCAAATATTGTGTGTCCCCCTCCCTTTAAACTTCCCTTTTCTGTCATTCGATTTTGCCCATTGACGAACTCGACCAAAAGCATATCATATACCCAATTTCATTCCAATCGGATTAGAATTGTGACCGAAAAAGAGATTACAGACACATATGTGCATGCATACATACACTCCCATTCATAAAAATTGAACCATCCTATATATTTTACAAGAGCAAATAGAGACGATTTTTAGGCATCTGTGTCTCAGATTTCAAAAAAGGTATGAAACTCAAACTTATGACGTAGACTCACCATTTGACGCTACGTACCACTTTAACCGTACAGTTATAATAGTTTCCAAGATATTCAACCCTAAAAATCGACATATTGGGAACTGACCGTGTCATTCGGCATTATCAGCAAAATTGATAGGGTACTTCAGTTGTTCTAGAAAGTTGTTTTGGTAGGAAGAAAGGTCTTAGGTTGATACCATCCAGAAAAGTTCAGAAACCGGTGAATTTCCCTACACTCCATCAGCAAAAATATGAAATACCATGCAGCTGTGAAACTTAACTAATAAATCAGTGACTTCGTATGACACCGTAACCTTGCAAATTTTATTGAAATTAAATTATATAAATACTTTTATATGTCGTTCATCACCCCAAATTCGTTAAAATTAATATGATTTTAATGGATTTTCACTAATTATTTTCTCTTCACGTATAATTTCCAACACAATATAGAATTTCGAAGAAAGCAAGCAAATTTAATTAAAAATAAATACATATTTTCGACATTCCATTACGGATAACAGACACTTTTCACAAATGAATAATAAATTTTCATTATTATAAATATTAAATCAAATTAGAAATAAATTTATATAAAACCGATAACATAATATACATTCAAGTTAAGGAATAATAAAAAAAACCTCTTTGGTTAAATTAGATTCGACTGTATAATTGGTTTAATAATTTATATCGTTGTTTTTCACAACCCAAACAGAGAAATGAATGACTTATTTGAGGTTAAGTGCCTGTACCATCATATTTGAATAATTCATTATTAAATGTATCTCTCATATTAGGATATCTCATATTATGGTATATATATATATATGTTACTGTTAAAGTTAAAATAACGATAAGTCGATATATTTATTTAGCTAAAGTAAGAAATAAATCAGTTAAAAAGGTGAACAACACTTTGTTTTTGTGCAAGCATTATCTACCCATTTGTTAAGTGGGATAACGAGAACCAGGGATCAAAGTCCTTTTATTTTTACCGTACTTCACACTTCAACTCACATAATAATTGAATTATACATTTTAACGGTAATATACAGGCAAATTTTATACAGTCAATCATTTAGAACATTTTAAACAATGTACAACATTCCCAAAAATATTATTATACGTGCGCTAAAGAAGAATCTAAATAATTCTAAATAATTTGACTTCTGTGCACTCATATATAAAAGAAAATCTGAATTGGACTAAAGTTTACCATACATCAGGCAACCAAACAAATAAATAATTTTTATTGAATTTTTAATTAAATTAAATTAAATACTGATATGAAAAATTTAACTCATCAACCAGGAATTGAACCTCGGGCCTCTGGATAACGAGTCCAGTATGCTTCCGCTACACCAAAGACGATTGTGACGTAGTAGCCAACTTTTTCATATTATTCTAATTTTTTTTTTATTTAGACAGTATTACTTCTGTTGAAGTGATCTATTTATTTAATATTTGTTTATTTGTCTATACTTTCGCGTCAACATAATCTTTCGAAAGGAATTTTGACAAACATCGTTATACATATGTACTTTTTTTAAATGGCTGTGGACTCTCTACTGGTCACAGTTTTATTCCGATTGGAATGAAATTTGGTATTTGACGCGCTTTTGGTATTTTAAAGGTCAAGTTCGTTAACGAGTAAAATCGGACGAAGGGAAAAGGGCTTTAGAGGGAGGGGGAAACAAAATTTGACTATCTCCCTTAATATTTGAAAACTCGAAAAATTTATCAGGAGTTAAGTTGTAGGTACTAAGTTTTACTGCAAGTTTGTTTCTTATCATTTTTCTGTTACACTAATATTTACAGAAATATTTACAATTAAAGATTGAAAGTTAAAATTCTAAATATCTCTGTTCACATTAGAGTTTGAGAAAAATGATCACGTAATGAATTGTAGCAAACTTAATTTTCTACAATTTTACTCCTTATAAATTTTTCGATTATTCGAATGTTAAGAGAGATATTAAATATTTTGTGTTTGACACAAATACATGAAATATATTTTATTGTAAATAATTTTGAATGTCGTTTTCATAGTTACTATAAACTATAATCGTTATACATCGATTTATTTTGGCTATTAATAAATTCAGTCATATTTTGGCTATTAACAAAAGTCATATCAGATATTATATTTCATTTTGATCACACTAAAATTATGACCGCTAGAGAGTGATTTATGTTTTCTAAGGAAATTCGCTAAGTTGACGCAGCTTCTGCGTAACGAATTTTTTTTTTCATATTAATATTAATCAATTACATTAGCTACTTCGAAATTTTGCTGATTGATATTCGCATCGTATTAGATAATGTTTTTATTACTCCTGTATGATATAGATATGTAATTATAACATAAAGTTTTCTGATAAACCGATACTATGAAAGTTAATAAATTTCCATATGTTTTATTTAACATTCGTTCTTATATGTGGTTGGGAGTTGTTCAAAAGTACAACTTTTCCGTTTACAAATCGTTTTTGGATGTTAATTTTTATTTAAAAGAACATATATTTGCGGTTTAGATACTTCCGAGTGCAGTTGATGGTTTTGTTGATAAAAGACAGTTATTATGTGCTCTAATCAACAATCGAAGTATCACGAATCAAAAGGTGTGGAACTCTTTTTAACCAGGTTAATATAAATGTGCTAGAATTGGTAAATTTACTTATGACGTCATATTCCAAAATGGCTCTTTTAATCAGGCTAGGTTTTAACAATTAGTCATATTTTTCATATAAAAGGTTCATAACAAAATAATAACTTTTTGTTCTATTCTATTAACTTAACCCTAGTAACACAAATGTAACTATCACAGTTAAGCCTGATTACTCTATTTTTAATTATTGCCACCAGATGTTATAGTCTTAAGGAACAGGCGATAATAATATATTCAACCCTTTGTGTAACTCGCTGACTCACTGACGTATAAAAATTCTAACCCACTTTTAGACATGCTAGAAGGATGCGGTTTTTTGCATTCGACATGGAATACTTTGAAACTTAAAAGAAATATTTCCTCGTTATACCCCCCTTGAGTTTCCGTAGGACCAACGCACTCTTATCAGCCCGTTATTGTTTGATTTCGTGTGTTCTTTACTTTACCAAATTTACACAATGCAGGGTAAGTTTACTTTCTAGGACACGACGGCTGCCTACGGGAGTCAAGGGGCGATGTTTATGGATTTTCTTATGTTGATGTAAAATTACAGCGAGAATGTAACTGAGTCTTTTTACCAGTCCAAGTATCCGAGCGGTCTATGGCGTTATGTCTGCGCAGTATGCATACTTGGAAACTGGGAGGTTATGGGCTCGAATCCCGACATCGGTAGTTTGTCAATTATTAAAAAAAAAAGGGGGCGATTAATTGACTAAACTGTCGGCGTTTGGACAAGAACGAAGTAACCGGCTGTGCTTGAGACGGTTTTCTGCAGTTTCCTTCACGAACTCCAGATGAATATCGGCATACTTCCTATCAGAGTCGGCTGCAGCCGCATATCCTACCAATTCCTAGTCTACTCACAAATTCCTTCTACTCCACTCACATCTTCACATCCTTAGGCATCACAATGGACCTTATGGTCGAAATGTAGCCCGTCCAGGGCAGCCTCTACAATCTATCTCTATTTAAGTGAGTCTTTTATAGTTATACGTAACAAAAATTATAAACTTTGACTTGACACAATGCGACATATAGAGGTCCGGAATTATAGCGGCACAAAGGTACAGTTAAGTCTAAAAAGTCTCCCGAACACACAAATTTAGATTTATTTTATTTCACAATAGGGAATATGCATGAACATTTTTTTTCACTTGAATTGAAGCATGTTTACTTGACAAATATCAAGGTAAAATTACATTAAAGGTAAAATTACAAGGTAAAATTAAATAACTTTAAAATTAAGCGAGACATGAATGATTGAAATTCCCGATTAGGCAAAGAGGGTGATAGCTCTCTTGATATGTTATGTGACGTCATATTACACATTCACCATTTAAAATACACGTAAAACTCCATTTTTAGTATTTTTGGAAGAAAGAGACAGATAATAATCTTTAAAAGCTTATAGCTTCTTTGATATTTGTTGGATTTTAATTTCGTTTTTAAATATTATTACTAATGTTAATACTATTAGTATTAACAGTATTTTCATATTCTGAAAATAAATATGAAAAAAAATTTCCATGCATATTCCCTATTATTGTTGAAATCCTCTTTATAATGGATATCCAAACAACAAACTGGTAACCAAACTACACAGTTGCTACACTCACTTGTTTAGTAGTCTCTAGTGACGTTTACCGATGAAGATCAGTTTTAGTTACTAGTAAAATATATTAATTCATAAATTTACTTATCGGTTATTTTTTGCTCTAATGGCTGCTTGAATAAATAGACAAGTAGAAAACACAATCAAATATCATTGGGATTCTATAAATGTTTTGTTGACTGGTCGTTTTATAAATGTCCACACGTCACATATAAATCACCTGACAAAAAAAAAAAACATACATATAAAATAACAAAAATAAGTAGAAAACCCCGATAAACAAAACCAAAAAAAAAAAACAACAACAACACAACACATAAAATATATAGTTTTCTGTAGGTAACTTTCTACCGTTCTACAATCAAACACCGTGATACCATAAGTTTTGTTTTGTATTCTGTTTTATTCGAAAATATAAAACAAATTACGTAGAAACCAAAAAAAAAAGAGAAGAAAAAACGACTATAATACAACATCTTTTAAAATGAATTTTTTTGTTTTATTTCAACTTCCATGATTAGCAGTATTTTGTTTGGTATGTCTTGATCTCGAGAAATAGAATCAAACTTTAGATAGATAGATTGTAGAGGCTGCCCTGGACAGGCTACACTTTCGACCATAAGGCCCATTGTGATGCCTAAGGATGTGAGTATGTGAGTGGAGTGGAAGGAATTTGTGAGTAGACTAGGAATTGGTAGGATATGCGACTGCAGCCGACTATGATAGGAACTATGGCGAGATTCATCTGGAGTTCGTGAAGGAAACTGCAGAAAACCTTTGCAAGCATATCCGGTTACTTCGTTCTTGTCCATACGCCGATAGTTTAGTCAATTAACTGCCCTCTTTTTTTTCTTAATAATTAACTGCCGATGTCGGGATTCGCACCCATAACCGCCCAGTTTCCAAGAAGGCATACTGCGCAGACATAGCGCCTTAGACCCCTCGGCCACTTGGACTGGTTCGTCTCTTATGGGAATAATGCAAAGGCTATGGCACCGTCGAAAAGTTAACGCAAAGCAATCGAGTTGCTGGGCCGTCGAGCATAAAGCGGCCATCTACAGTCCAAACGTCTACGAAACATGTTTTCACGAAAAACCTTCGTCACGGTCCCTTTTTCTTTTTTTCAAAGAATCTTTTCAAAGAACAGAAGAATGATAGATTTCTATAAAGGATAATTCAAGAACTATCGAAAAACAATGCAAAACGGTTAGCAGGATTTGTGTACATCCAATTTTGCGATCTCTAAAAAGGGGCTACACTTCTTCGTCGTTTAAATAAAGATTATAAGGATTAGATTTAAAATTACTATAGTATGACTCTAGAACATCGGAAACGAAACAAAAAAGCAGGAAAAATGAAAAAGTTCCGATCACTTTTCGATAAAATATTCCTAGAGATATCGCAGGAAAACACATTATTAATAAAACTCAATTATTTTATGTGTAAACTTATGCAGTGATTGTCACAAAAATCGAAGATATTTTTTGTAAATACATTTTATAGAATATGCCTCGCTAACGCTTTTAAATTTGTGCGAGGAAAACAGTCTACTTACAATTTGAATAAAACGCTTATACTGTTTTATTTAAGATGTTTTAAAACATTTTTGAAAATTTTCCTTCCATTCACAATTTAAAAATTATGCAATCAAAAGTTCTCATCCCGTTTATATATTTTCTTTTGTCAAGTAGATAATATAAAATTTTTACCCTGCCTCTGTCTAGAGGGAATAATAGTGTGGAGCTGTCTTGTTTGGTACGATTAACTATATTGTGTATATTATTATCTTTTAAAATAGTGTTTTGTGCACCTTGGAAGTAACATGATGAATTTGACAACCTCGAGCACAGTCATATATTGAAACAGGAGTATTAAACATCCAGAATACTATTGATATATTATTTTGTTATTTATAAATCAATTCTTTCGAGTTCTTTTTTTTCTCTATTTTGTTGGTAACACATTTTCAAGGTAACTGTAAAGTTTTGCCCCAAGATGATGATCTTGGTTGAACGGAGAAATATTGTATGTAATTCTCTTAACGAAAATAAATAACACTGTAAAAAAAAAAACAACAAAATAAAATAAATAAAAAAACAGAAACATATATAAACAAAATTGCATTTTCCTAGAGCGTTATTGATATCAATATGAATTATATATAACTTATGTTGTTGACATGATTTTATTGTTCGTAATTTTACCAACACTTTCTCTTTTATTTTCATCAATTTTATTTACTGTGTGTATATACAGAATATTTCATAAACATTTAAGGAAGATTCAAGAAGTGATGTCATAACTAATTCGGTATATACACTAGTAAAATTTCATCACAAATTTAAATTACTTTCATATTTAGATCATACCTTTGCGTACACACTATATATTCCCTTTGTTACCTCGGTAACTACTAACCAATTATTATTTTACTATTTATCAGACAAAATAAACGTTTGGTTTCAATTCCAATAAATTTGCTTTTTATTAAATGTTTGTTAGATTAGGATTTCAGATCTACTCGGAATTTATTTTCAACATTTTGCGCCAGAGCATTAAACTTATATTCAAGAAGGTGGTGAATTCACCAACGTATTATTTTTCCTAATTGGTATTTTTAACTGTATATACGGTTGTATTTTTACCTGGAAAAGAGATTACGCCACTCTCTTGTCTTTTTATTAAATGTTTGTTAGATTTCGATTTCAGATCTACTTGGAATCCTCTCGTTTTTCTCTGTCTCAGAAATTATTAATAGACGATAATTAATTAATAATTTATTAATCCAAATTATAATTTATATTTATTAAATTCAAACCCCTGCGATCATCACATGGGCCTCAATGACATATTTAGTGACAACACAAATCTATGAGTTGGATACCCACAAGATATGTCACCTTTTATGGTATTGGCAGTTATAAATTCGTATCATAACTAGATATTAAAAATGTTGTCAGATTTTAAATCTCTGCTTTGTATATTTAATGCTCTTCATTAAAGGAAAAGATATCTTCTAAGTTTACATGTAAATTTTATTATTATGATTATTATTATTAAGTTTTTCCATTCAAACGGAAAACATTCCTTTAAAAGTAAAATTTACAAAATAATAAAAACAATTATTTGAAGTTTCTTTTTTGTAACTAAAACGGAAGCTTTGAAGTTTGGAATAAACGTTTATTCCATACATTTCTTTTTATATTTTTGTTTGTTTTACAATATACAAAGGCATATGGGAATTTTAAGCCTCACCCATGAAACACCAAAATTTATCACATGAACATTTTCTGTATTCAATTTTAATGTTATATTAATAAAACAACTGGTTATCATGGTATGGTTGATTTAGTACTCATTACCATTTCTTTCACAGAAAATTGTTCATAGTTTTTATAGTTTCAAGGTGGCGAAATTTTTTTATATTCGATATTTATAAAAAGTGTTTCTTCTGCTTTCATATAAAAGCAATCATTTTCAAAAGTTGAAAAACATGAAACCTTAAGTTATGGTTTTCATATCATATTGTCATTTTCCGTTTCCCGTCTATATCATATATGAAAAGTTTTTCCATCGCATAGATACATAAATAAATATACAAACCGAAAAACCATCATTTGAATGGTTTTGTTAGTGCTTTTTATAACTAAAAATTTCTCCTCAAACAGTCGAGATACACTAAAAAATTCATAAAAATGTATTTATTTATATTAAACTTTTGAATATAAATTTTTAAGGTAATGTACCCAATTTTTATGGATCTGTTCTCAATATTATATTTGGCAGAGAACGAAACAACTCATTGATTGAAATAAAATAACCATAACACGGTTGTTTATACATATGTCGTATAAACGATATGTATTTTTTCCGACGTGTTTTGACTTGTTTTTTTTTTGTCAGTGTTTTCGTTCCTTGAAATATGTGTATATAATATATATATGGAATAATAAAATGGTAAAATAGTTACATGATATTTATGGTTTCTTTGTCATAAATGTAAATTACAATATATCAATGTATTATACGCATGCTTTATAGAGGAAAAACTGTCCCTAAAAATGTATGTACAAATTTTTCGCAGAGTGTTCCAATTAATTCCATACTTCAAATATATAAGAATTTCATATTTCGTGCCGAATCTATCATTAAGTTAATTAAATACAGTTAATTAAATATTTTAAAATACAGTGGTCAGCATTCTCAAAAATGTATTTTTACAATTAAAGTATTGAATTTTATATTTTACACTAATGACACGAGTTCTACACGGATGTCTGCCGGTACAGCATCGCTTGCTTGTAATTTCAATTTGTTTTAGATGATTCACTATTATCACTGTTATCATTATCCCAACGGTGGCAGTTTGTCTATTAAATAAATTTAAAAAAAATTAATTGAGTGATTAATTGACTAAACTGTCGGCGTATAGACAAAAAAGAAAGTAACCGGCTATTCTTGTGAAGGTTTTCAGCTCACCTTCGCTAGTACAACTAATACTACTACTACATTCATAGAATCAACCTGATCATTTCACAGAATATTTCCAGAATATTGTACTTTTAACATGCTAAAAAATTCCATGTTTAAAAACTCTAAGTGCACCTAACCTCTTGAACAGCAATTTATAAAGTTTTATTTGGAACATATTGCACATTGTAAGGCATAACATAATATTTATGAATGAGGCAGGCGAGATGCTATCGGTAAAACGTAACATACAACGAAAGATACTTTTAGTTCGATGAACTTATACATTTCAGAGGAAAAAAAAATTGTATTTTATTTATGACGAGTAACAAATGGATAATAATTTTTATTTTTACACAAACATTCTTCTTCTATACTTAAATGTACTTTACACCATTCACCAAAATTCAGAAGAGTGACTTGTAAGTTTATTTTTGCATCTTAAATTTATTATTAATAAACTATTGTAATCAGGTGAAACTGTCACCAAATTAGCAACGAGTAACATATCCTGAGACAATATAAGAGTAATATCTGTAATAAGAGTGATGTTAACAAGAGTAAATTGAATGGAGTAATTTCAATAAAATTTATTATATTTTAATTTATTTTGTATAATTTTGTTTATATTTTTATTTTTGTCTATTGATTTCGATTTTCTATCTATTTCTAATTGTCAAAGAGTGTATTACGACTAGCTAATTTATAATTTAGCTTAATTTGAAACTGATCTAGGTATTGGAGCAAATTTGAAATGTTGTCCAAACTGTAATTCAATTAATTTTCAATAACTTTACTCGATTTCTAGCAAGCATATCTTAACTTTAAGATTGACAATTGATGTTAAAAAAAATAGTAAAAATATTTTTCCAGAAATCAAAGTATTTACAAGCGTAAAGAAGAAAATAAGTTGTTGTGGCTGGTGTAATGTTTTTTCCAAGTAATATAATATCAATTTCCAGTCAAATATACCAGTATTGAAAAATTATGCAATGAAATTTACCACCCTCTTAAATTTTTGCTCGGGCGCCATAAATGTAAGAGATTGGATAAATATAAATGAATCCAATAGTATGTTTATTACCTTAGTAACTATGAACAAACAAATTAGAACATTTTGTATATATTTTCTCAATAAGGATTACAATCGAAATCTTTATTGTTTCTTCTTATATATTTATTTGTAGATTTTTAGTAATTGGATTCATTTATATTCATCCAAAGAATGTTATCAATGTGTAGAAATATTACTTAAATGTCAAATTAAGTAAACGGCAAGTAAGCGAGTATGCTGTGTGAATAGAGTAATAAACTCTTGTGTACCCTTTATGTATTCGAAGTGTTTTTTCCATTATATGTGCATAACATATAAAAACATCGACACAAAGTAATACACGGACGTTGTAAACGAATTTTTAGAATACATTAGACAAAAAACAAACATACATTATTGGGAAGGAGAAAAAGTAGTTATGTGTACTCATGTACGTGTGTTACTACTTTGATGTGACTTTATTACTCATGCAAATAGTTTTTGTAATTTATTAAAATAATATTCAATAAGGTCAACAATACTATTGAGAAATAAAAGTTTAATAAAATGGTATAGAAGAAAATCAACGATTCTACATTTTATCATAGTCATTTTTTGGTACATTTTATCAACAGAACCAGCGTCACTTCTTACGTTAAAATTAGAGATTGAAAGACTGCCATTAAATCCATTATTTACATTAAAATCCGTCAATAGCCGAGCCGTCTAAGGCGTTATTCTACTTGAAACTGGGAGGTTATGGGTTCGAATTCTGACTTCGGCAGTTTGTCAATTATTAAGAAAAAAAAAGACGGTTAATTGGCTAAACTGTCGGAGTATGGACAAGAACGAAGTAACCGGCTATGCTTGTGAAGGTTTTCTGCAGTTTCCTTCACGTACTCCAGATGGATATAGTTCCTATTAGAGTCGGCTGCAGCCGCAGATTCTATATCAATTCCTAGTAGTAGAAAAAATTCCATCAACTCCACTCACAACCTCACATCCATAGGTATCACAACATGGACCTTTTGGTCGAAGTGTAGCCCGTCCAGAGCAAGCCGCAATCTATCTATCTACATTTTATTCAGAATTAGTGAAATTTATCAAGACCAGGCCATGTTTATCAATATATACATTTAATATACAATGTTTACGAGCCCATAAAAATGATATCATTGTGATATCATAATATGGCTCGTAATACTTCTTCTTTTATCAGAAACATGAATTATGAAGACATTCCTGTATCGAATTTCAACTGTATAGTCAAATTGAAATGTTCTATTTATCCAAATATAATGATCATTCATCTTTCTATAATGTATACTATTATCTTGTCTTTTAATATCCTAAAATTATATCACACAAAAACTGCTTATGTGACGTACAGACTCTTGTCTGTTTCGTATAAACATACAATGTATGTATATATATATATTTTCTCTATATACTGTATGAATTATTTTTGGCATCAAGTGATCGCAAAAACCCTTTAGTAAAGTTCCTCTTGATTAAGTGATAAATCAACAACTATTTTCCACATCAAATGTATAATAGGGAATATGCATAAAAATTTTTTTTCACTTTAATTGAAGCATGTTTATTTGACAAATATCAAGGTAAAATTACTTTTTAAATAACTTTAAAAATAAGCGAGATATGAATGATTAGACAAAGAGAGTGATAGCCCTCTTGATATGTTATGTGACGTCATATTACACTTTCACCATTTCAAATACACGTAAAACTCCGTTTTTAGTATTTTTGCAAGAAAGAGACAGATAATAATCTTTAAAAGCTTATAGCTTCCTTGATATTTGTCGGATTTTAATTTCGTTTTTAAATATTATTACAGTATTAACAGTATTTTCATATTCTGAAAATAAATGTGAAAAAAAATTTTCATGCATATTCCCTATTATTTTATTCATACTACGTTGTAGTCTCTGTATAAAGGTAAAAACTTTTACATTTAGCACACTTAATCGTTGTTTTTCTTTTTTTCCAGTTGGATATTTCATTATTTTATTATTGTTAGGAATTTATTTTATGTCAGTATACGTATGTATGTATGTATACCAGAAAGTAGCTACATCTAAATCATCATCCTCCTGACACTATCAAGGCATTCCACCACCACACACAAAATATACATATAAGCACTATAATACTCTTTTCCTTTTATTTTCACATTATATCTCTCAACAACATACATATACAGGATGAGTCAAAAGTCATGAAATTTGTTAAAAGGGTGGATAGGGGATGCAATTCTAAAATGAAAAGTCCTTGGAAATTTTTGCACCTGACCCATCGTTAATTAGATATTCATTAAATAAAGTATACAATTAGAGAGGCACGTTAACGGAATAAGAAATGGTGGGGAATTAAAGCAGCGACAGCAAAGATACATGAGGGGAGCGAGCTCTCCCCAACACTACCGTAGAGCGAGTCAATCTTATGCATTTAAAATCCGGTACAGTTTTAATAGTAGAGTTTTGAAAAATTTTGGAAAAAAAATTGAACTTTTTTTTTCGGAAAAATCGAATAAACTGAATTATTCAATTTTATTAGATTTCTTAGGATGAAATTTCATTAAATAAATACATAAATACATCAATTATTGGTTTACACAGAAATTTATTCGCCCAAATTATTTAATTTTTATTGAGTCGTTTTAACTGAAAAATTGTTTTCAATAATTATTGGAGTTAAAAATAATAATAAGAGGGTTACCGCAAACCTAGACAATTATTGGAGGTAAAGTAATTATTTTCAAATTTTAAAAATAAAAACTGAATAATTCAGTTAATCAGATTTTTCGGAATAAAAAATGGTAAATTTGTTTTCCAAAATTTTTAAAACTCTAGTACAAAAAATGTACCGGATTTAAAACGCTTTAGATTGAATCGCTCTACGGTAGTAGTGGGGAGAGCTCCCCCCCCCACCTCACGTATCTCTGCTGTCGCTGCGTTCATTCCCTACCATTTCGTATTCCATTAACGTACTTTTCTAATTGGTTATTTTATTTAATTCATATCTAATTAACGGTGGGTCGGGTGCAAAAATGTCCAAGGACATTTCATCTTAGAATTTTATCCCCTATCCAACGTTTTAACAAACTCCATGATTCTTGACTCACCCTATATATACATACATACATATATACACCCTGTATATACATACATACATACATCCTGTATATACATATATATATATATATATATATACATATATAAACATATATATATATATACATATATATATATCCATATATATGTATATATATATATGCATAGTTACAAAGCTTTTTATAGAATATTTTACATTTAAAAAAGTAAAGTAAAAAAAAAGAAAACAAATGAAAAACATATTTCCGGCAAATAATCATTTGTTTTTCCTTCCCATATTTTAATGGGCGAATTATTTTTTAAATGCTTGTTAGAAAAGTGTCATACATGAGAGCATATCCTACATATGTTTTTGTTTATATTATATATATATATATATATATATATATATATATATATATATATATATATATATATATGCATATCATTCAATTTGTTAACATTTATTTGATGCAAATAGAAAAGAGAGAAAACGTTCGAGTTTTAATCTATTTAACATATCGTGGGAGTACTTGAATTAATTTATTTGAATAATTAATTTCGTGGGCGTAGCTAACATGTATTTATCTAAGAATTATAATTTTCTATTCGAAATTTTCCCCGGATTTGTTTGTATATTTTTAATGTTCGTTTTACGCAACCAGATTTTTTGACGTGAAAACGACTATTCGTTCGTTACACTGGTGGTCGGTCAAACACTTTTGTCTTTATAATGTTTGAGTTCACAACCGATAGATCATATCTTTACGTATCTGTCGCACTGTATTTGTTTTGCCTGTGTCGTTATCGTACGAGTGTACGCGCGTTAATAGTTACGAATTAGCTTTGTATTAGAAATTGATGTTGCGTGGAAAAGCGTTTAGATAAGACTTTGATTCTAGTGTAATTGTGAAGAGCTTGCGGTGCACTACTAGAAGTCAAAGTGAGCCTATAAAAATATTCGCGGGAAGTTAAAATCGGTTTTTAATTGAAAATTTTTAAAACAAATTGAAGATTGCGTCTTATATGACTCGTAAATATGCTCGGAATTATAGAAAACGCATATCAGAATCTAGCGTCGAAAGGAATCCAACTAGCTTAAATTTTGGTGCGAAACGAATGTGAAAGCTTCAGCAGCATCGAAATGGAATTGAAAATTACAAAATAATTAAAGATTTCTCCTCATATGACTCCTAAATATGCTTGGATTTATAGAAAACGCATAGCAGACGAAAGGTATCCAACGAGCGAAGCGATTACGTAGTTGACATAGGACAGCGACCTGAACGGACGTACCAGAACTACGTCTTTATTTTTGTTTTATTACTTTTAAGTTAAGTTAAGTTGAATAAATAGCATTATCCGTTGTGGCTTCGCTCGCGTAAATTATTATTGTGATATTACAGTTATATACCCCGGCAGCTTGGACCTTACCAGTTCAAGTGGCCGAGCGATCTAAGGCGTTATGTCTGCGCAGTGTGCCTACTTGGAAACTGGGAGGTTATGGGTTCGAACCCTGACATCGGCAGTTTATCAATTATTAAGAAAAAAAGGGGGCGGTTAATTGACTAAACTGTCGGCGTATGGACAAGAACGAAGTAACCAGTTATGCTTGAGAAGGTTTTCTGCAGTTTGCTTGACGAACCCAGATGAATATTGGCATAGTTCCTATCATAGTCGGCTGCAGCCGCATATCCTACCCATTCCTCGTCTATACACAAAAATTCCTTCCACTCCACTCACATCCTCACATCCTTCACAGGCATCACAATGGACCCTATAGTCAAAGTGTAGCCCGTCCAGGATAGTCCCTACAATCTATCTATCTACCTATATACCCCTCAAGGACTGATTTTTTTAAAACGTAACAGTTTTCAGTTACGTCAAGTAAGTAACTGAAGAAAATCGAAACCCTTAAAGAAATTTCCTTCGCCTGTTTCACCCCCATAAAGAATGGTCTGCGAATAATCCTTTCCTAGTGTACTCTCTCGTATGTTATCAGATATAGTGATATATAGTGATATAGTGATATATAGTGATAGTGATTACATGATACCACAAACCATTATAAAGATATTATAAATTGTAACGTCTGCCAATATTGATCGTAATAATTTTCATTGATGTCAAAATAATGATTTAAAGCAAAGTATCGGTACTTTTATTGTTACCTTAGGTAGCGTATTATTTTGACTGTATGTGTTTTGTAAAACACCCAGTATATTTTAGTATTGTGCTCACAATATTAATGTTGTAGCTGAAAAATAAATTCGCTTCAAGCAAATAATATTCGAAAATTGCATTCCATTTCAATTATAGTTTATATGACATTTTTCTAATTTGAAAATATATTACTGTGAAATGTAAACGATGAAAATATACTTCTGACAGACTAGGAACTACTAGTACTACAGAAACCCGCTGAGAAATCAAAAAACAGTATAAAGTAGAATGTGTATAATTGTACAACAGCGAGAAACTGTAGTACAATAACGAATCAATCTCAATTCATCTGTTTTATCTCCATAAATGTAATAAAATTTCAAATTCACCCCAATACCTAGATCATTTTTTGTATTATAAATACGTATTTCGACTACAAAGTAGTCACCATCAGTATAAATTAGCTAGTCGTAATTTACTCTTTGACAATTAGAAATAGATAGTAAATCGAAATTGACAAAAATAAAAATAAATAAAAAATTAAACAAAATAAATTATAATATAATAAATTTTATTGAAATTACTCTTGTTAAAATTTCCTTCATTCAAATTTACTCTTGTCATCACTCTTATTAAAATTATTCTTATATTGTCTCAGAATATGTTATTCGTTGCTAATTTGGTGACAGTTTCACAAACTGCTTATAATATAAAAACTGATCTAGATATAGGGGCAAATTTGAAATTTTATTTCAAAAACCAAGAGTTCTCATTAATTATCATTCGATAATTTAACATCCATAAATATATACAAAAAATTGTAATGACTACACAAAATTATTATTTTAGTTAAGGACATTGGATCACTTTGTCAAAAATTATTTCAAAGCAATGAATATTTGATTAATTTCCTGCAACTTTACTCATTTAAAATTTTCTATTCTTAGAAAATAATTAGGAAATCGCAATTTTCATTCTTAGGAAATAAGATCTACGTTCATGTTAAATTTTATAAGGTATTATTGGTTTTCAGAATGAAAATTATATCGCAAATGTCATATAAGACAAAAAAAAAAAAAACAAAATATATATTGATGGAATCAGATGGTGTGAAACAACTGATAAATATGATAAAATTATCAATTTCCAAGTTTTGTTCACGTCAAAATGCTTGAACCTCTAAATAAAATGTTCAATTAAATGCTGAACAATTATTGAAGTATATTTTAAAAATATCAAAAGATTGAAGGAAATGAAATTCATTTATTGACGTGTATTTTATTGTAAACACTTAAATAGTTTCTTTTTATTATTTTTCATTATACTTTTATCTTCTTCTCTGCTATTATAAAATTGAAAATGTCTGTTAATTTGTTTGTTTGTTCGAGTATTATGCAGAAACTGCTACCGATGTTGATGAAACTTTTTTCATTTAAAAGCTTATGATTAGGACTTAAAAACTGGTAGCTCGCTACGGGAGATGTAATTCGAAAATATTCGTTGAAATATAAATTTGGTGGAAGTGTCGATAAATATTTGAAGTAATGGAAGCGATGGGAAATTACATTGATATGTATAGTCTTAAAATGACGGGAGTCGGAGATATGACAATAAAATGCTAGTTAAGCCGCGGGTTTAAGGTAGTATTATTCTATACACATGCTAAAATATTCTTTTTTAAAACAATTATATGTCTGCCTGAGACTTATTTATTGTATGTAATATTGCAATTTGGATATTCCTAAGGCTAGTCTTGCAGATTGTATATTAAATAAGTGAAATGTATAAAGAATATACTCGTAACTATGTATAAAGAATTTATTCGTAACAAAATTGTGTATTAAACAAGTGTAAATAGCAACTAACTGAGTGAATTACTTAAATGTCAGGTATATATTAAGTTTATGAAAAAAAGTTTATTTTTAAATAAAAAAGGAACATTTTTTGTCTCTATTATAATTTTTCTATTTTTATCGTTTCAAAGATGGATATTTTCTTTTCGTTATCTCTTTTCGTTTTTGAGTTATCGTGCCCACGGACGAACGGACATGCGCAAAAGGAGTTATTAGGTCGTTTTATGTACACATAGAGTCGGGACTAAACTTCGGGACTAAATTTAATATATCCTAGCATATTTCTCATAAACTGAATATTTTCCCATTCTAACATTTGTTATTAGGTACTATTGATTATAAAAGCATATATGTCTATAGCACCTTTCTACACTACTTTGTATTTTTATATATATAATCATGTGTAAATAATAAAATAAACAGTTCACGCATTAATTAATAAAGAGATTAAATTAAATCAGTTATATTTTCACGTATAAAAGTTTTATATGATTTAATGTTTCAAAAGTAATGCAAAAATTTCAATATTAATTTAGATTTTCGTTTTCAGACAAACGTACAAAGCCTAGCGTACATTGCGTCTTAATTCAAGAACATTATCAACAGTAAGTAATAATTTTGTCATAAATAATTTCTGAAGTTTCATAACAAATTTCTTTTCAAAGAATCATGTGAATAAATGTTGTTCAATTATTTATACTAAAATTTTCAATTACATAATTGCGAAATGAAATTGAAAGATTTCATCTCATAATATTATGAAAAGATTTTCATAAACAAAGATGACATGTTGTAAATAGTTAGCTATATTTCCTTAAGTTAATGGAATTTAATAAACTTAAAATAGTCAAGTCGATAACATGTGAAACATTTTCATTAAAATATTTTGTATGAATTAACTTTAAAACGATATGATTTATTTCAACTGATATTATTTAATATGATCTCGCTTTTTGATTTTTTCCTATTTTTGAAAATATTTTGATTAGAATTGGCCAAATTTTGGTTCTTAAAAAAATCTCCATTGTCGAATGTGTTTAATCTAATAATTGATGGCCTTTGTTAATCGTTTGAGATTGAAATAAATGTGATGATATATTGCCCCAACTAGTTCAAGTGGCCGAGCGGTTTAAGGCGTTATGTCTTCCCAGTATGCCTACTTGGAAACTGTGATACATAATTTGTATAAATTACGTATCAGCAGATAAAAAACTTCGATATATTTAATAGTTTTTGAAAAATAAATAAAAATTTTGAATAAACTCTCGTAAGTGACATATTACTATGTAATAAGTATATATACTCGTAGTTGAATATGCAGTAATATATAAACTCACTTTCGCATTTACAATATTAGTAATAGTAATAACCCCTTATACTCAGCCTTGTGCTCAAGATAAAATAATAATAATAGTAATAGTAATGATTATAATTATTTTTAGTGGTATCAGAATCAGATACACATTGCCCGATCGGGTCCTAAGACGTCAATACGGTACATCCCAATTCTGGATCCCTAATGGGCAACCCAATTAGTTCCCAAGTGGGTGTACACGAAAATTTCTAGTCGAGTTGCAATTATTTTAAGAACTTTTAAAAATTTTTTTATATTTTGATCGATCAACTTGTATAATGATTGTTCTCTTTAGCATATTAACGTATATTTTAATATCCTTTAAATTGACATAAATATATATATAGTAATTTGTAATTTGATGTCAATTCCTTTATCACACAGGATATAATGTAAGTTGTGATAATAATATCTATACTTTAATATTGTTTGTAATTTAATGTTCATGCTATTTAAACATCATGTAAGTTCACTTTGTTTCTTAATTGTAATATAATATATTTCAATTTTATTATTATTAATGTACTTTATTGTTCAAATTATTTTACTTTTAACAGTATGATTGTTCGATACTATCCAGTATCCAGTTAGTTTAAAAGCTCTTTGCGAGTATACATTCAACAATGTTGTAGCCCATAGTTACAGTAAAGTCTACACACTCGATTCACTAAACCTTCAGTGGTTCGCTAAGTGGTTTATATCGATTACCAGGGATTGTCTGCGACCTGCAAGGGATCGCAGCGAAAACATAATTTGAGGGATGTATGAGATGTAAATAAGGGTCTACGCATGCATCCTGTAAAGGTACATCAAGACCAAAATTTAGGCGTTTCGTTAAGATCATGTTGGGCCACTGGCCAACATGAAAGTGCCACCAGTGTCCACAAAAGTAGCGTTCATTTTTCAAAATTTTATAATTGATTTATATCTCATTCGTTTGGTCATCACAAAAATGATTCAGATAACAGTTGTTCAACATAAATATACAAACAACTTTTATTCGAAACATTTTCCCAAATAAATAGATAGATAAATTGTAGAGACTGCCCTGGATAGTGTTTCACGAGGCACGAGGCGAGGCGAGGTTTTGGTATCACCTCGCCTCGTCTCGCTTTTTTAAATTTCAACCTCGCCTCGCCTCGGCCGAGGCAAAATGTTGGCTAGCCTCGCCTCACCTCGGTTGGGTTACCTAACTTTGACTTATTTTGCATGAATGTACATAATATGGTAAAAAAAACTTTCGAAGATGACTTTCAACATCTACTAGGTAGGATCGCTGGACATCCTACCTAGTAGATGTTGAAAGTCATCGGAAGATGGAGAAAGTCATCGCGGAAAAATTATTGGCAAAATAATATATCTATTGCTTCATGTTTTTTTGTAAAAATACGTGTTACTATATATTATTTCAAAAAAAAAATTACTTTTTGTAAATTTGCCTTGGCCGAGGCATATTCTTCGCCTCGAGGTTTTTGAGGCGAGGTTTTTGAGGCAATATACCTCGCCTCGCCTCGGTTAGTAACGAGGATTAAAATTTTGAACCTCGCCTCGCCTCGCCTCGTGCCTCGTAACCGAGGACCGAGGTGAGGCGAGGTTACCTTGTAGCCTCGGTGCAGTACTAGCCCTGGACGGGCTACACTTCGCCCATAAGGTCTATTGTGATGCCTAAGAATGTGAGGATGTGAGTGGAGTGGAAGGAATTTTTGTGTATAGACTAGGAATTGGTAGGATATGCGGCTGCAGCCGACTATGATAGGAACTATGCCGATTTTCATCTGTAGTTCGTGGAAGAAACTGCAGAAAACCTACTCAAGCATAGCCGGTTACTTCGTTCTTGTCTATACGCCGACAGTTTAGTCAATTAATCGCCCCATTTTTTTTCTTAATAATTGACAAACTGCCGAGGTCGGGATTCGAACCTCCCAGTTTCCAAGTAGGCTTACTGCAAATAAGAGTAGTATAGATTGTGTATTTAAAATCTAAACTAAATTCATATTGTGTATACTTGAGGCGTATAATGTATAGAAAGGTATTTATTATATATATATATATATATATATATATATATATATATATATATATATATATTGATTTGATATTCAGTTATCGTTCCATTCTTGCTTGCCTCTTTTCTTCTCTGTTTTTTTATTATTATATACTTTTCTTGATTATAGGGGTGATTTTATTTATTCAATTGTAAAAAAAATACGCTCATAAAAAATGGTACATGCCATCATAAAAATGTCTTGGAAAAGTTATTCTGAATAAAATAACAGCCAGTGGTGGTGGGTGGGTGGATTGCCAGTGTTACCCCTGCTATACACACACACACACACACACATATTTAAAACTTTCTAATGCAATCATATAATATATATTATTATTATCATTGAATCGTTTTTATTTATTTTACAATGAGAAAGGAAGCACTAACTTTTTATCTGTTTAAAATTTATTGTGTAGTATAAACTGCTGTTTGATAGAATACGATGATGCAATTATTATTATTGATTTACGGTTTATAAAATTCTGAATAATTTATATCAAACATTTTTGCATTATTGCATATTACCCCCAATCAAATAAGGATTCAACCTCGAAATAAGATTATACACGCTCAGTTTTTGTATAAGCCTGTGCTTTGATATTCGAAAGAATGGCAAAAAAGTTTCAAATCGACTGGTTTATCCAACCTATTGTAAAGAGGTTATTGTTTTGGTTTAAACGGAACGAGCGTCAACTAGTGAATTTCCTTACAAAACATAAATCATTCTCTAGTCACAATTTAAGTGTGATCAAAATGAAATGCCAATTTTATTAATAAATGACATACGTCAAGGGGAAAGGGGTGCATAAAGATAGAAGAAAACACAAAATATAAAATATCTTTCTTAATATTGAAACAATCGAAAAATGTATAAAAAGAAAAGTTGTAGAAAATCGAGTTTGCTATAATTTACATATCATTATTTCCAAACTCTAATGTATACAGAGATATTTAGAATTTTAACTTTCAATCTTTAATTGTAAATATTTCTGTAAATATTATAACAGAAAAATGATAAAAAACTAAATTACAATAAAACTAAGTACCTACTACTTTACTCCATATGAATTTTTCAAATATTAAGAGAAATATGTCAAATTTTAAGTTTCCCCCTCCCTTTAAACCCCCCCCCCCGCTTTCCCCTCGTCCGATTTTACCCATTAACGAATCTGACTTTTTGAATACCAAAAGTCCCTCAAATACCAAATTTCATTCCAATTGGAATAAAACTGTGACCATTAGAGAGTCCACAGACACATAAACTTATAAGTACATATATGTTGATATATATATAAAAATTTTAACGATAGAGATTTTTGAAATCTAGTAGGTAGGATCGATGGACATTTGAAGAAATTTTTACGAAATTCCAACATTGGTACAAAAACAATAGCAGATTTCCTTTGGAGGAATTTCGCTAAAATAATTCGAATTTATACAGAAATAATTTAAACTTGCTGCATGTAAATTAAATCCATCCAATGGTTCTGGTTACAAAGTCACGGCACAAAAATTAAAAAAAAGCGTCAACCTAGCGAATTTCCTTAGAATACATAAATCACTCTCTAACGGTCATAATTTTAGTGTGATCAAAATGAAATATAATATCTGATATGACTTTAGTATTTGCAACAATAGCCACATTTCCTTTGGAGGAAATTCGCTAAAAAGCTATATTTTTTTTGATTATGATTATTAGCATCTTCTGTGACTGTGTATGCAATAAAATATTAATAATTGATCGCTTCAAAGGAATTTCTATTTTGTGCTCTAATGATTGATGGATGTATGTTTTTAGTTGATTTGTTCTGGTCGAGATATTATTTGAATACTGTTTGATATCTATATTATATGTTCGTAATATATATTTGTACTGTTCACATATCACAAATATCTATTTTATACCTAAAATTTCCACTGAATTGCACTTTGATAGGAAATAAAAAAAAAAAACGAGTCGATATTTGATTTTAGATGTAATTGACCATATGTCGTCTACAAACAAAAATACCCTTGTAAATAATGATCAAACGTTTTTTTAAGGACTTTATTTTCTATTCCTGTACCGTAATGGACTTCTCGGTATTTTTTCTCAGGAAACATTTAATAACGTGTAGTTATAAATTAGATTAAAAATTTGATCAAAATTGTTGTTATTGGTTAGTTAGTTATCATCAAATAAAATAATAGGGAATATGCATGCAAATTTTTTTTCACATTAATTTTCGGAAAATGAAAATACTGTTAATACTGTAATAATATAAAATCCGACAAATATCAAGGAAGCTATAAGCTTTTAAAGATTATTATCTGTCTCTTTCTTACAAAAATACTAAAAACGAAGTTTTACGTGTATCTTAAATGGTGAAAGTGTAATATGACGTCACATAATATATCAAGAGGGCTATCACTCTCTTTGTCTAATCGGGAATTTCAATCATTCATATCTCGCTTATTTTTAAAGTTTTTTAAAAAGTAATTTTACCTTGATATTTGTCAAGTAAACATGCTTCAATTCAAGTGAAAAAAAATTTAGCATATATATATATATACGTATAAGGAAACAAAATATATAAAACAATTACCTTGTACAAAAAGTATGAGTGTTTATTTATATAAATATACATTAATAATAGTAATAATGAACCCATAAAATATCCCAATTACTGGGCAAAGGCCTCTCCAAGAGATTTCCATTCTGTTATTCATTATTCGAGTATTTTTTTCCAAAAATGCTTCCTTGAAGATATATTCGAGTGCATTGTTTAAATTGAGCACCCTGTACGAACATTCTCTTAAACATGATACACAAAATTTTGTACAAACTACAACGATAAGTTTGTATTTTTAAATGACTTGTAAAGAAATTATGTTGTGATTCGTCAATTTCGTAAGATATAATATTGATACACTATCGGTTAGATTGAATCGATTAAATTGAAGTTGATAGTATTTTACTCGTTTAGTTAGCAAAAAAAAAAAGGAACAACATAACAACTATAAACTTTTCTCAGTTAATATAAGAAGAATTTATTTCCAATATCTATGTAGAATCGTTGCTGTTTGTTAGTCAAAATTTTATGGCATTTTATCATAGGGTAAAAAAAGAAAAACAAAAAGATTTATATTGTAATAAAAGGTAACTTGGATAAATGCCAAGTACAAAAAAAGATGAAATAAATGCCAACTATTCCTTACAATAACTCAAACGACTTGCACGACTTGGTTAAAAACTAAATATTGGAAGCTAAATATTTGAAGTCGATAAATTAGCCTCTAGTGTTTTGAATTTGAAATTTCAGAAAATATGTTCATTGATGCTGCGCAAAAGAGATTTGTATGTTATTGTTATATTCTAAAACTTTTTAAGTTTAACATACCCCAAGTTTACCAGTCCAAGTGGCCAAGCGGTCTAAGGCGTTAAGATAAAAAGGGGGCGGTTAATTGACTAAACTATATTATTTTTTTACATTTTTTACTAATATCATGAATTGAGTGTTTCAAATACAATTCTGACATAAAAAAGTTCACAAAAACAATTATTGTTTCGGTAAATAATCCTTTGGTATATTGATTTCAAAGGCTGGCCAATGATACACTTCATTTTGGAAAATCCAAAAACAAGGTTTTTTTAATTCTAGCGTACAAAAGTAGTAGACATAATTAATTATCACACAAGCTATTATCTTCCATTATAGGAACAACAATCTTCGTGGGCTCAACTAACGAGATATCGTATTGAATTTAATTTCCTATATGTGAGGTTGGGTACTGTTCTTGGCAAATAGGATTTCGAATAGCAACTCTTCATATATATGAGATATAATGCATACAGTCATATGGAAGTAAGCAGATAAAGCTATATTTTATATTTTTCACTTGAGTGTAAATGGAAGGCAAGTCATGACAATGTAAATATTATTGACATTAATTTAGTATCCGATTGTAGTAACACATTTTTGTTTTTACCTTTTTCAACCTTCATGTATATTAGAGTAAAAAAACAGTAAGTAATGTATATGTTATTAGAGATAGTATGATTTGTTGGGCGATACGATTTTATTTCGACAAATAGAACTCGACGAAATTAATATAATTAAAAACAGAAATCTGCAATATCTCTTTTAGGTTTTGAAGTATCGAAGCTTAAAGCTTTAAAAATCGGTATAAAATAAACCCAAAAGACTATACTCAAGGAATTTTGAACCGATTTTAATTCTATCATTCATCATTAAATCTTGTCGCACAAAAAATGATATTAGTTCAAGATATCTCAAGAACGGCGATACCGAGAGAACTCTATCTCAAGAACTATATGCATTGAACTACCAGAACATCTGGTAGCTCAGAAACAGAGCTCCTAGATGTTATGGTAGTGGACTGCCAGAGGTAGTGAGTTGGATTCACATTCCAGATGTGTATGACTATTCATATGACGAACTTGGTGTCAAAAAGGCTGGAAATGACTCTTTATTTTTAATGTTTGTTAGTTGTTGTTTTTTTTGGAAATTTTCTTAAAAACAGTACGGCCTAGAGCAAAAGTTTTATTACAAAATTATTCCTGACAAAAATTTAAACAACTTCTGCATCAATCGTTTTTTTTATAAACGAAACAAATTAACCTCAATTCAAGTGCTCAATAACTTTTGTTTAAATACAATTTTAATCGTTCATAATAGTTCATACCATTATTTGTGCATTCATTATCAATGTGAATTCAATTGTATATGTTAATACCATTTTTTATTACCCTGTATAATTCATAGTTTGAAAATATCTATACTAGCTGAAACATGTCACTAATAATTACAACTATAAATAAAATAGTGGAATCGCAAAATATAGTTTTTGAAAATTGATTTTTCTCCTTTATCTGAACAAGGAGGTCGATTGAGTGTTTCACACCATATTTTTATATAACTACTCGTATATATTTATAAATATAAACAGAGCTTTTTAGTTTTTTAGCTTTTATATACTTCATGATAATGTCAACAACAAATAAACTACTCGTTTTGTGAATAAAAGCGAATAGATCTAGTTATATAAATATTAAACAAAATCGACATATAAACACTTTTGTTCTTTTATTTCTTATGTGTTAAGTGCTCGACTACTTATACTTGCTGGATATGTGTGTATCTGTACCAAATTATGTTACAAGAATTTATGGGTGACATTTTAAGTGAAAGTCTTGTCGGGTATAAACATAAAAGGAAATTTTCGGAAACTAATTTAATGGTAATGGATTTTTAAATTATATACGAAAATTATAGAATGGTAAGAGATGTGGAAAGAAGGGTTTTTATTTAATTTTATAATTTATTTCCTTACAATTGACCCTTACATAACGGTAGAAAGCTTTTGAAAACATATACGAAACATAATTATCCTTTAAACGGTGTAAGTGTTCCACGATACAAGTGGTCCACTTTACCACATCGCCTTTTTATACCCGGTATACAATATATACCAGGATATATTAAGTTAAGTTATATACCATGATATATTAAGTATAACTCAGATAGCGAACTGAAATTTTGTATGTGTATTCTACAGCAAAAAAGTAAGATCAAGTTCGTATGGGTTCTGTGGTTTAGTTGACTTTGAACGGACCTCTATTTTGATGGAAGTTATGAAAAAAATGAATCTGCGAAGTGAGTGACACAGTCAGTGAAATAAAGAACAAGGTTATAAAATGTCAATGTGGAAACTAGTTGTGGAAAAGAGGGATTCGATTTAATTAATTTCATTTAATAAACTATTTAATTTAAGTTGCTGAATCTTTTACAGGTTCGAATGGGCAAAACTGGACCATGTTTGGGAAAGTTGGCGAACTTGTCTACCTTAAAATGTAGACGCAAGTTTGCTGTTATCAATTCATTAAAATCCAATATTATTAAAAACTTGATGTAATTAACCGAGAACAATATTGCTTTTTAATTGATTCTTTTAATTAATTTCAATATCAAACAAAATAGTTACATAATACATTTTCCCCAAACATGTCTCAGTCAATTCAGTGGCGTAGCGTGGGTGTCAGCCGCCCAGGACGGAAGAAAAGTTTGCCGCCCTCTTATTTAGGTATTTCAATATAATCACATTTATTACAAAAATTCTTACACGTATGCCACTTATATTGATATAACAGATATAGAACACTTATGATTATACCTTGACTATGCGACTTCCAATTAGACCTAGAACGATACAATTAATACTTATATTTTTATTGAAAAATAATATACTTGTTAGAATTGAAAACAAAACTTCGTCTTTAACTAAAACTTTATTCGTATACTTTTTTCCAGAGCAAAGTCTTTCATTGCACTATCAAAATATGAAATGGTTCAAATATTTACAAGATATTACTATTATTTATTGTAAAACTTTGCCGCCCCCATTACGCTACGCCACTGAGTACATTATATATTTCATTCACTTAGTTGTATAATATATATATATATATATATATATATTTTGAATCGAATATTGTAAATTATGTTTTACTTCTGCCATTGGCTTTTAATGGAATATTTTTTACCTGGTTCTAAGAAACATGTCACCATAATATCACGTTACTCATGACAACTAAGTGAATGAAATATACAATATACAAATATAAATATATATATATATATATAAATCGTTTTTTTTTTTTCTAAGGCTTTTATAGATTGCTGGAGCTGTATGCTAAAGCTCTGATAATGTGGGTAGAAAGACAGTAACTAGGTATTATCGCCATCATATGAGGCGCTCCTTTTTTAAATTCTTGTAGTCGACTCGGTGTCAAAGCAAATTGATTTTCAAAAAAAAATATTTCGAATAAAAGTTTTTATTCGTAAGTCGTCAAATATTGATTTTATATTTTTTTATTATTATCCACGATAATCGAATTAAATGGAGCATAAATCAACTATAAAAATTTTAAAATGAAATACCACTTATGAAGCCGCGTGTACTGTTTGTTTGATAGAACCGAAAGGATACTAAGTGAAATAATTTTATTTAACATTAGAAACTACATTTTATTAATTCGTTTTTACATTTTATTATACATTTTAAATCAATTTTCTTTTTTCTTCTATTCAATCACTACGATAAAGATAAAAAATTCGGTACGTCACCAAGCCGACAGTAGAAAATCCGTCAGCCACTACCAATTTTCGAGTTATTACAACCTCCATCCATATTGGTATGTACTCCACTTGACACATACTTTCCTAGTAGTAAAGTAAGCAGTATCTACACCAGTGATTCTCAACCTTTTTTTGTCGCGGCACACTTTTAACGATTTCAAAATCTGACGGCACGCAAAGATAAAGATAAGTTTACTTACCTATAATACACTGTGTAAAATAGTTTATGATAATAATTGTGAATGTAAAATAAAATAATATGTACTACAAAAACAACAGTACGTTTATTTAGGGATTAATTACAAGTTAATAATAAGAAAACTTTTAATGAGAAATTTGGGCTTGATGATTTTTGATAATTTCATTTATATTTGGTCGTAAAAATGGCAATGCTACTCTCATATCATCTTCTACATTTAACAGTCTCGATCTTTTTTTCGTTTTTATGTTGTGAATACTTTACTCATACATTTTTTTTAAATTTGGCGGTACACTTTAAGAATTTGGCGGCACCCAAAAGTACCGCGGCACAGTGGTTGACAATCGCTGATCTACACACCCAAATCAAGAGTTATATACACGTATATACTGGGTATTTAAAAATTAATTCAGTTAGTTGTTACTAACAGCTAAATATAAATAATAAATACTTGTTTCAAACAATAATCTGTTTGAAAACATTTTAAATAAATTGTAAATATCATGAATGTAGTACAACCCATGTATGTGTAATACGTATATGTTACACATATACGTACGAACCTAACGAACCAAAGACACAAAAAAACATGTCAATCAAAATGGGGGTTTTTTTTTAACAAAACAACCTCATCGTTACAAAAATGGATTTGTATTACATTTTTGTAATCAAAGAGACGATTGGTTTAAAACTAATTTTTTATTTAATATAAAATCAAACATTCAATTCATTGGAATGAATAAATAATGATGGCGCACACAAATGGATAGCAAGAGTCACGCTTCGACTGATTTTGCATTTTGAGTAATTTTTACCTCCATATTGAAACTAAAAATTTGTTCGCTCTCCAAAATCAAGTTTAAACCGCATTTATTTTCGTTTCGAGGTGTCCATATTTAAATTTCATAAATCCGTCTTTTATCACAAATACTTGCTTTTACAATGCCATATATTCAATTGTTTTTGTAAACATTTAACGCGGCTGCAATTGACTTTGATAGGAACTGTGCCGATATTCATATTGGTACAGTTTAGTCTCTCTGAATAGTTTAGTCAATAAACTGCCCCATTAATTTTAATTGATAAACTGCCACCGTCGAAAATCGAACCCACAAACTTCCAGTTCTAAGTAGAACGCATTTGACCGGGTGACCACTCGACTAACAAATATTTTTCACTATTTTTTTTTTTAATTTACATTGCTTTTTTTCTTATGTCGTTAAACAAAACATATTTTTAACTGTAATCGCAAATACATGATTGTTTATCCTGAAAGCGCTAGTTCAAATTTATACCAACAGATAACGTTCTGAAATGCTTGGTTTCCCACTAATTGAAATGATTACATATGCCTCTAGAAATAATAAATGGTAATACAATCTGTATACACAGGAATGACAGTAATGTCATCAAATGTTTAGCACATGCATGTGGGAAGATCATTAACCAACAGTTTACCTACTGTGGGGTAAATCTATTTACATGCCTACTACTCAGTTTTCATAAAGTGTTGATCATTTCCATATTTGAATTAAATGCCAAAGCCATGTAAACGTTGTTTCTATTAATACACTGATTATGATGGAATCCTGTGGTTTGTGTAACTCAGTATTATATTCAAAGTTACAACAATATATAGATAGATAGATAGTTTGCAGTAGAGGCTGCCCTGGACGGGCTAAACTTCGACCATAAGGTCCATTGTGGTGCCTAAGGATATGAGGATGTGAGTGGAGTGGAAGGAATTTTCGTGTAAAGACTAGGAATTGGTAGGATATGCGGCCGCAGTCGACTATGGTAGGAACCATGCCGATATTCATCTGGATTTCGTAAAGGAAAGTGCAGAAAACCTTCTCAAGCATAGCCGGTTACTTCGTTCTTGTCCACACGCCGACAGTTTAGTCAATTAACTGCCCTTTTTTTGTTTCTTAATAATTGACAAACTGCCGATATCGGGATTCGAACCCATAAACTCCTAGTTTCCAAGTAGATATACTGCGCAGACATAACGCCTTAGTCTGCTCGGGCACTTGGACTGGTTACAACAATATAAACGGGATGTTAAAATTAGCCAACCTCCTACTTCTCTATTGGTGGAGTTGGCAAGAGACAACTTCAAAATGGTACGAACCATTGGATTCAACCGGATTCAAACTGTTGGGTTACTCATATCCAAAGAAGAGCCATTTGAAATACATAATGCAAAAACACGCAAACAAAAGCTTTTTCAATCTCTCGTCTGAAGATGTGGGTTAACTCTGCCATCTGCCAATGATAACCGCCAAAATGAATATTGTATCGAAAACGTATTTTAAAAATGGTTAATTTTTTCGAAAATTTCACAAGGCTGTAGTAGCTGTTTCATATGGGTGCGGGGTGTATGTCTTGCTGTTTAATATATCGTTCTCCTCTGAGATATGCACCTTTCTGAGTTAAGATCTACCTCTCTGAAAAATTTTCACTTCCTGAGCCATATGGTTTGTTAGAAACTAACCATCAGACATATAAGAAATTTACGCATTGTGTTTTGAAAATTAAGTAGCTGACAGATAGCATCAGAATAAAAAATTCGTTACGCAGGTCAACTTTGTCTGCGTCAACTTTGCGAATTTCCTTAGAATATATAAATCACTCTCTAACGGTCATAATTTTAGTTTGATCATAATGAAATATAATATCAGATATGACTTTAGTATTTGCAATAATAGCTGCATTTCCTTAGGAGGAAGTTCGCAAATCAGTTCAAATCAGATTGGAATGAAAATTTTATCTGTATTATCTATTTATTCTGAGGAAATTCGTTGCAGTCGACGCAACTCCTGCGTAACGAATTTGTTTAATTTTAACATTAATAAATGTTGGACACTCCCGTTCAATAAAATTGAACAGACCTGAAATATTTAATTTTCTTACATTTCATAAAACTCCTCACTTTTGCAACTCTCTGTATAATCATTCATTTATAAACAAAGATAAGTAGTATATATTTTAAGTGTGAGAAAAGAAATGGAAGTCTAGTAACAAACATTTACTACAAGATGAATCAAAATTGTGAGAGACTGATTCGGTTCAGATCTGTTCAATTTTGTTGAACGAGAGTGTACGTTATTTTAAATATAATTGATATTTCATGTATAAAATTCTAATATATTGGATATGTGCTTAAAAAAATGAAAATAATTAAATTTTAATAAAAACCAATAGGCCTAGAGGGTCAAATAATAATCACAGTTTAGTAATATCTAAAATATTTGCAATTTTAATAATAATTGAATTTTACTAATGCCTACAAAAGTAGCGCTTATTTTTCAAAATTTTATAAATAATTTGTGTGGTTTTCGAAAAAAGGCTTCGGATAAAATTTGTTCACTTTAAATATACTATCAGCGCTTTTATTGAAAACATTGCAAAAGTCCAATAAATTAATATTTTAAAAGTATTTAATGTAAAATATCAGTAAATATAAACAAGCAATTGATTTGACTTGATTTGATAAATGACCGCTATTCTTGTGGCCCATAGTACATACAGGCTAGATAGAATGAGATTTTGAATTAAATGCGAAATCTCACATAAAATACTTTCGACATACAGATTTGACTTTGTGTAATATTAAGAGATATGTTTATTTAATTACACGTGTAAATTGTTTATTCTATATGGAACGACTGTTTGATTTACACAGGTGCGTATCTTTAAGGGACACATAAATAATACAAAGTGTTTATTTACTCAATAATTTATTTACTATTTTAGGGATTAGTTCATATAGTCCAAAACAATAATTTTGGAATAGGGTTTGAGTTATTCAATTAAACTTATTTAATTGCGCATTTTAATCCAACATTTTAATCCAACACGGTGCATAAATCTTAAATTAGTTTTATAATTTCGCGTTAGAAATTTACGTGTGCAAAAATCAGATTTTGCTATTCAATTTACTCTGCTACCATAAGTACAGGTTCAAAGATTTTTTGAAAAATTTCTTTTTTCATCTCTAATTTCATGGAGGAAGTTTTTTTTTGTTTTTTTAATACACAACCTTGATTTTTAGCGAGTTATCTAAAGAAAATTCACCTCTTGATTTGGTTAATCAGCTTTGGTCACAAGTTTAGTCTGATCGGAATGAAATTAGAGGTGCATTTTTTAAAGCTTTCATTTAATGAATTTAAAAGTAGAAATAAACGTTTTGTTCCCCGAGTCGCCAATATGTGACTATCAATAAAGCGCTATCAATGGTACGCCCAAGGTTTAAATGGTCGGTGAATCTGAGAACAAAAATGTATTTTCTATTTTTTAGTTCATTAAAAAAGCTTTTTCGTTCTTTAAAAAAAAACGTGCTAGTCTATTGTATTTATAATTTTCTTCTATTTATTAATTTTTATTTTTAGATGAAAAAGCTCAATTCAATTTTCCTTCGCTTCCACTACTTCCACCAAATTCTATTTCAGGGAATATTTTCGAATTCCATCTATATCGTACAATAGAGGAATTACTATAATGTATTATCACGTGACTTATACACGTGTGCAAAATTCCAATGCTCTAGCTTGATTAGTCGAAACTAGTCGAAATTTTGATTGCAAAATGTTTCACTCAGAAATAAACAGAAAACAAAACAACAGAACCAAAAGAAAGTGAACAGAACTTTTGAACCAACAGAAAGCGAAACTAAATTAATCTTACTTTTTAAGTAGTTGTCGTGCAGTAATCGTGTTAAAAAGTTTTAGCTCATAACACACACCATTATATAAATAAACTGAGATTTTATACAATACTTTTCTGACTTGAATGTACTTCGTCTACTTGTTCGCTTGGATTATATAAAAATGTCAATATTTTCATTAATATATTACATAAATTAAACAGTCACTAATTTTATTTTCTTCAAAATATAATATCATTTTAAATATCAAATAAATATCATTTTACATTGTCCTAGTTTTTTAGCCAAATCGTTCGACGCGTTTTTTAAACGAAGTATAGTGAAATTAATTGAACTTTTGTAGATACCTGTCTGTAATGTTAATCGTACAATTTTTGAAAGCGTACTTTATCAAAAGTAAACGGTCAATATTTTTGAAATTTTAAATGAAGCCAGATGCTTCTATTTCGAATAATTTATCAAACATTCAGCTAATTTCGTCGATAACGTGTTTCACATGACAACTAGCTTAAAATTGTTTAAAATTAAGAAAATAATAATATATTTTTAACGCCTCAACTGTGGATAAAAATTGCACCTGTATGAACAGATATTAAGGGAGATTACTATAGTGTATAATCACTTTTATCTCTAGCTACGTACGTGGATAGGATTATGGTACGTACGTGTATAATTCTGGTTATAGATACTAATCCTATACTTATGAAAAAGTATCTATACGAGTTTATATATCTATACGATCGTGAGTTTGATAAAATATTTATTCAAAAACCTACACATTTATTTTCTTGTATGGTAATTAACATTTTCTAGTGTGTAAATAACAAACAATAAATAGATTAGAATATCCTACACACCCACCACATACCATACACGCACACCTCTTAAACCTCGTATCTGATAATGTTTTGAAGGAATACTTTAATCCTATTAATTGTTATGACGGTGGCTACACACAAATGTAAAATTTAATGATGTGTAAGGTAAATTAATAGCTATTAACATTATTATGTTTATTTATTTCATTAAAGGACGTTCATGCGCTACGCTAGAGTCAAATGATTATTATCTTTAATAAAATTTATTTAGGATTTTTAAGAAGTTGTAAAGTATATCAATAATCTTACAACGATTTATAACCATTTTTGTATTTGTCCTAAATATTTTAAAAGTATTTAATGTAAAATATCAGTAAATATAAACAAGCAATTGATTTGACTTGATTTGACAGCGTATATGTGTATATGTATGTGTTTATTTTTTTACTGTGTGCTGTCGCCAGTGTTCAAAATATGGTGGCAAAAACAAACCTAACAAAGCAGTTTTAATTTTGTTAAATAATTAATTCAAACGTCCGTCAACAACATTTTTTTAATACAATTATAATAAACTGCATATTTCAAAGAATATTTATAAGCATTATTTATTATGGTGTCTACTTTAATTTAGTTAGTTATTATAAAGTACCAAAAAATTCTGTTCTCCATAAGATGCTGTATTAAAAGTTTGATTTTTAATCGATAATTATTGTTTGAAATAATCGTCAACAGATTTTAAATTTTTGAGGGAGGATAACGACATAATTGAATTAAGCGTCCTTTAATAATTTTTTTGTTAAAAAAATAAACTAAGCTAAAAATGTAATTAATAGTCAAGTAATTTTCAGGTCTAGTTTGTTTGTATCCAATTTCGTATTTTAGGCAGATTATTTATTCTACGTATAAGGAATAGATAAATATCATGTGATTTCGTTTTTTCTCTTGGTGACCGATCTCTTCTAGGGTTCCTACTCAAAACCTCAAAAAGCTGTTACTTTTTGACGAGTTTACACAACCTAATCACATCAATGTCTTTAAAGTGTCTGTCTTCTTTTAAAAAATAGTGTTGAGCTCGGTACTCAGGCATGATGTGTGGCATTGACCGGTCTTCAAAAATTTATTGTAGGAAATTTATATCAAATAATTATTGTTTTCTAAATTCTGACGTCTTTAAAATTTTTATATTTAAAATTTACAAATAATTTATTTAAAAAATTTTGTTAATGCAGATGTTTCTATAGAAACTATAATATTAAAGATCAAACTGTTAGAAAACGTTATATTCATGTGTAATGTTAAATTCCCATTTTAAACACGAATGCTGATAATCCAATGTCATCTAGAAGATGGTTAACAAAAGACGTCACATTATATAATCCACCTATCTTTATATAACTCCTGAACTAGCTAAGGTACTAAATGTTGCTTCAGTGCGCCGCCATGGCGTTTCTGTGTACTAAGTATGTCTGTTGATGTATGTTTGGCTGCCACATGTATTTCCACTACACACTTAAAGTTTTTAGTCACCTAAGCGCACTGAAGCAAAAATTTAGTTCTTTGACTAGTTGGACAGCGCTTAAAATTCGGTTTGTTATTTCACGTTTTGGCCCATTAGGATACTCTGTCCAGTTCAATAGAGGTCAGTGGTATAATCTGAAATTTCATTTCACTCCCTATATGAAATCATGTTTGCATAGCCCCGCTATAGATTTATAGATGTTTTGATCCCCGCTATAGATCAAAAATTATCTCGCTATTTCCTATTAATTTTTTTATAATGCTTTAAACAAATAAAGATTCTCTCATGTATTTATTTGGTAAAAATTCTTTTATCAAAATTTCATGGTTGATATTGGTAAAATGTTTCGGTTTGTGGTAAAATGTTTCGAATAATGGTGGTTAGTTTATTTATAATGAATAACTTTTATCCGAAGCATTTTCCCCCAAAAATAGAACGAATAAAGAACAAATCAACTACGAAAATTCAAAAAAAAAAGAACACTACTTTTTTTTGGCCATGTGTAATACTAGACCAGATTTTAGTTTAAACTTTCGTATCTAGTTAATATTTTACCATACGATTTATGTTGTCTCTCCATATCAGAATATTTAGAAGTTTTGTTAGAAGGTTAAAAATAACATAAACTTTTGTAACATTTGGTCATTCGCAACGCAATATATATAGAGCTTTGGATATTATAGTGAAATAATTTTACAACATATCGTTTTTAATTTGTCAAACGCTGTCGTGCAATTATTACATCTTACATAAAACTTTGTTCTGAGTATGTTTATGACTGATGCCGAAATATTTACTCGCTCATGTTATAATTAATAAAAATAGGCGTCAAGTGTGTATATACAGTGTGAATCGAACCAGGTGCATAATTGCACAGACCTATTCCTATCTATGATGCTCCCATTCTCCAATAACATCCAATAGAAATTGATAAACTGATCAACTCCCCGAAACAAATGACTCGTGATTGGCTCAAAGAGATAAACACCAAAGCACTCAAAGTGGAGTGGGGAACATGGTGTAAGTGATAGGATAAGTGATAGGTAAGTGTTTTCAATTATTTGCTATTTATAATGTCATTGATCACGTTGTAAATCATTACTAATCGATGAGAAATAGAGTAAAAAAATCGTCAAAATTAGAGGATAATTTGTTGTTTCTGGTTTCGATAAGAACTATTGTTAAAGCTAATCTGGACCTAGCGAAACCCATGGCATTGGTTAAAATACAACACGATAAACGGTTTTCAAGATATCAGATCCATAGTGCTAAAATTCCAAATTGTATGAATTATGTAGCGAAAATTTTGAAATGTGCTGGCCGGACAGTAAAATGAGCCCGATGTTCCCACTTTTTGGATCAAAATTATCCTAAAAAATGATAATTATTAAAATCGAGAACAAAAATTTGTCTTCACATTTTTCGAATTTTTTCCAAAAAATCGCAAGATTGGAGAATATATTTTTGCCTTCGATTTTGATATAAACTTCGTATTAAGCTAAATTGAACCTAGCGGGCCCGATGGCGTTGGTTAAAATATGATAAGATTAACGGTTTTCAAGATATCAGATCCATTGTGCTAAAATTCAAGACTGTATGAATTGAGAAAAGAAACTTTTGAAATGTGTTGATCGGACGTTCAAATGACCCTGATTTTCGTACTGTATGGGTCAAAATTATCCTATAAAATGATTATTATTAAAATCTAGAACAAATATTTTCTTCACTTTTTTACATTTTTTCCAAGGGGTACCCCTTAAAAAAATCGTAAAAACTGGAGAATATTATTTTGACTCCGATTTTGATATAAACTTCGTATTAAGCTAAATTGGACCTAGCGGAACCGATGGCGTTGGTTAAAATACGATAAGATTAACGGTTTTCAAGATATCAGATCCATAGTGCTAAAATTCAAGACTGTATGAATTGAGAAAAGAAACTTTTGAAATGTGTTGGTCGGACGTTTAAATGAGCCTGATTTTCGTACTGTATGGGTCAAAATTATCCTATAAAATGATTATTATTAAAATCTAGAACAAATATTTTCTTCACTTTTTTTCATTATTTCCAGGGGGAGTCTGATTTTAGTCTAGAAAATTAAATGAATCATATTGTATTTTATACTTTTTACTTTGACTGTAACGAGTGAACTACCTTAAATAATAGCTTGTAAAAATTCAAGATCGCTCACTCAATCTCGAAGTTAGTATTTGAAAAGAGTCTTCTATCAAGTATATATTATAAAATAATCTTATAAAGTTCTTTAATTTTTTTAAAGGCATTTTTATACGATATCTGTATATAAAAGTTTACACAAAAATTATGTATTTTTCTTTTCATTTCTGTTTCTTTTTTCTTTTAGTTAAAAGGAAAAATATGTTTCGTTTTTACATCATAAATTTGTATATTTATTTTAAATTAAAATGTATTTATGTCAATAACAGCAATATGAAGAAATGAGATATATATATATATATATATATATATATATATATATATATATATATATATATATATATATATATATATATATCCAAAGGTAAAAAATCTTGCCCCTCACGTAGAAATAACTTTTTTTCTAAGAATATACAAGAACCACGTTCTTTTTACATTTTTATAAGTATATAATTTCAAAATACATGAATGATAAAATAAATAATTTTTTATAAATAAAGTATTAAAAAAGCATCAAAAGAAGTAAATAGTTCATATTTATATATATATATATATATAAACTCATTTCAACATATTGCTGTTGTTAACATAAATACATTTTTAATTCAAAATAAATATACAAATATATGATGTAAAAATGAAACATATTTTTCCTTTTGTCAAAAAATGTTATCAATGTTCAAACATATTACTTAAATGTCTAAGTAAGTAAACGCTAGCCGCTTCCGTTGGTATAATATAACCAAAAGGCAATCATACTAACAATGGAAATAAATAGACACTAGTTTACAAAAAACAATTAAAAATATGTTAATAGTAAATAAACAAAATTAATAAAACAATAGCATCAAAAATGATAGTGAAAGATCATATGCACTGCACTACCATAACATCTAAGGTAGCTCAGTTGGTAGAGCATTGGTCTAGAATGTCAGAGGTCGTGAGTTTGATCCCCATCCCTAGATGTGTATGATTTTTCATATCTAGCAATTGATGTCAAAAAATGGAATAAAATTAATATCACACGTTAAAAAATATTTTCCACATAAGCTATAAGCTTAAAATGATGATGCAATTATTTTAATTCGTGTATTCAACACTTGAATAATTGAATAACAAACAGCTTATAAAAACACTGCTGCATAAAAATTAAAGATCAATAGAGGAGTGTAACTATTATTATTGGAATTTCTGAATGTGTTTGACTGCGATAGAAATAACTATTGATAAATCATAAATGAACATATATCCGTTGTAATATAACAATACTTATAAATAAAGCATGAAAAACTTGCTGAAAATACAGATTTTTCACAACTAACAATAGTAAACCACCACCATTCAACCGACAAAAATATTATTTACTCTGTTTTTTTTTTTTACTCATTCGAATACGTACAAATATTTTTGTTAGAAAATATAACTCTTTCACTGAAATGGGCGGCTACATACGTTAAAAGTATTTGCGTTTTGGAAAAGGTCAGTAAAAAGTATGGCAGAAAATTATCAATATTTTACAGGAAAAATAAAATTAAGTTTTGAAATTTAACAGGAGGAATTTAAAACAACTTTTCAAATTCCAATTAAAATTTTGACAAGTCAAAGTACGAATCAAGTCCATCTGGCACTTGGTCGGTCTTCTTTTCTAATATGATACCGTTAACTTAGTGTTTCACCGAGGCTACGAGATAACCTCGCCTCGCCTCGGCCCTCGGTTTCGAGGCACGAGGCGAGGCGAGACGAGGTTCAAAATTTTAATCCTCTTTACTAACCGAGGCTAGGCGAGGTATATTGTCCCAAAAACCTCGCCTCGGCCGAGGCGAGGAATTTGCCTCGGCCGAGGCAAATTTACAAAAAGAATGAAGCAATAGATAGATTATTTTGCAAATATTTTTTCAAATGTCCAGAGATCCTACCTAGTAGATATCGAAAGTCAGCGTCTTTAAAATTTATATATATACAGGTTGTCCCAGAACAACCTGGAACCCTTCGGTGAAGTTGTTCCTTAGGTCAAGACGAACTCATTTTACCATATAACATAGGTCCGGAAATGATTTGTTTATCCGCTAGCCGCCATTTTGTGTTTTTTGCTTTATAATTTATATCTACACAACGCGTTGTCCGGTTGAATTGAAAATTGGGACGATTGTTGCTTTAGCATAGACCAATAATAGAAAAAAATTTGAATTTTCAAAAATGTATTTTCACAAAATGGCGGCTTTTAGAAAAATTCAAAAAAATTCATAAATCTGCTTGTTTTTGACTTACGTATGTTTGAAATTTTCTGTTTGCTTTTAGAAAAATTCAAAAAATTCATAAATCTGCTTGTTTTTGACTTACGTAAGTTTGAATTTTTTTTAAAGCCGCCATTTTGTAAAAATACATTTTTGAAAATTCAAATTTTTTTCTATTATTGGTCTATGCTAAAGCAACAATCGTCCCAATTTTCAATTCAATCGAACAACGCGTTGTGTAGATATAAATTATAAAGCAAAAAACACAAAATGGCGGCTAGCGGATAAACAAATCATTTCCGGACCTATGTTATAAGGTAAAATGAGTTCGTCTTGACCTAAGGAACAACTTCACCGAAGGGTTCCAGGTTGTTCTGGGACAACCTGTATATATATATATATATATATATATAAGTTTTTTTACCATATTATATACATTCATGCAAAATAAGTTAAAGTTAGTAAAAATGACCCAACCGAGGCGAGGCGAGGCTAGCCAACATTCTGCCACTGCGAGGTTGATATTTAAAAAAACGAGGCGAGGTGATTCCAAAACCTCGCCTCGCCTCGTGCCTCGTGAAACACTACGTTAACTTATTTAAGCAATTAACTCCGTTAATTGTTATTATCACTTGTTTATAAAATGGATCGATATCCGTGGGAATAGGGGCGGGGACTCCAAATCTAGAGACTGAAATATTGTTATATTGTCATGCGAATTGTATATATTTGGAAGCTTTCAAATAGACACATCAGTTTAAATTGGCTGAAAAGTGACTTGCAAAATTTGCTTACATACAGGTCAAGCTAATAAAAATTTGTTAATGATTAAGATAATTTGTGAATTCGGGAAGGTACTGCTTCAGAGTGCAACAAAGAGGCTATCGCTCGATGCACTGAAGTTGAACAAGATGCAACTGTGGAAGGTTACCGGATTCATTACCGGACATTATCCGCTGCGGAAGCATCTACACACAATGGGACTCCATAATGGGTCCATTGTGTGCAGATTGTGTGGCGAGGAGGAGGAAACATCCAGCCATAATGTCTTTGACTGCGAGCCTGTGGGTTGCAGCAGATACAGGATATTCGGTGCCTCTCACCCCGAATATATGAACTTTCAGGAAGACCTGATAAGCAAGCTTCTGGCTTTTGCCAACATATGCGAGAAGCGAATCTTGTCAGACTGAAGGGGGAGCACAATGGTCCATAAGGTCGAAGTGCAATAGTTTTAGACCCTAATATTAAATCAATCAATCGAAATTCATTACTATATGTGGATCAGACATTCTACTATAAAATTATTATCCTACAGTTTCACAATGTTTAACATGTGTGTAGTTTTTTTTCATATATATATATATATAGATAGTTTTACTTCCTGATATACATAAACGGACCGGACACACAGACAATCAAATATTTTCATTCAATTTCTCCATCTCTCCGTTTCAAATATATTTTTTGTTTCATTTTTTTTTTTTTTTTTAATTTTCCTTATAAATACAGGATACGGTTATTGACATTCATTTTTATAAATTATCGATTTTTTAACAGACAAACAAAATGTGGTTTTCCGGACGCTATCAATATTTATGTACATACTGACGATATCTCTCTTTTATTTTTTTTAAACGATTATTTATTATTATTGTTAATTTTTAATGTATTTCCTGTACTACAGGGTTGTAATAACCCATAGGCACTTTTTGCAAGAAAGTGTCAATGAGCTCAGTGCCTTTTGGAGTTCGAGAGAGATCTAAGATAATGAGACATGCTAAGTTACCATAGTTTTTTTAATTGATAGCCAGGAGGAACATTTTTTTATTGAGAATCGAAGCATTTTTCACTACTACTGTTCCAGTTAAACTGTTTTTTCTGCCTTTTTACAAGGATACAAGTTAGTTTATGTACATATAAACCGGATATAATCATAAATACAATTAGTTCAAAGTAAACAAAAATTTAAAAGCCTCGCGACTTAAATTGACTTAAAGGAAATAGGTGTTGTACCGATGGGAAAATTTCTAATAATCTCTATGGATGCGATCTAGGTATGTGAGGTGCTGTTGGCTAAGGTGGGTTTAGAGGGACGGGGAAACACAAAATTTGATATATCTCTGTTAATATTGGAAAAATCGAAAAATAGTTTTTAATTTCTTCTGTTACTATTTATAAATAAATTAACGATTGAAGTTAAAATCCTAAATATCTCTGTTTATATTAGGATTTTAGAAAAAATGATCTGGCATTGACCTGCAGTAAATTTGATTTTCTACAATGTATGTAGATAGATAGATAGATTGTAGAGGATGTCTTGGACGGGACACACTTCGAAGGTGATGCCTAAGTGATGCCTAAGGATGTGAGGGAGAATAGGGAATTTCGTGTGAAGACTAGGAATTGGTAGGATATGCGGCTGCAGCCGACTTTGATAGGAACTATGCCGATATTCATCTGGAGTTCGTGAAGGAAACGGCCGGAAATCTTCACACATAGCCGGTTACTTCGTTTTTGTCCATACGCCAACAGTTTAGTCAATTAACCGTCCCCTTTTCTTTTTTTAAATAATTGACAACCTGCCGATGTCGGGATTCGAACTCATAACCCCCCAGTTTCAAATACACACCACGCCATTACAACCGCGGGTACTTGGCTGGTTAACATACACACACAATGTATGCAAGAGAGATATTCTATATTTTGTGGTTTTTTTTTTTTTTTCATTCTCTAAGTTCTGCTTTGATCGATTTTACTCACTAACGAATTTCAAACATCAAAAACATATCATAGAGTATAAATAAATATATACAATTGGGTTTCTTGACTCATGATCGATGAAGGTACGCTGATATTTTTCCCACCTCGCAAACTCGAACCGATATGAATAAGTAATATTTTTACAAAATCATATTTAAACATAAAAAGAGAAACATGTACAATTTTTTTATTCACATGTTCATATAAAACCTTTCAAATTGTATTTCCCTATTAAAACAGATATTTAAAATTTTTCACATGAGTAACAAACAAATGAAAATTAAAAAAATTTTCTACATACATTTCCCACCCAATTTCTTAGCCCCTTTTCTATCTTTTTTAAGCAACATCGTATTTACTGTCATTATAAATTAACAAAACAATGTATACTACTCTTTGTTTTTTTTTTTATAAAAAAGTTGACGTTTTCATTTTAGAATATGGTACCAAAGTTTTGAAACATATCTTTTACGTTTTGGTTGATTAAAATCATCTGTATTGAAATGAAATAATTTTTTTTATATCAAAATCAACAGAGATATATGGGAAACGTGGCCAGGATGGCATTGTTACTCGTAGTAGTAACGGTGGGGGGGGGGGGGGTCAAAGTCTGGAAAGTAGGTCTTTCTAGACCTTTTTTACCGATTCCCAAAGACAAGGAATTTGTATGCAGGATAGGAATTTTGGTAGATAGCGCGATTGCAGCTGACTTTTATAGGAACTATGCCAATATTCATCTGAAGTATACAAAAGGAAACTGCGGGTTCGTTCTTGTCCAGTGCTTGTTCCACTCTTGTAGTGCCATGCTGCGACTGTTGGGAATTGAACTCGCAAACTCTGAGTTCCAAGCAAAACACCTTTAACAGCACGGCCTCTTGGACGTGTTGAGTGTATGGATATTTTAGCTCATTGCATAAAAATTTTCAAATTTCTTATATGCAAATGGAAATTTCCACAGTAGTTTAGTTTTAAATTACACTCAAGCGTAGATAAAGAAAAGGTCAGTCTATTAAAAATTAACCAAAGCTAATAATAAAAGGTAGCTTAGAGTTGTTACTTTATCTGTCACTTGATGGAGTCAGGCGCCCAACAGATTTCCCAATGTACAATCTACAACCAATGAAACTAACAATAGTACAAACAGTCATAAAATGCCCGCTAGGTGGAGTAAAATACACAAATAGCTTTGACAAATAAATACAAGATAGCTTTTACAAGCGAAACTAGCCCCACAGACATGTAAATTCATTTTTCTCAAGCATTAACAAGCTTTACTATTGAAACTATCCACACCGTTTCAATTCTTGAAGCTCTGCGCAAGGAACGATATAGGAAAAATTTTAATAAACCATATTTTTTTCTTCCTTTTTGAAACGAGTTGTTCAAACACATATGAAATATGTTATACGAAACCTTTAAAAATATACTGCATTCACACTCTTAAATGATTTCTTTAATAATGTGACAGTTTTTTTTTCTGGAGGACATGGAATGTGTGAGGTTTCAACTGAAACTAACATATTTTATTTATGTAAACCGTATATACTGTTGCTACGATTCTAAAACGAAGGCAAATTTTGTCTTTGATAAAGTTTTTATTGCTATTCGTTTTTATTTAAAGTAAAATATTTTCTATGCAAGGTATGTAATATATAAATGATGTTTGACATATTTATACTAAAAATAGAAATAGAGAAATGAAAATTTATACAGATAGCTGAAGAGTTCTTTTTTTTGTAAAGAAAAATCTATCTAAAATTATTTTTTAATGTACAAACTAGGTGAAATAGCCGGCATTGCCCAAAAAAATTTTTATAGAGGAAATCGAATATTTATGTCAAATAATATTTTTAATATTACCATTTCTTCGGTGCGTATCCCTTGAATCAAAAGAATGGATATTAAGACAAAATAATATAACAAATGACATTTTCGAATTCGTTCGATACGGAAAATTAAAAAAAGATTAGTCGCGGTACTTTTTAGAGACACCCTGTAAATTAAGTAGTAATATTTGTTCCCTAATTATTAATTATATGTACAACAATGGTATAAAATAAATAATAAAACACATAATTATATTTAATAATCATTATATTATAATATTAGCTTTTACCCGCGGCTTCGTTGATTTTCATTGCTAGTTTTTAGTTTTAGCGTTTTAATTTTAGGTTCAAAGAATATAGTCATACAAATAAAAAAAATATTATCTACAAAACTTTTTAATAGACAATATTCTTCACTAACCTAATAGTTGGTGCAAAAACCACCAAACTACTGGTCGAATGATACATCTATCAAATATGATTTCTCCATAAAAAATTTTTAATCCCCATAACACGCCTTTAGGGGTTGAATTTTTTATATACAGATTTATAAAATAATAATGCAGGAAAATATAAATATTAAAAACTGTATTGTATATAATAATTGAAAATATACAAATTTTTATCAGTTAAAAGAGTTGGAAGAAATGTCAAGCTTAACGGCTTTAATACTTAAATAAATTTCAAAATGCTCAAAAACGAAGCATTGATTAAGATGGCACAGGACAGCTGATATAAGGTATTGTATGTTTTGTTCCGACTTTGTATTACTTGAAAAACATTCGTCCATATCTGCCATAACTCGTCCATATCCGCCCAAGATATCCCTCGATAAAGTTTCAAAACGGAGACGTTAGCTACATTCCAAACTTACATATTGCCAACCCGAAATAAAAGTTTCAAAGTTAGAAACTTTCAAAGTTAGAATAATGATTTAATTTTGTTATATTTTTTATTTACAAAGTCTCCGAAAAGATACGAATTATAAATAAAATGGTAAAATTATTTTCACCTAATTTGCCTAGTTAAGCTGACACCTCAGTTTTTAAAGATACCAAGAGTTGGAAGATACCAACTGAAAGTGTTTGCAAATTTGTTCTAAACAAAAAATAGTCTAAGAAATTATGCGTTCAAATGCCAACTCGAAAATGGTATATCAGTTATGTCATTATCCCAATATTAGCAGGGATGGATTGATTAGCGCCACCCTATCCACGTACGTAAAAAAACCATTAGCTACTTGTTATACGTATCATTTGAAGAACCTATAAATTTTTGTTGATACAAAAATACTATAACAAAATGTATCCGACAACTCTCGTTCTATAAAGCTTACAATAAAGGTTCTATAAAGCTTAGAATAAAGGTTCACATATACGTTCATACAGTTCTAACAAAATAAAAACCATTTGAGGGGTATGTTGTTGTAAAATATGATACCATATTTAATTAACGGTTTTATATCCAAAATAAAATATTAAACTTTTAGTATAAATACTTTTCTCTCAAATTAAAAAAAAAAAAAACCTTTTCTGTAAATAAATATATTTTTCAATTTTATGAGTGTGAAAAACAATATTAAATACAATAATATTATTAAAAACCATTTAAATTTTTAGCTTTACATATATGTCATGTAAAAGCTGTAATTTATGCTGAAAAATTGTTTGGAAAATTATATTCAAACATGTTTCATATCACATTTTCGATGAATTTATCAACTTTAGTGTACAAATCAAAATTTATACAAACAAAGTTATCGTTTTAAACGAATATTGAAAATTATGCATTGTTTTCTACTACGAATTTGTTTTCTACTATGACTGTGTCATATATATATATATATATATATATATATCTTCAGGGTGAATCCAACCAGCCGCAGAATAGCACACGCCTCCACTTCCTTCTATGATCCTGTGCCATCTTAGAAAAACAAACCTCTTTATAATGTTATGAATTTAGAAATGCTTCATTTTTGAGCACTTCGAAATTCGTTGAAGTATTCAAAGCAGCTAACCTTAAAATTTCTTTTTACATTTCTTCCACCTCTTTATAGTTCAACTGATAACAATAACTACATTTTCAATGATTATATAAAATACAGTTTACTTATATTTTCCATTTTTGACATCAATTTTTGGCATATGCATGAAAAATCATACAATCTAGAGATGGCCTCTGGCATATAATTCCTGCATTATTATTTTATAAATAATACAATATAATGATTATTAAATATAATTATAATGAGTATTAATATTCTATATATATATATATATATATATACATGTATATATATATATATATATATATATATATATATATATATATATATATATATATATATATATGTATATATATATATATGATTATTATATTATATATTTTCCTTATTTATTTATTTTATACCATTGTTGTACATATAATTAATAATTAGGGAACATATAGTAAAAAATTAAATATTTTTAGTTCATTTACAGAGTGTCCTGTAAAATGTACCGCGACTAATATTTTTTTTTAATTTTACGTATCGAACTAATTCGAGAATGTCATTTATTATATTATATTGTCTTAATATCCAATTTTTCCAGAAGGTGGAGCAACATTATCAAAAATGTTACTATTCCCAACATGTTAAAATTCCAATTTTTAATGTTTATTTACATGAAAACCCTTCGTCAGATTTTTTTCAAAAATTATTTTATACGTATGATTTAGCAAGTAACATATCAAAAATTTAGATTTGTATCTATACATTGCCGATTTTACCTATACATGTGTTCGATCAACCTTAACATGCAACCGTTTGGTAACATAGATTGTTGATGATTTGTTAAGATAAACAAACTATCTCTGCTAAAGTTAAAGTCTCAGTGTGCTGTTTCTCTCCAAGTACTTAAAATAATTGTAAAACTATATCCTTGATAGATAGTAGATAGATAGAATAATTTATTATATCAACATATTATCAATAATCAATCAAGCCAAGACGTCCATTAATCATGACAATACTGTGTACACTGCTAACACTAATGATGTTCGTTTGTTGTTCCATCGAATATATTTGATTTGCTCTATTTAGCAAACATGGTAGGAATTATGGGGATACGTCCAATTATTATTAAATTGTTAATGTAAAAGCCGCTTATGGTATATAACATATGTTTAAGCATGCATGTATATAGAATGTCTCCGGGCTATATTCATATTGAAATTTACGATTAAGACTTATCGTTCCGATGTTTACTTCCTATTCAATATCTGCAAATAAGTTAGTATAATAGTAAATAACCAGTCCAAGTGGCCGAGAGCGGCCTAAAGCGTTATGTCTGCGTAGTATGCCTACTTGGAAACTGGGAGGTTATGGGTTCAAATCCCGACATCGGCAGTTTTAGAGTAGTAAAAGTAGAAGTTTTTTACTTTTAAATCTATAGAAGATGGAGCTACAGTATCGAAAATGTATGCGTTCATTCAACATTTGCTATACACAAAATGTTAAAATTCTAATTTTTAATGATCAATTACATGAAAACCCTTCGTCAGATTTTGACACAAAAATGGAAATTCAAGGCGTTTTATACATGGCTATGGAAAAAAGTAAACCTTTCTAAATTATTCTTATTTTGAAAGATGATGAGAATGTTGGCAGGAGCTACAAAAATCGAACTAGGAACATATTTTGAAAGGTATATATTTTCCGAAAATGAAAAAATTCCATTATTTTTTCAAAATTCAAGACTACAATGAATACCTGCTAAAGATGTGTTTAAAATTTTAACTATGAATAATTCAATGCATAATGATGTATACAATATAAAAAGTAAGAGACATTTTACCACAGCAGACATGATATTAATTGCAATTAAAAATGAAAGTGTTAGAATTATATATTTAGAATTACATTTATTTAGAAAAAAAAATTGGGAATTATTGATTACACGTTTATAGAATATAAAAGTAGTCATGACTGGTAAGACAGGTGGCTAGAAAAGCCAATATGAGTGAATAGGAAAATATATCATAGTATGTGTGTATTGTATATTGTGTATACCATATAGATAATATTATTATGTTTGAAGTACATTCAAGGCAAAAAATAACGTCTACAATTGCAGTCTACTCATATATTTGATGTGGGATTCGAAATATTTTTACTGCGTACGATTACATGACTACCTTTAAATTATTTCACGCACTCATGTATTACATTAGATAGATAGATTGTCGAGGTTGCCCTGGACGGGCTACACTTTGACCATAAGGTCCATTGTTGTATGTATTACATTTGTTATTTAAAGTTTATTACAGTTTAAGAAGTGGTTATTCTTAGACATTCTATATATCGTTACAACATTGTAAAATAAGATTGTAATATATATATATATATATATATATATATATATATATATATATATATATATCACTGCTGCCGCTGAGTTAATTCCCCACCATTTCTTTTTCCGTTAACGCGTTTCTCTAATTGGTTACTTTATTTAATTAATATCTAATTAACCGTGGACGAAACGAAGACCACCCATAGACATGGTATAAGCCACAACCAAAACACTCAAATCAATGTGCGCACAAAAATAAAGCAGTTTGAAAGATTAAGGAAACAGAATACTTGTTAAATACTTGTAAACATTATACATGTTAAAAACAATAAAAGATGATTATTATCCAGGGGCGAATCTAGAAATTTTACACGGGGGGCGCATATATACAAGTATGATATATTATATAAGGTAAGTTGTAGCTTAAAGAACAAAGTTCAATTTTATAACAATTAATGGAATAAAATAACATAATATTAGGATACAACATATTAATAATATACGTTCATTTTTTTCACTGGCTAAATAACGTTTTCTAATAAATCCCGAAGTTTCAGAATTTTTGACCATTTAGAAGGCGAGATAATTAATATCACAGTAATCATTCTGTCTCACTCTCTCTCATTAGAAGCATGTAAAACTTCATGCCGCCCAACTATTATCTGTATTCTGTATCTATTAACTATTATATTTATATACATATACACACAAATATATATATATATATATATATATATATATATATATATATATATATATAAGCATATTGTTGTATCTCCCCTGACAGCACAGCAGTGTTCGATAGACCACATAAACTCTCAAATAAATGAAATGCATTTAATATTATGTGAAATGCAAATAAATCATTGAATATACGAAATGTAAACAAATATCATTGTTTATGTAAAAGTAGTATCCAAACGTACGAATTGAATGAAATGTAACTGAGTTAAGTGGTTAAGGACGTTCATGTGTTAGATAAAGTTCATGAAATTCTACAAAATCTAATAATAGAAATTAAATTCTACAAACCTACAAAATCCCTAATAAACTTTTTTCATTTTAGTCAAAAATTGAAAAAATTAAAATTCATTATTTTAACATGCTTTTTTCAGTATATTTGTTTCTTTGTGTATTTTTTTTAGTGAGATAAACACAAAAGTTGCAATTAAGCTGATTGAAATAATTAATAATTAATTATAACGGTCGATTACACAAATTTTTTAAATAATATGTATAATTGAGATAGATAAATAGATTGAAGAGGCTGCCCTGGGCGGGCTACACTCCGTCCATACGATCCATTGTGATGCCTAAGGATGTGAGGATGTGAGTGGAGTGGAAGTAATTTTACTGTATAGACTAGGAATTGATTGGATATGCGGCTGCAGCCGACTATGATAGGAACTATGCCAATATTCATCTGGAGTTCGTCAAGGAAAACTGCAGAAAACCTTCTCAAGCATAGCCGGTTACTTCGTTCTTGTCCATACGCCAACAGTTTAGTCAATTAACCACCCCTTTTTTTTTCTTAATAATTGACAAACTGCCGACGTCGGGATTCGAACCCATAACCTGCCAGTTTCTAAGATGGCATACTACGCAGACATAATGCTTTAGACCGTTGGACCGGTATAATTCAAAGAATGTTTAAAAAAGAAACTTTATTTATCACAATGTCAAATTTATAAAAATATTTATTACAAGTTTAAAAAAAAAAGTATATTTTCACAAATAAGTTCTGTGTTAAAAATGATTAGCTTTTAGTTGTTTATAACTCTTTCAAATTGTGAATAAAAGGTTTAAAATTTTAAAGAGAACATAATTACGTGGTTAAATTTTCCAAATATTAAAGATATCATATTTTACGCATGAACGTCCTTAAATAACTATACAATATATATATATATATATATATATATATATATATATATATATATATAAATAATAAACTGTTTATTTATTTTCCTATTGTCAATGAATGCATATCAGCATGATGGTTTTGAGCTTGAACGTCCTTAAATAACTATACAAAATATATAAATAATAAACTGTTTATTTATTTTCCTATTGTCAATGAATGCATATCAGCATAATGTTTTTGATCTTATTTCAAGAAATACAAATCAATATATTTGATAAATTTATATACAATTAAAATACTTGTTGTCGCTGTATACGAAAAAAGATCGTTATGCAGGAGCTGCTTCAATTTAGCGAATTTTCTTAGAATACATAAATCACTTTCTAGCGGTCATAATTTTAGTGTGATCAAAATAAAATATCATATCTGATATGAGTTTAGTATTTGCAAGGCCAATTTTATTACTAAATTGTATAGGTCAAGGGGGCAAAGGGGATAGAGAAAGAAGAAAACATAAAATATTAAATATTTCTCTTAATTTGAGAACAATCCAAAAATGTATTAGCACTAAAGTTGTAGAATATCAAGTTTTCTATAATTCATTAGTTATCATTATTCCAAACTCTAATGTGAACAGAGATCTTTAGAATTTTAACTTTCAATCTTAAATTGTAAATATTTTTGTAAGTATTAGTGTAACAGAAAAAATGTAAGAAACTTTATTCTTAAAACATTTTTCGATTTTTCAAATATTAAGGGAGATATGCCAAATTTTGTCTCCCCCCCCCCCCACTTTAAACCCCCTTTCTACTTGACCGATTTTACCCATTAACGAACTTGACTTTTTGAATATCAAAAGCGCATCAAATACCAAATTTCAGTCCAATCGGAATAAAACTGTGACCACTAGAGCGATTACAGACACATATATACATATATACATATAAACATATATATATATAAATTTTAGAAAAGGTGATTTTCGACATCTACTAGGTAGGATCGATGGACATTTGATGAAATTTTTGCTAAATTTTTACTTTGGTACGGGGGTTTACTCTATTTCCTTTCAGGAAATTCGCTAAAAAGTTGTACAGAAATGAAACTATCATTTTTGTTTAAACGTATTTAATGCAATTTTCACGGGATGGTAGATAATTTTGTCGGATAACATAACAGTTTATCACCTAAAAACGAACAACTTTTGTTTGAAACACATAATAGTTTTGAGTGAAACATCTATCTCTACTATTATAAAATTGTAAATGTCTGTTTGTATGTATGTTCGAGCATCACGCAAAAACAACTGGACCGATTTTGATAATAATTAGTCTTATAATTAGTCTTAAAAACTGGTATGTATTTTATCTCACTACGAGGCATAAATTTCAAAAATATTCGCTGAAATACAAATTTGCTAGAAGTGTCGATAAATATTTGACGTAATGGAAGCGATGGGAATGATAAATATTTGTAATAGTGGAAGCTGTGGGAAATTACATGGTGGTCTTTAATCTTTAAATGACGGGAGCCAGAGATATAACAAGAAAACGACAGTGAAGCCGCGGTTAAAAGCTAGTATGATCTAAAGATATCAATATGTGTTTCAAACGTTAAAACAATTTATGACTTGCACAAATTGTATTTGTCATTATTGTATTCTCGATAACTATCGTTTTAGAAAGTTCACAGTAAATAAAATGTTAGTAATGACGTCTAGACGGTCATTTCTTCGATATTATTTTCAAAAATAACGTGATTTAATATCGAAACAAAAAATTATGATAATTTGGTGTAATTTAAGAGAAACTAGTTTTCAAATAATTACGTTATTTATTGTGTCTGAGTAAAAATTTTCAAAACTAATACAAATAAATCAGTATACGAAAGCAATAAAAAATTTTGGGCAAGCAATCATTTTCGAAACTATATACCAATGACCAAATAATTGATGATATATATATATTTGTTATAGATACTACGATTTCGAACAAAACAAAAAAAAAATTAAAATTTATGGGTGTAAATTGTGATGAAAATCATTGTGATTTGATTAAATGGTTTTCTCTTACAACTTTTGTTTATTTTTACTATACACTTTCTTTACACCTTCTATATAGATAAACTTTTTATGTTATATTTATTTTTATTTTATATGTTTACTAGATGTACACGGTTGTTCATATTAAAATCTAATTGGCTAAACAACAAATTGATGACCCAAATCAAATAATGATTCAAGTTTGGAATTCAAGTTAGTGTTAGAAAGCTTAATTTTTAACCCGACTTCAAAAAGAAGGATGGTTCTCAATTCGTCTGTATGTTGCTTTTTTTTTAATGTTTGTTACGTCAGAACTCCGTCATTTATGAACCGATTTCGAATTTTTTTTTTGTTTTAAAGGGTTTCATCTCCGCATTCGGATGAGGGGATCCCCTGTAAATCGAAGAAAATCCTCATTTTATACATTCCTCACTAAACACAATTTCACGAACCGAAGACTGATTTTGAAAGTAAATTTTAATAATTTCAAAGCTTTGTTATGGCGTGAGTCTTTCCATGGTGAAATGGCTAAACTATAATGAATATAAAATAAAATTTAAATAAAATTATTCCTATTTTAATAAATTTATCCCTATCGGAAGTGCTATCATACCAAAATAAACACCCTATACATTCAATATTAATATCGCCTCGTAAGCAGTGAAATACTGTCCATGAATTATACTTTTTATGAATTATTGTTGATTGAAGATATCCTGTTTTTGGAAGGTACGTTGTTTATACTTCATTTTCATTATTATTTCGTGTTGTGAATTAAAAACTTTTTTCATATTTTCTGTTTCCAGTAAAGTAATTCTATGTATATACTATATATATATATAGTAATTTTATTAACCATATATTTTTATTATAGTAAAATAAGTTACAGATATCACGCATATGATGAGAAAAAATTTCGACAAAACATTTTTCTTGTTACAACTAAAATTAGATTAGTACCTCTACTCGAAAATATATATATTAAGTTTTCTAGACAATTCCCTTGTTCATCTTCATGTATAGATTAGTCCGTAGCGTAAAATGTTTTTTTCTTGATCTTCTATCTACCTCTACCTACTTTCTTCTTACCTTTTTTTTTACCTCTATGTTCAATGTAATATGCGGGTGTCTCAGATTTTAATCCGAAAAATTGAATTGGCGATAAATCTCCGAAAAATAAGAAAAAACTTCATACGAGCTTGGATGTTTTCGAGATACCCCAATGGAAACGCAGTTCTCGAGTGTTTATTAATACTTACCAACAATTAAGGGATTTTTGATGACGCAACGAAATGAAAAAAATGGACAAAATAGAGCCAATGCAAGATGAATTCTAAATTATTTTAATAGAAATCCTCAGGCAAGTGTTGGAAATTTTATGTTTTTCTCGAAAAGTAAGATCCATCAGAGAAAAAAATAGTTTTTATAATTACTCAATCTAAAAATTATATGAAACTTAGAAGAAGCAGTGGCGTACTGAAACTTTCCTTTAAAACATCTAGTTAGGAAGCCCTAGTGCCGCTCCTGGAATAATTAAAATGAATCTAATTACATCAATCGAAGCCACCTACTTAGTACATAAAGTGCGAATAGTTTCGGAGACATTTGAAAACAAACTGTTTTTTATTATTACCTTTTACAACCTGTTGAAGGGAGTCGGAATGCCCTTCATAGGTCCAGAGCCTATTTTAGGAATTCCAAGGACTGCATGTAAACAAGTGATCAACGAGTGGTCAAATGCTAAACACCATGATCACTGGGAAAAAGTACCGCGGCAAGAGCTCGGGAATGTACTGCATCAGAGTGCAGCAAAGAGGCCATCTCTCGATTCACTGAGGCTGAACAGGATGCAACTGCGTAGGGTTACCGGATTCATTACCGGGCACTCCATAACGAGTCCATTATGTGCAGATTGTGAGGCGAAGAGGAAGAAACATCCAGCCACATAATCTTTGACTGCGAACCTCTGGATTACAGCAGATACAGGATATTCAGTGCATCTCACCCCGAATATATGAATCTTCGGAAGGACCTGATAAGCATGCTCCAGGCTATTGCGCCAACATATGGGAGAAGCGAATCTCGTCAGACTGAAGTAGAAGAGGGAACAAAATGGGCCATAAGGTCGAAGTGCAATAGTTTTTTAATAGTTGTTTAAGTTATATGCAGGATATTTAAAAAAATTAGCTCAGTGAGCTGTTAAATTTATACTTTTTAAAGAAATTTGACAAAAAAAAATATGATGAAAGCGTATAAACGGTGAGAAAAATTTTTAAAAGTATGATATCAAATTATTTATACTTTTTGCATCTTAAAAACTTTTCTTTTTGCTAAAAGAAATATGTAAACAAAATAAGATTAAGATAAGTTTCATTCAAAAAGAGTTTATTATTATTGTTTAGCAGTATTATTATTTTATGTTCATATTAATATTTTAGTTTTTCTTTCCATTTTTTGTTTGTTTATAAATGAAAAAACTTTTCCTCATTCAGTTTATTATTATTATTATGTATTAATATTATAAAGAACTTGTTTGAATTTTCCATTATCTTCGAATAAATGTGACAAAATGTAATATGATAATATAATTGTTTTTCCTCATTTTTTGATTGTGTATTTCAAAAAAAAACAAGAGTCGTTTCGTCGTGGATACAAAACATAAACTCTTTAAATTCAATTTGCAACAATTTAGTTTTCAATATTATTTTTTTGTTTTAAAAATATGCTGAACATAATTTAAGTAAAATGGAACGCTAAACGATTTGTAGGATGCAAAAATTGTTGTTTTATTTATTTATTTTGAATCTAGAGGATGCAAACGGTATGCTAAAAGATTAGATCTCCTAAAAGGGCAGAGTAGTTCTCAGCTAACATCCATTCCAGACATGTATGCTTTAGAATAAGTAGAATCTAGACTAGATCTTGAGATTGTATGTTTTTTCAGACACTTAATACAGCATTCAGGCCTCTGATTTCCCTGTGTATCAGAGCCCTTTTGTATCAAAATGTATTCTAACTAAATAAACACTGAAAAATAAAAATATTTATAAATAAAATAATTTAGAAAAAAAAAACACAATTAAATAATTAAATTATTAACCGTGTATTTCAGAAAATAAAAATATTTATAAATTAAATAATTTAGAAAAAAAAACACAATTAAATAATAGGGAATATGCATGAAAATTTTTTTTCACATTTATTTTCAGAATATGAAAATACTGTTAATACTGTAATAATATTTGAAAACGAAATTAAAATACGACAAATATCAAGGAAGCTATAAGCTTTTAAAGATTATTATCTGTCTCTTTCTTGCAAAAATACTAAAAACGGAGTTTTACGTGTATTTTAAATGGTGAAAGTGTAATATGACGTCACATAACATATCAAGAGGGCTATCACCCTCTTTGTCTAATCGGGAATTTCAATCAAGTTATTTTAAAAGTAATTTTACCTTGATATTTGTCAAGTAAACATGCTTCAATTCAAGTGAAAAAAAATTATCATGCATATTCCCTATTAAATTATTAACCGTGTATTTCAAATTTTTGTCAAATAACGACCCATTCAATACAAAAAATAATAAGAAAGTATGTATTGTTGCGGGAAAAAAACTTGTACAAACTGTAAAGTTTGTTCCCACTATGTGTGGTACCTGTAGCCAACGGATTCTAGTTCCAGCTCTGTGAGATGTTCCTGTAGCGGTATCGCATTTTCATTAAATTATTATTATAATTTTATTTATCATTTTTATCTGTTGCTTAACAACTATAACTTCTCTCTTTTATCACGGTTGTTTTGGATGTTAACAACGTTGATAATTTACATATAAATATAATATGTCATAATTCAATCTAATAAAGATCAATTATATCTTTAACACTTATTTATTATTTATTTAAATAATAATTATTTATCATATCAATTAATCACTTCAACAATTTGGCGCCCGAGAAGGGACATGATAAATAATTATTATTTAAATAAATAATAAATAAGTGTTAAAGATATAATTGATCTTTATTAGATTGAATTATGACATATTATATTTATATGTAAATTATCAAAGTTGTTAACATCCAAAACAACCGTGATAAAAGAGAGAAGTTATAGTTGTTAAGCAACAGATAAAAATGATAAATAAAATTATAATAATAATTTAATGAAAATGCGATACCGCTACATACTTCCCCCCATCAACTAATAAAGAAAAACGACTAGAAAAAGGATTACACTTCTGAGGATTACACTTCTCATGTTAGAGATATTATTGTAAATCCACCACAAGAAAATAAGTTTGATACACTCAAAAATATTCTAAAGGAAACTTTTGGACTTTCTTATAAAGATCGTCTAAATAAATTATTAAATTTATCTCAAAAAGATTTCGATACTCCTCAATTATTATATAATACAATGATATCCCTATCAAGTGGTCTAAATCTTGATTCACATTTCATTCGTGAATTATTCATTGGTAAATTAGACACAAAAATTCAAATTCAACTTGTCACCGTAGACAATAATGTTGATCTGAAAACTATTGTTAATTTCGCTAATGATATTTATAAATTAAATTCTATATCTAATATCAGTTCTTTTCCTATTTCAGAAATTCATAAAACAGATAATTTTATGTTAAATAAAGAATTAAATATTCTTAAAAATAAAGTCACTGAACTGGAAAATTCAAAAAAGTCACCTTCAAAGATCCAATATACTCCAAAAACCAATTTACACAAAGTTCAGGTGAAGTCTGTGTGTTGGTATCATAATAAATATGGTACTAAAGCACGTAAGTGTGTTTTTCCTTGTTCTTTTTGTAAATTAAATACTCCATGTATAAATTCAAATAAAACTTCAAAAAAATTCTAAGAGCTCCTGTTGAGTTGGTCAGTAGCTCTGTCAATAAAAAAACCCAATTCAATAACACAACATCATCATCGTACAACTTAATCTTCATGTACGATCTCTTACATGAAGGTACTCGATATTTAGTTGACACTGGAAGTTCCCTATCTGTGATTCCAAAGTCGTATTGTAAATCATATAAATTTACAAATTTACCTTTTTCAATTATTGCAGCAAACAATACTAAAATTAATACTTTTGGTACTTCTGAAATTTTTCTCAATTTTGGAAATGATTTGGTTTTTCGTCATGAATTCATTGTTGGCGATGTAATTCATGGCATTCTAGGTTTAGATTTTCTAAAGAAATTCAATTTGAATATCGATTTTAAAAATCAAACATTATTAAAACCTATTAATTCATGTGTTGAAGTGATCTCACTTCAAAATCAATTTACGGAAATCTTAAATTCTTTTCCAAATTTAACCAAATCAGAAAAATTCAATCTTAATGCTAAACATAATACTCGACATCGCATTGTGACAAACTCTTATCCGATATTTTCTAAATATCGCAGGCTATGTCCTGAAGAGTTGTCAGCTGCTAAAAAACATTTTCAGGAACTTGTAGATTTGGGTATTTGTAGACCTTCGGATTCTGAATGGTCATCACCTCTTCTCATGAAAAAGAAATCGGACAGTTCTTTTCGTGCATGTGGTGATTATCGTCGACTGAATTCGATCACGGTACCTGACAGATATCCAATTCCTCATTTATATGATTTCAATGTAAAATTAAATGATAAAAAGATCTTTTCTAAAGTTGATTTAAAAAGAGCTTATTATCAAATTCCCGTACACGATTATGATGTCGCGAAAACTGCCATTATCACTCCTTTTGGTCTATTTGAATTTTTGAGAATGCCTTTTGGTTTACGCAATGCAGCTCAAACCTTTTCTAGATTTATGGCAGATTTATTCAGAAATGTAGATTTTGTTTTCACTTATCTTGATGATCTTTTAATCGCGAGTGAAAACGAAGAAAAACACACTCAAGATCTCAAAACTGTTTTCAACATTCTCAATGAAGCTGGAATTTTAATAAATTCTTCGAAATCTATTTTTGGTGTAACAAAATTAGATTTTTTAGGACATCACGTAGATTCTGAAGGAATCACCCCTATTCCTTCCAAAGTTGAATCTATTTCAAATTTTCCTATTCCGAACGATCAAAAATCACTCCGAAATTTTCTTGGGATGATTAATTTTTATAATCACTTTATTCGGAATTGTGGTGACATTTTAGCTCCATTGAATAAACTTGTTGAACACGGTAAAACTTCAACGAAGTCAGTTATTCTTGATGAACGTGCAATTTCAGCTTTTAATTTAGCTAAACAAAAATTAATTGATGTTGTTAAATTAGCACATCCTGTTTCGAACGCTGAAACTTGCATTCTCACTGATTCCTCCGGTACTGGCATTGGTGCAATTTTGCAACAAAAAATTCATAACGTCTGGAAGCCACTCGCTTTCACATCAAGAAAACTGACAGACACTGAAAGACGATATAGTACATTTTCAAGAGAATTATTAGCTATTGTTTTTGGCATAAGGAAGTTTCGTCATTTCATTTCAAATCGAAATTTTTTTATTCAGACTGACCACAAACCTTTAATAAATGCTATTAATTCTCGTAATGAAAATTTATTAAATCGTGATATACGTCATTTAAACTTTGTCAGTCAATATACAACTGATCTTAGATACATTAAAGGTAGTGAAAACATTCCGGCTGATTGTTTATCTCGAATTAATACAATTTCACTACCTTCAGGTATTGATTTGATTGATATTAAGAAGATTTCTGATCACCAGAAATGTGATCCTCTTCTTATTAATTTGTTAAAAAATCAAAAATATTCTTTAGAAATACGTACTCCTCCGAATTCTCTTTTTAAGGTTTATGTGGAGACTTCTTTGAAAATTCCCAGAATCTTCGTACCTGACATTGATGTAGAAGATGTATGGAAAGCTGTCCATAATCTTGGTCATCCATCAATTAGACAAACCTTGAAAAAAGTACGCACATTCTTTTTTAACCCTAATCTTATTTCACGAATCAAAAATTTGACACGATCATGTCCGATCTGCCAATTAAATAAAATCACTCGTCACACTAAAAGTGATTTTATGCCAATTGAAGAACCAAGTATCAAATTTTCTTTCTTACATTTAGATATTGTTGGACCTCTTCCTCCTAGTGAAGGATATCGGTATATCTTCACTATCATTGATCGTTTTTCGCGTTGGGTCGAGGCTATTCCAATCAAAACTATCACGTCGGAAGAAATTATTAACAATTTGATTGCTTCTTGGTTCTCGCGTTTTGGTTTACCTACGAGGATCACTACTGATCAAGGTAAACAATTTCAATCACATATTTGGAAAGATTTTTTGTCTTCTCTAGGGATTAAGCATATTTCCACTACTGCTTATCACCCTAACAGCAACGGTATTATTGAACGGTTTAACCGGTCTCTCAAAATTTCTTTAAATTGCTGTCAAAAAAATAATAACTGGTACAAAATTTTACCTTGGGTTCTTCTAAATTTGCGCTCCTCGGTCAAGGAGGATATTAACCTTTCTTCTGCAGAAATTTTATATGGGATTCCTCTACGATTACCATATGATTTCTTTTCAGAAAACGTTGATACATATCATTCTGTTCAACAATCTACTCGAGAGTTAAAGAATAGAATGATAAACGCAAAATTTTTCTTTACCAGACAGTTCACCAACAAAAATGTATTTTTACCTAAAGATTTAGATTCATCAAAAAAAGTTTTTATACGCGAAGATCATGTCAAACCTCCACTATCTTGTAATTATAGAGGTCCTTTCTCTGTTATCAAGAGATTTCCTAAATTTTTTGTTATTGATATCAATAACAAACCTACCTCTATTTCGATTGACAGGCTAAAACCTGCATACTTTTTTCAATGTTAATCTTTTCTTAATTTACTTTGTATTTAATTTTAAGATGTACATCAACTATTAAAGTTTTTTCCGAGTGAACAAGGTTGTTTTATGTTACAACCTTTTTCTAGTCGTTTTTCTTTATTAGTTGATGGGGGGAAGTATGTAGCGGTATCGCATTTTCATTAAATTATTATTATAATTTTATTTATCATTTTTATCTGTTGCTTAACAACTATAACTTCTCTCTTTTATCACGGTTGTTTTGGATGTTAACAACTTTGATAATTTACATATAAATATAATATGTCATAATTCAATCTAATAAAGATCAATTATATCTTTAACACTTATTTATTGTTTATTTAAATAATAATTATTTATCATATCAATTAATCACTTCAACATTCCCAGAGCTTAAAATCTAGAGTTTTTAGTGTTTCAAGAGTTCCTAGAGATTTCTCCCTGACGCATAAATTTTTTAGAAGATCTTTGGATTGCCCCAAGTGCAGAAGATCACCATAGCAAAACTCTTTTAGTCTTATCTTCCTTCCTGAGTTCTACTCGGTAGATATACTCAGTAGGAGGTGTCAATTTTCCATTACCATATTGTTGCAATCTTTTTGATTAGATGTCGTATGGGTTTCAAAAAGATTTTAATTTAGGAGTTTGATAGACTCACTGACGTTACGCGGGGGAATAAGAAACCATTCGATCTATTTTGTAGAAACAAACATCCTGTATATTTTATATGTGACAAAACCATCTTCAATACATATTATAAGTATTTTGTGGTTGAGCATTATCTTGAAATGTGTCCATACAATAATATCTGGTTTATCTACTGTATATACCTTTGAGTAACGAATTACATTTCAAATTATTCTAATTCGTGTCATGGAAATAGACTAATTTATTAAATACAGTCCAGCCAAACTACGAAGGTATTTGTTAAATAAAAATTGTATTTTATAGGAATGAGTAATATGGATGTATTAGAATCAAAAAAATTTATAAGGAGTACATTTCACACTGAATTTACCGCCCAAGTGGCCGAGCGGTCTAGGGCATTATGCCCGAGACGTTATGTCCACTTGGAACTGAGAGGTTATGGGTGCGAATCCTGACATCTGCAGTGTTTCAATTTTTAAGAAGAAAAACAAGGGGCGGTTAAAAGACTAAACTGTCGGCGTATGGACCAGAACGAAGTAACCGGCTATGCTTGGAAAGGTTTTCGGCAGTTTCTTTCACGAACTCCAGCTGAATATTGGCATAGTTACTATAGGAGTCGGCTGCAGTCGCACATCCTACCAATTCCTAGCCTACACTCAAAATTCCTTCCACTCCACTCTCATCCTCACATCCTTAGGCATCATAATGAATCTTATGGTCGAAGTGTAGGTCGTCCAAGGCTGGGTACATACGTTATGGTATACCTGTACAAGCGTAGAGCACCCACACGGTACGATATGCCTGTGCATGTAAACCTGCACAGGTATACCGTATATATTGTTGTACACGTAATAATGTTGAACGAGTCTACTATGTACACACAAAAATGTTGTAAATACAAAAATAACTCACTCAATTGTTAACAAGAAACTAGACGCAACTAATAAAACCGTTATAATAATAAAACCGCATAAAAACTGTGCAGGCATACCGGACTGATTCATACACACGCTCAGTCTATATGCCTGCGCAGGTAGTCAATACTGAATTTCATATCTTGTCCGCTCGCCTGTACAGGTCGCTATGCCTGTGCAGGCGGCTGGTACAGACGCTCTGGTTTGCATGTACAGGTGACTTGTACAGGTATACCTGTCCGGTATAGCGTAACGTGTGTACCCGTCCCAAGGCAGCCGCTACAATGTATCTATCTATCACCCTGAATTTACCAAAACTGATTTTCATTTGTTCAATTTTATTGCAATATGATATACGCAGGTATATCCCACAATTTTAATTTTTTAATATTTTGCAGGCTAAATGCATTCCAAAAAATAATTTGTGAACATAATTTTTTGCTTACGGTTGTTAAGCGACCACGTCAAAGTAAAAATTAACGTCCAAAAAAAAAAATTGGTAGTAGCCCATAGTAGATATACATAAAATAGTTATCTGGAAAAGATTTGACCTCCAGTTTTTGGATAAATTATTTTCAAAACTTGGAACACGTAGTAGAGAGGAAGGGAACGCCATGTAAATTAAATATTTATCATTAAATCAAACAACTGTAACAAGGATAATAAACATTTAGAAAAATTTATATAAAAATCGTATAATATAAAATGAACAAATCGTTAAAAAAATGTACTGGTTTTTGGTTTTTAGTATGATTAGGATAAACTGATTGTGCAACTCTGGGCGAAATTTAGAAAAAAGAACAAAATTTTGAATGATTGAATTAATGATAATGAGGGGAATTTGGTGCACTGTGACCTATAAGGTCTATTGAGGAGTGGTCTCGCCTAATAGCACCTCGTCCAGCTTTGTCTCCTTAACGATCGGGATTGGAGGACTACGAATCTAGTAGACTCCTAGACATGTTATTATTTTGTGTATGAAGGCGTCACAGTCCATTAGGAGGTGTTCCGGAGTTTTTTTCATTTCTCCACAAAACCCGCAGATGCCCACTTTTCCTAACCCTGACTTCCTAAGGTACCCCCTGAGGCTACAATACCCCGCAAGTATATGGGAAATATTTTTTAAATGATAGTTCGAAGCAAAACAGCAATAATTATAAAATATTTAAAAAAAACAAAACTTACAAAATGAATTAATCAACTAATACCATTACTTTTGGAATTCCATTACTTTTGTGAAAATTTATATCTACTGAAACGAAGATCAAATTCAAAATGCTGGACAATTTGTCGAGACATTCCGGAAACTACATTTTCCAATAGCTACATTTTCTCCGCTAAAAAGAAAGAACCCTCGATTGTAATTCATTCCTGGGTAAAGTCCAAACAAAATGGGTAATTTCACAAGAGTCACTCTATGTAGTAATATTAAAACAAAGTGAGTGTATCACTTTGATATCCTCTGTATACTGTCTATTATCTGCTTATAAGCTCATTACCTGCTTATACGCTCATAATAAGCTCATTTATTCCCGGTGAAATAGTGATCAGTTAGTTATTTTATAATCTGTGTGCAACGCCAATATAATGCAGAATACAGTTGTGGTCTATTATTATTAATCTACATTCACATATACCTGCATTTGGTCACGTACATACAAGATGTATCAAAAACTCATTCAAACCTTCGTATAGATCTGATTCTGAACGAGCGATAAACAAAACAATTCAGACCGGCAGTTTCTACGAACCGAACATCAAACGCAACATTTTTTTCTGTTGTTCTCAGGTATAGTCAGTTATTGCATTCAATTCACATAATACAAATACACATACACAACACATAGATATATTCACTATTCATATATAGAAATTATTGTAATTTTGAAATAAAAAATAATTTTAAACTTTTATATTTCGAAAACAAAACTAAAATATTTCTCTATACTATCCTAGTTTTTTTTTTAAATTCTGTCGAGTATTTCTTTTATTACAACACATAATAGTTGGACGGGAATGCAGTTTTACCTAAGAAAAATAAACTCTTCAAAAGCTGCTGTTTAAAAAAAGGATTAAAAGTGTACTAAACCGAATGAAATCATTTTAAAACTAAACTAGGGATAAATAATAACTAAGGTACTTACTAAATTGTGATTAAGATAAGTATGCATAGTCACGATGTAGTCACGAATACTTCACTCGTGGCAGTCACAGCTAGAAGTATAAACCTACTTATTTAAAGACAGCTTTCAACTGCAAATATTAATATATATTTTTTTTTAAATCGCAGTATATGTTTATTTTTCCATTAATTTGTCACGATCAATTTATTTAGTAATTTGTTTTGAAAGAGAAATTTTCCTGTTTTATAAAAAATACAAACCGTTTACAATCAATCAAAAAATTTGATTTAAAAAACAAATTAAATAAAAGACACAAAGGACTGAATGTCATGTTTCAATTGCATCAAATTCTAAAGAAAAACAAATATCAATGGAAATTATTTTCATAAATGTCTCGCGACAAGATCAATTATATTTTGTTATAGAAAATTTTTAAATTTTACTACATTTATAAAATCTCACTTTTATAAATATACTTCATTCGTCTTATAGTATATTTTTAATCTTTTTAAAAATAAAACTTATTAAGACTTTTAATTATATATTTTTTTGTGAATCAATATTTGTTACGAAAATCATACATATCTTGAAGGGGAGTGAACCCTCAATCTCTGGCTTCCGAATCTGTTCTATTTCAAATAAGCCTCCGATAATTTACTATTCGTGGGATGTGTATAATTTTAGATTATCCTTATGTACGCATGTGTTATTAGTTTATTTGCTTTTTGTTATTTTCATATTTTTTATTGTTTTTATAAAAAATTAACATCTTACCATTTACTAATAGTATGATTGCTTGTATGGTTATATCAGTGATTCTCAAAGTGGTCCATATGGATCCCCATGCGTCATCTCCGATCATCAAGTGGTTTACGTCAGCGAAATTAAAATTTGGGGGTTCTTAAGATGGAAACGAGGGTCTACGAGAGTGGATTCTATTTAGGTAGATCATCTCCAAAATCTAGTCGATTCGTACATGTCACAATGAACCTTTGCTCAGTCATCTAAACCATCCACATGTGCTATACTTGTGGTTTTTTTTATATCATTCTGTATATGCACATGCATATTGAAAACATATAATTATTATATATTCAAAATCTAATCTATCTAACAGAACCAATATACTCACTTATATATATATATATATATATATATTTGATCTGGTATTCATTTTGTTTCAGTATATCAATTTCTATTGAATGTTGTTGAAGAAAGGGAGAATCGGTGAAGGAAGTGGAGGTGTGTGCTATTGTCCATCTGGTTCGACTCATCCTGTATATATATATATATATATATATATATATATATATATATATATATATATATATATATTTATATATATATATATATATGTATATATATATATGTATTTATATACAGGGTGAGTCGAACCAGGTGGATATTAGCACACACCTCCACTTTCTTCCTCGATTCTCCCTTTCTTCAACAACATCCAATAGCTATCTCGGTTCACTTGCATTTCCAAATGTATATAATGACTGGACTATAAGATAATAATAAATATTAAAACTATAAATAAATTTGAAGACAACTATGCAAGAATAATAATGAATTTTTGTTGCTTAATACATGTTGCCCTAGTACTCCACACCGTATATTTATTTTCCATCGTTGGCCTGGTTCCCGGATTTGATATTGATGCGCACATTGTTTTGACTGCTTTGATGTTTTGCATGTCTGTGAGTCAACCACGACTGGTATTCATTTTGTTTCAGTATATCAATTTCTATTGAATGTTGTTGAAGAAAGGGAGAATCGGTGAAGGAAGTGGGGGTGTGTGCTATTGTCCATCTGGTTCGACTCATCCTATATATATATATATATATATATATATATATATATATATATATATATATATATATATATATAAATATATATATATATATATATATATATATGTATATATATATATATATATATATATGTATATGTATATATATATATATATATATATATATATATATATATATATATATATTATTAAATTGACAAAGCCACACTCTCATGCACATGCAAACAAAAGTGTATTCTAAAATGATCGGTTATATCTCTTACAGACTAACTAACCTAAATTCATTCTAAATTCGTTTGAGTAATTTGTTGTAATTTATAAAATATGTACCAGCCAGCAGAGTTTGGTCAGCCAGCCAATAAAATATGAATGCAGTTGTCAAATATATTTCAACTCTACTGTCACCACCATTCCATTTTATAAGTGATTTTATTTTTGTAAAATTAAATAAACGTTCAACTTTCGAAGTCCGATGTGTAGTACTCAATGTCATTACACATCTTCAAAGCTATGTAAGAACTAGAAAATTTAATATTGTGTAAGCAGGTCGATATTATCTTGACTCTTAAAAAAGGTATCTTGAGTGTTTGTTGGGTTAACTTAACATGACCAAGACATTATTGACCGGGTACTTGGTCATTCAGAAATCAATGGAAACTATGGAGCTGGTGAACTATAGCCAGAATGGAAGCAAATTTTCCATTAAACGCTTCAGACTTCTTTGCAACGACTATGCAAAATCTCTCATAACGAGCCTCTTATAGAAAACTACTCTTACAAATGCTTCTAAATTGGCATAAATCAATGAATTATATATAAATAAAACCAATCAGGGGACGATCTCTTCAAATTTTTTCATGAAAAGATGGATGTCAGAATTCACATAATGTGCGAATGCGAAAATCTCTTACCCAAAAGACACTTCCATTTGAACAGAAGAAATTTCAAAACATATAAATGAAGTGTCGTTAAGAGGTATAACGTTTATTAAGACTGTTGGACACCTTTGAAGGAAAGAAATCACAGAGGATCAAACTGGTCACAATGCAAAAGACCTACTCCAAATTCTTATATTATCTAATATAATCTGGGAACTCTTTAATCAATGAAAAAGCTACCAGGAACCAATAAAGAAAAAAAATTGTTATGAATAAATAATTCTCATTTTTTGTTATTTGCTTGTTACACGCGAATAAGAAATATGAAAAAATGTGTGAAATATTTATGGAAATGTTGACATTAAAGCACAGCAGATGCAAACACCGAAAGTCTATATCTTTTATCAGTTAGGAAATGCAAAATACTTCATTAAGTAAAAATATTGTTTTATGTAGCAACAAGCTTTTTAAAATATCCGCAAAGAAACTTTTTTTTTATTATAAAAAGTTATTATTCTTGTAAATACCCAATTCGTTTAAATTATTTGCATGTAAAACATAGGGTCTATTCGTTTTGGACGCGTACACGCTTTCAGCAGCATCAAGCGTTGTTTTTAGTATTGAACTTGACGCTGTGTATAATGAAAAAGCGCGCTAATGGTTAGCAACGATAGACACCACGACCACAGATGCTCTATCAGGGAAATCTCTTACAATATTTCGACATACTTTTTCATATTGCCAGTTAAGGGGGTTTTAGTTTGATTTTCGGGGCTTTTGAAATTACTCAAGCAAATATTATATTGCTTGAAAAGCAGTTAAACTGTTTTCTTCCGCCATTTTGGATATTGATACTAGTTGACGTTTACAAGTATGTACTTATAATATCTGAAACGGACAGCATTTTTAAGAGTAACGAAAGCGCTCATAAACAAATACGAACGCTAATAAATTGGGCTTATAAGCGAGAGCACTGAAACCGTGTAAGCGCCCAACATGAATACACACATAAAGGGCTTTTTTTTCAACAAAAGATTAAATCAATATAGATTAGATCAAAAAAAGAAAAAGTAGATTTTTCAACAGGTTTTCATGAATGAATAATATCCCTAAATAAATAATTGCTTTTCATGAATAAATATTTTAGTAACCAAAATAATATTATAATCAATCCAGAGTATTGTAGCTTATAAATTTCGTTAATTATTTAGGATATGTAAATAGATATATTCTGTCGGCCACACTTTAACTTCAATAGGAATGGGATTTAGTATCCGATATGGTCTATTTAGTTAATATAATTCATTCAATAATTCAAACAGATCTTCAAACATCAAATATCTTCGAAAATCTTCAAACAGAAAATAGTATTATCTCCTGTGTTTTTGAAGACCAAGTATATTCAATTTTTGAAAACCTTGTCTTTAATAAATTGATATTTTCAATTAGATAATGAAAAGCTTTAAATTGGAAAATGTAAAAATAGGAATACAAAAAGATTTAAAATTTATTAAATCTATTTATTATTCCTAATTTTCATATATATTAGATATTTACAATAGCTGGAACATTTATATGACGGCGCCGAGTCATATATACTGAAATGATTTTCTATATGGGTACAATACGAACATTGATTATGCTGTTCGTTGATCTACAAAAAGTATCAGAATAATTGTGATAACGTTTTCGATAAAATATATCTTCTTTGAGTAATGATAGCTCAACAACTGGTTAAGAAATAAAATCTGTGAAAATCAGCAGAAGTTTTAAGGTAAACAATATTTTATAAATTCGAATTTAGCCTACAATATTTTCCCATGAAATAAAAATGGAAAGCTTCATTTATATAAATTCAGCTTTCTCAAAGCTCATCACTATCTATAACAAGCATATTTATCTAGAAACAAGAATAGTAATTCTGAAACTTTCTGTAGGAAATTTTTTTTTTTAGTAAACGATAAATATAAATTAATTTAATTTATAGCTATGTCGTGAATAAATACGTTTTTTTTTCTTTTCTTTTGAAAATTTTCAGCTATAAATTTTCCATGTATAATGAATTCTTCGACTATTGTTTTTAATATACATCCTACAAATAAAACAAAATTATTATTCGAATATTTAATTACTCAACTTCTCTATTGTAAAAGATCTGGTAATTAAATTCTTTATGTTATGTTGCCTGATCTAAATGTGCGTGCGATTTTAAAATATTACCACTTAAATCAGTTCAACGTCCATGTTTTTTAGCTGATAATATCTTAACAAATTATCTTATATGACTCGTTGTTATCACTTCAATAGCTTAGAAAACTGATTTTAGCCTTGTTTTGTTCACGAAGTGCATGATCTGAAACGAATCAAGGATAGTTCACATAATGCACATTTAGTAGGCTTCCAATTTTCTTATTTGAAAAATTCATTCCAAAATATTCCGTAGGGGAAGGAAAAACGCAACGTTTATAATATCTCTCATAATATTAGTAAAATAGAAATACTGTATTTCTTGGGACTACATTTCGAGAAGATAACCTTTCCGAACCAATATGTAGGAGTTGGGGCGTAATTCATTTACGATTTTAAAGTTTCGAATAAAGTATATGGATACAAACACTTTAGTAATGCACGTGCTGAATTAAAATACAATTGTGTATACAGTTATTTCGAAAAAAATTAACAAATTTAGCACTTTGAATATTGGTTTCAATGGAGAAATATCAATATAGCGATCAGAAAACGTGCCAAACTCCATCAAAATCACGTATACTGTTTTTTAAAATTATTATTCAAATTTGTGAAAATGCACATTAATGTGTTGGCCGCGGCTATTATAGTATAAACAAATACAACATTGTTTTTAAAATGTACACTGCACATGACATTCATTACATTCAAATTAGCAGAAGAGTGGGATAAAAATATATAAATATTCATACACCAATACAAACACACTTCTTCTCAGCTTGTCAGTTAAGTTGTACCAACAACTTTCTCAGCTTGTCAGTTAAGTTTTATTAACAGTTGTACCAACAGTTAATGATAACACCAACAGTGTTCATAACAAATTCCTTAAATTGTTTTCGTTTTAACAGTTAATAATAACACCAACAGTGTTCATAACAAATTCCTGAAATTGTTTTCGTTTTACATTGAAAGTCTGAGACATATTATTGCAATTTACAATGGTGTGATATTCAGGTTATTTCGTATTGTGGATCAGGCATACATTCAAATTATATGAAAATTAATTTTTTTTTTCTCTTTATTTTTTTTTTTATGGATAGATTAATAAATCCTGCTTTTTGTTTGTTTCAGGTTCATGTTTTCTTCTATTTTGTGTAAAGTCAACAAAAGATAAGGAAATAATATTTATAAAAAAGAAATTTCATTCCAATTCTACAAATATAATGAAGTGGTAAGTTTGAGTAATGAAATTTTATTTTATATCAAAAATATAATAAAATAATACTATATAAAACTTTTTTTTTTTTAATTGTGTAGAACGAAATTAAAACAACAACTTTATTAATTTTTTTTTTTAAGTTTTTATTTCGAAATTATACTTTAAAAAATACTTGTAAATAATTTTTTATAAAAATAATAAATTTGTTTTTCTTTCCGGGGGCAAATTATTTGAAACAGTTAAAATTTATTTTACAATATGAATTTTTTTTATTTGGTGGAATATTTATGAAAAAAATATACTCGAACGACGAGTAGGTATTTATACTCGAGTATATATACTCAATACATACTCGAATGACTGATAAATTCATTTATTATGAGTTATGTGAGGTTTATTTCAGTAATTCATGGTTTCTAATGCAATTGTAAAGGTAGAAGATAGTTATAATAAATAATTATTATTTAAATAAATAATAAATATATGTGAAAGATATAATTGATCTTTATTGATTTGATTTATGAAATATGATATATTGTAATATGTAAATTATCAATGTTGTTAACATTCAAAGCAACCGTGATAATAGGGGGGAAGTTATAGTTGTTATGCAACAACTAAAAATGATGAACAAAATTATAATTTAATGAAGAAGCGATACCGTTACATACTTCCCCCCATCAACTAATAAAGAAAAACGACTAGAAAAAGGTTGTAACATAAAACAACCTTGATGTAGTTTATGTTCAAAAAGATAACACATAACACGGTAGTGCGTCGGAACAAGCTTAAGCATAGACGCTTAGATAGATAGATTGTAGAGGCGGCTCTGAACGGGCTACACTTCGACCATAAGGTTCATCGCGATGCTTAAGGTTGTGAGGATGTGAATGGAGTGGACGAAATTTTTGTGTATAGACTACGAATTGGTAGGATATGCGGCTGTAGCCGACTATGATAGGAACTATGTCAATATACATCTGGAGTTCGTGAAGGAAACTGCAGAAAATCTTCTCAAGCATAACCGGTTACTTCGTTCTTGTCCATACGCCGACAGTTTAGTCAATTAAGCTCCCCTTTTTCTTCTTAATAATTGAAAAACTGCCGATGTCGGGATTGAACCCACAACCTCCCAATTTCCAAGTAAGCATAATGCGCAGACATAACACCTTAAACCGCTCGGCCACTTAAGGACTGGTAAGCATAGACGCTTACCGTACTATATAAATTTCAACATCACAGTTTCCAAAATATTTAACCCTAAAAAATCCATATTAAAAGATGAAATACCCTGCACCTGAGAAACTTACACAATAAATTTATACCAATCATTTTCTCACTTTTATAAAACAACTTTGCCCTTAGTGAAATATTCACTATTTTTGTTTTTGCTTGGATATCAATTCTTTTTGTAAGAGAAAACTTAGCACCTTTCACAAGTTTGTTTTTGGTGGGATTTCTCTCGCTTCATTACTATAAATATTGGAGATTTAACACCCTGAATGTTGGCATCAAAGAAATATCAAATTATACCTGACGTAATATGTATAGATTGTGATTTTAAAAAATGATACCAATCATTGTTTTTAATTTCATCGATTAATAAGGTAGGCTGATGATAACTAGGATAACTATAATATTTGGCCAAAAACCGAAAAAAAATTTATCTCTTACTATCCCCGCTTCTTTTTACATGGGGAAACGTTAAAGATTGAAGAAGTCCGTTTGGTTTTCATTTTCTGATTCAGAAATACGCTTTCTTAGCATAAAAGCATTTATATATGCATTTTTTGAAGAAATGTAAACAGAAAGTCGAGTGTAATACATTTAGCCGTATTCTCCAACCTTGAAGTCAATGGTCACCTCAGGTGGGGAAAACTTATCATTGCCATATTGTACCTTAATAAAAATTATTAAAACGATAAAGTCTCTGCATTGTATTTATAAATGCACCCGTTCAAAACTGATAATATGCTGTTAATCGTTAAAATTCATATGGACTATAGGAAATGACACAATGTGTAAGAAACATTTACCGTATATTTGTATGCCAGTGTCGTAATACTTGATTGCGTTTCACTCGTATAGTATTATAAGACACTTGTAAATAATGATCAAAAGAGATTTATCAAATATCTTGTATATGATAATTTGATTTATCTAATAGATAAGTTCGTAATACCTATAATACACACAGTGGTAATCTTATCTATTGGAGTTCAACATAGAATCGAGGTCAAACGTTCAAAAGTTTGAAGTTTTCAAGATTATAATTCAAAAGTGATTTGGTTCATTATATTTTACGGTCAGTATTCAAGAGGATCATGTTCAACTTAGAAAATTATAAAGGGGTTATTTAATTTTAATTTTCGGTTTTGCATAAATACGGTTCAATACTCACAGTAAGATCTGTGATTGAGAGCTACAATTTTTATTGTTATTAATGAATTATTACAATAAAAATTTGCGACACAAATTTGTCCTGTTAAATAAAACGATTTACTTTTGCAATTGCTTAAAAATCTTTGTTTTAAAATATATGATCCTTGGCAACATGCATTTTTATAATCAAAACTATACATGGAAGATAATTTTGGCCGAATAGTTTCCGGTAAGTGTCAATTCTTCTTTGGGATATTACACATACCAAATAACTATTGGGACTTTTTGGATTCAGTTTGTTTAAATTTTTGACCGAGAACTGTACAAATAGACTGAATAGTCCATTATCGGTGACATCAAACTTTCGTAAAAATTGATAAATATTTACCTTTCCACGGAAATAACGGAAATAAACGAAATTTATGACACAAATATTATACCATCTTTCGAAAAACCTTGATATGACAAACGCTTCTCTCCCAGTGATGGACGTTATATTAGTCCACATAGAAATTGAGGCTCTACTTAATCGTCTTTGTCAAATGTTTCTCCTTTTCATATCGAAATCCTCACACAAGTTTTTTTAAAAACGTGAACCTATGAAGCTTATATCGGCATATTTGTCGTCAAAGGTTCCCGGAATGTAATATGAGTGTGCCTCTTTAAATATTAAATGTTTTAAATATATAAATCGTTTTTATTGAGGAATATATTACATTTTATGACAAAACATTAATATAATTGTTTTGTTTGTTTTGATTTGCAATCTCAATTATTTCAATTTACGATAGATACAAAAAAAAAACAGTAATAAAATAAAAAAGGACATTTTTCTTTTATAAAAATCAATATTTTGATTTGAATATCACATACACACACACACGACAAAAAAGGCAAATCCGAAATACATTAGTCCATATTACCATTGGGAAGTCTGAACATATATATTTATTCCTTTAAGGTATTCACAAATTTTCCGTCACATTCTAATTTAATGTATTCACACGCCATCAGAACATCCATAAAAGTAATATGAATTTTTCATATCACGTTCAAACAAAATTTTTCTATACTCTGTGTGGATGTAAATGGATTTCTTTCGAGTGAATTTATTTACTATATTTAATATAAAGTTTTGGAGAAAAACACTCATATGTGTGTAAACGCAAAAAAAAAAACAAGCAAATAAAAAATAAATTGAAAATAATGCGTTATGTCAACGATTTCTATGGAAAATTTTATTCACAAAGTGTTTCTTACTGTTTAACATTGGGAATAACATTTATTACAAATTCAATTAGCGCGTGACAGAAAATCAATTTTTATTAGTAATTCAAGTCAAGGGAGATTTCTTTGTATATGTAAAATGTTTCAAGTCAGGACTGTGTACATGATTTCGATTGTTAATAGTTCCAGTGATTCTCAACCACTATGCTGCAGCATTTTTGTGTGCCGCCAAATTTTAGAAATGCATATAGTAAAGTATTAACTAACATAAAAATGTGAAAGACGTTAAATGTGGAAGACGATATGAGAGTAGCATTGTCATTTTTACGACATAATATAAATAAAATTATCGAAAAACATCAAGCTCAAATTTCTAATTAAAAGTATTCTTATTATTAACTTGTAATGAATTTCTTGATAAACGTACTGTTGTTTTTGTAGTACATATTATTTTATTTTACATTCAAAATTATTATCATAAACACAGTGTATTGTAGGTAAGTCAACAACTTTTAAACTTAACTTTTTCTTTGTGTGCCGTCAAATTTTGAAATCGTTAAAAGTGTACCGCGACAAAAAAACAGGTTGAGAATCACTGAGTTAACCCCACATCAATAATGGCAGCAGTGGTCATTAAATGAATGAAAATGAGACTATCCCAGTTGTTGGACAGTTGTTAATCAACCTTCCAGGCATGTCAAAGTACAGTTAAGAGTCTTCGAACTTCATGGATGCGAAATAAGAATGGTGCGAAAAAAACTCCATTAATTAGTCTACATTCATGGCAATATGATTTTATTTTAATTTTCCGGTAGTATTCAAATATACTGTTTTTATCACGACAGACGATTCCTGAACTTTAGTGGCTTTTATGTTAAAATAAAACCATTTTCGTGTACCATTGAAGATAGTACACATTCTTTCTCATCTTCCAAGACCAGCTCAAATGACCATGCTGTCAAAGGCTACTTGGAACTGGGAGATTGAGAGGTCGTTTTCCCAAAGGTGACTGTTTGTCGATTAAATAAATAATAAATGGGGTGGTTAATTGGCCAAACTGTCGGTGTATGAACAAGAACGAAGCGAATATTTTATTCAGTTACCTTTCACGAACTCGACGACGAATTTTGGCATAATTTCTATCAAAGTCGGTCGCAGTCACACAAACCTATAAAATGTAGTCTGTATCAAAATTCCTTGTAATTCTGAAACTTGATGTGTGTTTTGTCGCATAAGGAGATTACGTGAAAAGATTATATACATTATTCAAAATTCTTCAGCTCAAATAGTGGATTTCTATTATTCCTGTCTAGAAGAAGTCCTCGTGCTTCCAGAGTGGCTCACTTTACTTGACTCATCTCGTTATGACAAAAAATTACTAGATTCAAATGGCAGCGCCTAACTTATGCCTTGTTGCTAATATAATTTCATTCCTGTTGGAAAAAGTCCAGGATTTATCAATTTAAATTGGTATTCAAACAGATAAGCAAGTAAGTCTTCTGTTTATTTCCCTAAAACTGAGAGAGAAAAACGCATCCAATTTTTTCATTCCGGTCAGGTACATATACAATATCAAGAATACAATTCAAAAAAGTTTTTATCTGAACCAAACTTTTATGTCCTCTACTGACCACAGAAAAAAAATGCCAACGACAAGTAAAATGTTTTAATAATTCTCGAATACGTTTTCATAAAAAAGTCCTCAATACAGAAAACTTTTACTGCGGAATAGAAAACAAAATTTTTTGGAAAGAGAGTTATTTTTTTCCCGTGTATATGAAAAGTTTTTTTTTGGTTTCTGCTTTGAATTTACTTTCTTTTTTTCGTACAATGCCATTTGATTCACACAAAACAGACAACAGTGAGTGGTTAGTTAAAAGATATGACTGGCAGGAATATAGAAAGGCAGTCAATGGTGGTTTAACACACTTTAAGTTGGGTGTCAGGGTTCATTGTCGGCAGATTTTTTTATACACTATATATTTCGTGGAGAAATGTTGTGGTATGTAATGCAATGGTATCGGGTGAACGGACCTAAAACTTTTATAGGTACAATGTATTTCAAAAGTTAACGTAACTTTTAAATGACAATAGTAGTTAAAACGTCTTGTAAAAATACTATGTAATTAAAGTTTCTGTTTCACTTTTCTAATATCCGTGAAAACTAAAACATGTTGATTTAATGAAAACCAAATCCTTGCTGGGGAGGTCTGTCTATTAACCCTTACCTATCGATTCTTATACCCTTAAACAATTTTTGACGAATGAAACTCTTATATTTTCTCGACGGATGGTGCTTTCAGGTAAATATTGAAGCACAATATGATTTGAATATAAATTTGAAGATTTTTATATAACACCATCGAATTGTGTTAAGTCTCCCAGACACGATCAACCCATTTGTGCAACATCCATACACCATGTTTTCTTAATATAGATGCCCATAGATAGATAGATTGCAGAGGGTGCCCTGGACGGGCTACACCTCGTACATAAGGTCCATTGTGATGCCTAAGGATGTAAGGATGTGAATGGAGTGGAAGGAATTTTTGTGTATAGACTAAGGATTGGTAGGATATGTGGCTGCAGTCGATTATGATAAGAACTATGCCGATATTCATCTGGAGTTCGTGAAGGAAACTGCAGAAAACCTTCTCAAGTATAGCCGGTTACTTCTTTTTTGTCCATACGTCGACAGTTTAGTCTATTAACCGCCTCTTTTTTTCTTAGTAATTGATAAACTGCCGATGTCGGGATTCGAATCCATAACCTCCCAGTTTCCAAATAGACATACCACCTTAGACCGCTCGACTTACAATGGACCTTATGGTCGAAGTGTAGCCCGTCCAGAGCAGCCTTTATAATCTGTCTATCTAGACTGCTCGGCTACTTGGACTGGTAAGATGCCCATAACAATCAATTTGCGCAATAAACCTTTTTGTGAACAACCTTGTTTTTGCAAGCATCATGTTTGTGCAAACCTCATTTTATTTTGTAATTTTTGGTCAAACCCTGTCAAATACTACACGTTCAAATCGCTTGTCGGGAATGTTGGACAATAAAATTGATCCAGATATGGCATTATGCACCATCAAATTATTTGGACAAACTGGAGGCCTTTAGTGTTGAAAAACTTAAGACGGTTGATACAAATTAAAGCATATCGAAATTGCTTCTAGATAATAAACAAATCGTTGTCTCCTGGAACATAATTACTATTAAATGGATTATACTGTTTTCGAATGTGGATTTTGGTAGTCTTGTTAAGATTAAACACTTATCTTATCAAATCAAATATCTTATCTTATCAAATTAAGTAAAATGACGATTAAGAAGTTTTTTAAATTTTATTCTCCTAGCTTAAGGGCTTAGCAAACATTTATAATAGGGAATATGCATGAAAATTTTTTTTCACTTGAATTGAAGCACGTTTGCTTGACAAATATCAAGGTAAAATTACTTTTTAAATAACTTTAAAAATAAGCGAGATATGAATGATTGAAATTCCCGATTAGACAAAGAGAGTGATAGTCCTCTTGATATGTTATGTGACGTCAGATTACACTTGCACCATTTAAAATACACGTAAAACTCCGTTTTTAGTATTTTTACAAGAAAGAGAAAGATAATCTTTAAAAGCTTATAGCTTTCTTGATATTTGTCGGATTTTAATTTCGTTTTTAAATATTATTACAGTATTAACTGTATTTTCATATTCTGAAAATAAATGTGAAAAAAAATTTTCATACATATTCCCTATTATTCTGTTTCTTTCGGGTATTGAATATATTATAGATTCTTAGAAATATATTATAAAATTATCTCCTTATATTGTCTCAACCTCACCAGAAAGAACACTGAAAGATTCAACTGCGGAGTATTATCGGATTGATTACCGGACATTATCCCCTGCGGAAGCATCTACACACAATGGGACTCCATATCGTATCCATCATTCTGTGGCGAGGAGGAAAAAACATCCAGCCACGTTATCTTTGACTGCGAATCTCTAGGTTACAGCAAATACAGGATATTCGGGGTGCATCTCACCCCGAATGTATGAACCTTCAGGGAGATCTGATAAGCAAGCTTGTGGCTATTGCCAACGTATGGGAAAAGTGAATCTCGTCGGACTAAAGTAGAAGGGGGAGCAAAATGGACCATAAGGTCGAAGTGCAATAGTTTTTGGACCCCAATATAAATCAATCAATCAATAGGCAAGGAATAATATGAGTTTACCAAAAACTTTGTATATTTAATGTGTAACGTAAAAGACTCTCTTCTTCGCAATGCTGCAATTTGATGCTACCATCAAATTGACAAACACAAATATGCCAAATACATCTAATTATTTAATACATTGTAAGATAAATTTCGAAAGCATCGAATACTGAGTGAGGGTTATTATCGTTGTCTCTTTTTCATACAATATAAACCTTTTTTGCTATCTATCTTTCTACCACCAACATATCATACTCCTCAATGTTTTCAAGTGCTTTTTATGATGAGAGAGCTCAACAGAACATTTGTTGTGTTGTATCCTGAAGACGCGACACTTGTATAAAATACATGAATGTATAGATGTGTATATAACATACCGCCTTTCATTTTGAATTGTCACTTCAAAAATACAAAATGTCCGAGTATTTTTTTTCTATTGGCAAATACCTTTCGAAGAAAATTTACGGATAACCGTTGATACTTTACGTTATTTTGTGGTATGTAGTCATTTTCGTGGCGATACACTTTTAGTACTGAAAAGATTTATTATGCTACCTCATTTCGTAAAAGCCATTCTCTTCCGACCTACCTCGTTTCGAAAATTAAGTGCCATTTTCTTCCTGTAATAAGTTATACATATTATGAGTTACTATGGTCCTTTGCCTTCTAAATCTTGATTGAATATAAGTATGGACGGTTTTTTTTTTTACATTGCTAATCATAAACTTTTCTTATAAATTATTTAATATTGGCGGGGTTAAAGCATTTATGTCCTCAGGTTTGAATTCATAAGAAACTTACAAGATGACTTCAGACAACAACGCACCCAAGATGTTTGATTAAAACAGATTCTGGACCGAAAATGTAATAGCAAATTAAATTTTGAACAATATTCAATTAAAGATCTAAGAATACAAGTGAAAATAACAACTAACTGAGTTAGTTGCTTAAATACCCGGTATAAACTGAATTAATGTATTTATAGTTGTTAAAAAGCGAACATTTTTTTGTCTTTACATTTTTGTTCCATCTCTTACGGTTTCAAAGATGGGCTTTTGCACATTTTGCCCAAACATGGTACTTTTTTGCTCATTCGTGAACTTGACCTTACATTTTACATCTATAATACAAACAAACAAAATTTCAGCTCGTTATCTTTCTTCGTTTTTAAGTTATCTAAGTTATCTTGTGTCCACAGATGGAAAAATGGCCGAATTAGACCATTTTATGAACACCTATTTCAAAAATTTATGCCTGCGATCAATATTATTAAGCGTTATAAAATCGGGACTAAACTTATTTACATATACCGGGTATAATAAATATATTTTTAGCAATAAAAGCAAGATAAAATTACATAATTCGCGATCTTTTCCCGTCCAAAACTTAAGAGAAAAAATCTATGGGCATGGTAAAATGTGATGCTAGTATGATCGAGCAAACTTCAAAAAAGCTGAAGCACATATGGACGGCGGACTAGCAATTTAATTTTATTATTCAGTATACTCATCATTACCCAAGCAACGGTCTGCTGCGGTGATATAAAATGGATCGTTTCACAAAATTTAAGATCAGAATCTTTTCTTTGGATTATCGCAATCCGGTCAATAATAAAGTGTGAGCAAAATGAATGGAGAAGGAACCTATAGAACTTTGTGCAGAGACCTTTAAATCTTTCATTGGATTTCGAACTTTCAAAAGTGTAATTTTTAAGAGAAAGACCTGAGATGATCCTTCAAAATATGCGCCTCTATTTAAAATATTTGCCCGAATAATATGTAACGCCTTGTTCTGAAGAACTGATATACACTTTATACGTGCCTTGACATTCACAGTACTAAAAAGAAAACTACCCAAAAAGATCGATGATGGAGGGTAACAGTGGCAGCATGTCGTCGTATATATGTTACGGTTAAAGACCAAATTCTCGATAATCCTACGTTTAACCGGACAAAGCGAGGTGTATCCAACGTTTTTGGATAAAATTTATTTGAAACATAAAATATGATTAATTCCGGGCTTTATCCGTCTAAACTTAGCATAATCCAAATCTCTCTGGATAAAGCTGGAGTTGTAATTGTAGTAATTTTAATTTCAATAATTTTTGATACTATATCTCAAATATATCGAACGTCTTTTAGTGCGTGGTCCAAAAACATGCGAACCTGACCAACTCGGGTATGACCTATGTATAATATTAACCGCTGGAACTGCTGGCAGTGGTGTTTGGGAAATGCTAGTATTAGCCGGAAAATTATAAGAAAAATTTATGATTAGCAATGTTAGAAAAAAAAAAGTCCATACAATTAAGATTTAGAAGTCAAAGGACCATAGTAACTCATATCTATAACTTATTACAGGAAAAAAATTGCATTTAATTTTCGAAACGAGGTAGGTAGGAAGAGAATGGCTTTTACGCAACGAGGTAGCATAATAAATCTTTTCAATACTAAAACTGTATCGCCACGGAAATGACTACATACCACAAAATAACGTAAACTATCAACGGTTATCCGTAAATTTTTTAAGATAGGTATTTGCCAATAGAAAAAAATTACTCGGACATTTTGTATTTTTGAAGTGACAATTCGAAATTCATCATTTTTGTCAACTTTATCCTGTTGTTTTGGATATGTAAAGTAAATGTTTGTTATATTAATTAATTTTTATTTAAATAAATAATAAATACATATAAAAGATATAATTGATCTTTATTAATTAAAATTGATATTTTTAATTTCATTTATGAATTGTTATTAATTTTTTATATGTAAATTACCAAGGTTGTTATCATTCACAGCAACCGTGATAATAGAGGGAAGTTATAGTTGAAATGCAACAGATAAAAATGAAGAACAAAATTATTATAATAATTTAATGATGAAGCGATAACGCTAAAGATACAACTAAGTTTAGCCCGGCTACACCAATCTTTAGCCAATATTGGGTTTTACCCGTAACAAACAGAATTGTTGATAACACAACCAGCATCCGTAAACGAAACTAAGACGCACACTTGACACAGGCACACAAACTCACATAAAATTGTGAAAAAATTGTTTGGATTAGTGAGAGACGTATCTCCACAACCATTTTTAAACCACCACTACTACGTACTATGTATAAAGTCTCTTTCTGTGTGATAACTTGGGTGATGTATGTGTCGCGCACGCTTTCATTATATACACATTTATCATTTTATGTTGTTATGTTCCTGTTATGGCATGCCATGACATATTATTTTTGTACTTAATTGCTTCTGTTTTTTTCTCATTTGTGGCATGACGAATCGTAATTTATTTAAAAACAAATTTTTTAAGTATATTTCTCTCTTTTTAGCCTTTATACTTTTTTTTATCTACTGTCAGTTTTCGATTTATGCCTTTTGATTAAATGTTAAGTGTCGAAATTTATATGATAAATTATCATAAGGATATGACAACTTTTCGTCTTCTCATTTTTAGCGGGTTTCAGTTTGAGTACTATTGGATTAAGTGTATATACACTAATAAAGTATCTTTGACGTGCAATCGTCATGCCATCTCGTATTTTTTACAACCTTTTATGTAACTTACAATGTTTGTAAGTTAGTTTGATTAGGTCAAATCTTGCAAGCTAAATTTTAACCACTTCTCCTACGGAGTTTATGATGTTTACATGTTGGTTCAGTTCCAAACACCACTATTCCCGTAACTTAATTTTCAATTTAATAAAATGGAAAATTTATGATCTAGGTATCGTAGAACAGAAAAGTCCAGAATTACCATAATTATAAAATCCTTTGCTTCCTTTACATGAAGTGTTTCGTGTAAACAGTTCTATTGAAGCTACGCTAAAAAAATTTTAAGAATCAACATACTGTTTTCTAGTGTCATGGTAAATTTTTAGTCAAAATATTAACTGAGGTTCTAGGAGCCGGGAAAACGGAACAATATTAAATTGACTCGAATACCAGATCATTGTTGTTTCGAAAGAAACGAAAAAGCAGATACTTTAGCAACGAAGGGAGATTAGACACTATGATCATTGGAAAAATATAACGAAATCTCGGGATAATATGGTTTCGGAACATTCGGAACAAGAGGCTGTCTCTCGATGTACTCAACCCGAACAATATACACCTTCGAAAGTCTACCGGATTCGTCACCGGACATTATCACCTACCCTACCAACAATAGGATTTCCCAATGGATTCATTATGTGCAGACTATGTGGCGAGAGGGAAGCAAGATCCAGCCATATCATTTCTTTAACTGAATATCTCGATTACGACAGATAAAAGACATTCAGTACATCTAACCTCGAATATAATTATGAACCTTGCGACAAACCTGATAAGCAAACTACTGGCCATTGCCAAAATATGAGAGAACCGATTCCCGCCAGGCTGAAGTAGAAGAAGGACCACAGTAGGCCATTAGGTCGAAGTGCAATATTTTATATCCCAATAAATATCATCTATCTATCAAAGTTTCTAAACAAGATCAAAGTAACCGGCTATGCTTGAGAAGGTTTTCTGCAGTTTTCTTCACAAACTCCAGATGAATATCGGCATAGTTCCTATCATAGTCAGCTGCAGCCGCATATCCTACCAGTTCCTAGTCTATACACAGAAATTCCTTCCATTCCACTCACATCCTCACATCCTTAAGCATCACAATGGACCTTATGGTCGAAGTGTAGCCCGTCCAATCAGCCTCTAGAATCTATCTATCTATCTACCTCTATAACAATTAGTATTATTTTTTGAACTTGTTTGGTCTAGTCCTTAGTAATTTGCCAAAATTACGCCGAGAATGATTTACAACAATCTCTTCATGTACACATGGCCATAAAAGTAGCGCTCATTTTTCAAAAGTTGTTTAATCGTATTCCGCAGCAATTTATTGTTCAGGAAATCGCAAATAATTACAATATCGATATTAATGATCCTTAACCGTTAGTTTTGACGCTCAAAAATCTGAAATTATGATATTTATGAATAAGGTTCGATGTTTTTTTATTCAATTTCTTGTTTTTATTTATATCTTTCCAAAACTTATGTTCGCTTCACGCTGATATAATTCACAAAGGATATTCGTAACATACCAAAACAAGATAATGTATTTAGAAAAGCTCGTAGCATACAAAAGAATCATACATATAGTATGTAAGATAAGATTAAATTATAAAAAAAAACATACATTAAAATTCACACACATACATTTTTTGTGCCCTATTTTTTCTTTTAAATACGGGGTGTGCTTTACGCAACCTCTACATACAGACAGGCGACGATGTCACTCTTGAATATGAGAAAGAAAGCTTGGAAATTTTATTACGTCGAATCATCCGATGAAACCAACAACAGTATCGTAAGACTTTAAGGATGCGCCTGCATGAAACCACTTTTCGACAGATTTTGCTCATTTTCTTTTCACAGGCTAAAAATATCGTTTTCTAATGAATCCCGAATTTCAGAAATTTTGACCGTTTAGAACGCGAGATAATTAACAGCAAATTTATCATTCTCTCTCACTCTCTATCTTTAGAAACATTTAAACCTTTTTGCTCGCCCAACTATTATCTGTTGTATTAAAAAAAATTATCGACAGAATGTAAAAAAAAAACTAGAATAGTAACGATAGATATTTATTAGATAAATTTTTTTTTTTAATTGCATTTTACCGTTTTGTTTTCGAAATATAAAAGTTTAAAACTAGTTTTTTTTCAAAATTAAATTATTTTGAATATATGGATAGCGAATTTATCTATGTGTTGTGCATGTGTGTATATGTATTTGTTCAAACCGGCTTTTTATTGATTATATAAGACAGTGATAAAACTACCTTAAGGTAGTTGTCTTGCAGTAATCATGTTAAAAAGTTACAGCTCAGAGCCCACAACAATTATATGAGTAGACTGGGATTGTAGAATATACATTTTTACTTGAATGTTCCTCGTATACTTGTTCGCTTGGATTATATAAAAATGTCAAATTTTCGTTTATCTATTACAATAATTAAACGAAATTTCAAATTCGCCTCCTTTACCTAGATCAGTTTTTTGTATTATAAATACGTGTTTCGAGTACAATATAGTCATAATCAGTATAAATTAGCTACTCGTACTTTACTCTTTGACAATTAGAAATAGATAGAAAGTCGAGATCAATAGACAAAAATAAAAATAAATAGAAAATTAACTAGATTAAAATATACTAGATTTAAAATATAATAAATTTTAAATTATATTGAAATTGCTCTTGTTAAAATTTCCTTCATTCACATTTATTCTTGTTAATTTTACTCTTATTAAAATTACTCTTATATTGTCGCAGGATATGTTACTTGTTACTAATTTGGTGACAGTTTCACAATCTACCTTGGTTTTACGCTAATTATATATGTTTGCCCGACTATAGATGCTATTCTTAGACTGCACCTGATTGGTGCTGAGTTATGCCTTGCGCAGTGAACACGTGTTTGTATTTTGACATCTTTAGAGAGAGATGGACATATTGGCACTTGATTTTACCGTAAGAGATTTTTTCATACACACTGTTATCCCTTATTTAATCCCTTGGAGAGATGAATTTTCTTTACATTATACAAGGAACTCCTGTGTTAAATTTTATGCATCTAGACCTACCGGTTTCGTCAGCCTGTAGATTTTTATTAAGGAGAAAACTCTAGAACGTAAAGTCTTCTCCACGTTATAGTTTTTATATAATAATATAATAATAATGGGGTTTAACCTCCGTGTTTGAGACAGTCTATAATAGAGGTCACCCACATCATTATTTTTCAACTTTTATTATTTTTTGTGATGTGAGTGGAGGATCAGAAATTCGTATGCAGACTAGGAACTGGTTGATGTGCGGCTGCATCTCCGACTTTGATAGGAACTATCCCTATATTCATCTGGAGTTCGTCAATCAACCGGTCCATTAATTTTTAATTGACAAACTGCCGGTGTCGGGATTCAAACCCATAACCTTCCAGTTCCAAGTAGACACAACGCCTTTACAAGCGTGGCTACGTGGCTGGCAAAGTATAATGCAAAACACACGTGAGACAAGAACTTGCAAATATTTATTAAGAAAATACAGAAGAAATGATGACGAGACTCTTTATACAGAGGTAGTAAATATAGAGAAAAATACGCTACTCAGTGAGCGTAACATATAACAATGTACACACGTATGTGCACAGGCAATGTGCATGCACATGTAAATATATAAAATATGAAAGTTTATTTCACGATATGAATACGAAAATTACGTATAAGGTAATATGATAGTGGTTTTTAATGCTACATACATATTACATATTATATACAAAAGATTATCTGTTATATGTATTTTATTTTTTAAATAATATGTTCTGTGAACACCGACCGAGTGCTGGTAATAGTGGTATACCAGTAACTAAGTATAAATATTTTAAAAAATAATCCTCTGTTGTTTTTTTCAAACTATTCTGAAATATAAAGGGTTAATAACGGCTAAGAGTTAATAAGGGGTAATATGTTAATTAGCCTCATCAAATCATTTCCTACTTTTTCATGATAAACAAAAACATTCGCATTGGATAATGCCCACCAGTCCAATGGCCGAGCGGTCTAAGGCGTTATGTCTGTGCAGTATGCCTATTTGGAAACTGGGAGGCAATCGGTTCGAATCACCACATCGGAAGTTGGTCAATTATTATGAAAAAAAAACGGGGACGGTTAATTGACTAAACTGTCGGAGTATGGACAAGAACGAAGTAACCGGCTATGCTTGGGAAGGTTTTCTACAGTTTCCTTCACAAACTCCAGATTAATATCGGCATAGTTCCTATCATAGTCGGCTGCAGCCGCATATCCTACCAATTCCTAGTCTATATACAAAAATTCCTTCCACTCTACTCACATCGTCACATCCTTAGGCATCACAATGGACCTTATGGCCGAAGTGTAGCCCGTCCAGGGCAGCTTCTACAATCTATCTGTCTTGGGTAATGCCCGGAATACACGAGGCTTGTTTTTCAAGCTAGGATAATAAACCTGTGCTAGTAAGCTAGAAAGCTAGTAATTTTAGGTTCGTGTAGATAGAACTATCTTCGGTTTTAAGCTGGCAAGCTTGAGAAGCCGGGAAAGTTGAGTGGAACGGCATTCTATTTTTTCAGCTACTAGCAAGCTAGTAGCACCCCCACCACTGAATTTACTACTTAAACTATCTTCGTGTGGACGGTAAAGCTAGTACATGATTAGCTAGTGTACAGTGGACACTTATAAATTACTCATACACAGTCTCGCGATAGTAATGATACTGGCATAAAGTTTCCTAATATCATGTAAACCATTCTAGCTTGTACCAAGCTAGGATATAAAGCTAGCAAGGTAGCTGGGAATACCTAGCTTGGTATCCTAGCTTGAAAAATTAGCCTCGTGTATTCCGGGTATAAGAGACCGCGATAACATTCCTCCGTTGATGGCAAGGAATCTACACCTCTCTCTATAAGTGAGAAACTTGGTTAAGTAAAGAAACTCCATAAGCGATAAAACGATTCTGGTCTCTTGAACTCGGCCATCCAAGTAAGCTGTATTTGAAGTAACTCTGACGAAAACATCAAACACAAATTTTAATCCCCTCTCTTATAATTAGTGTCTTATGGTACACGTATTCTTAATACATATACCTAATCCCTTAAATAACCGTTTATAATTGGAATAACTTCATCAATATTTAAGAAACACGCTGTATAAAGTATAAAGTCATTATTTTCGGAGAAAAAAAAGTATTTTTAGTGGTATCTCCAACCACATATCCACATGTATTTAATGGTGTCTTCAACTATTATATTTGGTAAAGGGTAGCCGGTTGTTATGTGTCACTCACTTTAAATTCTAGCTCTACACTCGAAATACTTGCTTTTTTATCGCATCTACTACGCATACCAACACCGTTTCCTTTATAAAAATGATGATCTACAAACGAGCGAAACTCATTTACAATTCAAATTAACTTGAAAAATGAGAAAAAAAATATTTTTTTAGATAACTCGTCAAAACTACTCAGATATTTGAAGGATAAACATGAGATATTCGTGTTAATATTTCTGAACGAATGGTTATGTTTTTTTTTCTAGGAAAAACATGTGTACAGGGTACATCAAAAATATTAGAGCCAAAAGAGAAAGACGTTGAGCGCGATCGTTGAGATATACTTTGTTTTTGGATTAATATTGAAATTTTGAAAAACTTTTATCTATTCCTACTTGATGTTGTTTCTAGTACAAGATTTAACTATCCACTATTTCTCTGAATTCAATGCGAACTATAAGACTTTTGATTTGTTGGTTTTCATGTCCAAAACAAGCAACGATCGTTGACTAAAACGTGCATCGCTAATGTTTAGAAAATTTTCAAATTTAAAGACATTAGCTCATCAGTGGCATTGATTTATTGACACATTTTGTGGTGCGTGATAGTTTAGCGATAGTAAAATACTAAAAAATACGGTGACACAGGCACCAAATTAGCAACAAGCAACATATCTCTGAATCCATATCCCAGAGATAGTTACGATTAGCTAATTCATACTGATGATGACTACATTGTAGTCGAAATACGTATTTATAAAATACAAACAAATGTTCTAGGAATAGGGGCAAAATTTGAAATATAATTTCAAAAAAACCTAGAGTTCTCTTTGATTATTTTAATAATCTTTACTAAAAAATACTTTACTTCTTTCCGGGACAAGAAAATATTAGGCAAAAAAGTCTGGCAGGTTTATTACCACAAAAAAATCCTATCCAAAAAATCGAAAACAATAATATTCTGGACAAAAATATCCGGCATGTTTGGATTTGCTTTGGAGAAAATAATCAAATGACAACTATGCGTTCACGGGCTATTCAACTATCGTTATTTTATTTATTTTTTGTCTATTGATTTCGATTTAATATCTATTTCCAATTGTCAAAGATTAAATTACGACCAGCTAATTTATTCTGATGATGACTACTTTGTAGTCGAAATACGTATTTATAATACAAAAATTGATCTGGGTATTGGGGTGAATTTAAAATTTTATTAGTTATTTAAACGCACAAATTATTTTGTGAAACATTTGATATCAGGATATTGATTGACGTTCAAATTGTTTTTTTTTTTTTTGAATAAAAAAATCGATTAAGAAATTTCCAATATACGTAAGCGCATACACATCAGCTAATTGCATTGATGCCAATGTCATACTCACAGCGGTTTTATTATATGTTGCATATTATATTGCAACGGATGAAACAAATTACTGGCGCGAACAAAGTAAATAGTAGCGTTTTTTTAATTGCATTTTTAATTAACTGTTAATTGAAAACTCATTAACGCTGTAATGTATAAAATGTTTTATTTTTTGTGGCTTATTACAGCCGGTACACTTTTCAAAGCCGTACGAGTAAGTCAAGTTAAAGTTACTGCTACCAGTATTGGCTAGATAGAAATCTAGCCAATACTATTTCATAAATTTTTTAACTGCACTTGTTTGGGAATCTATGCTAATCGGTCTGAGGTCGATATCAAAATTTTTACCCTATGTCCATGTTTTGAGGTCACCAGAGGAGTCAATTAACACCATTTTTGGAATGATGGAAAGCCGTACACATTTTTTTCGTGCACAAAATCTCGTGAACTAAAAATTCTATTGACTTTGTTGAGGCCTCAATCCAAGCGTATTACTGTCAATATGATCTGAAAGAAGTTTTATAGCCAATTCAGTGAAGGGAGAAGTGGGATTTGGAGGTACGGGAAAACAGAGAGTAAAATAGCTCTCTTAATACTAGTTAAATGGGCAAATTTATCATAAATAAAGTTGTAGTCAATAAAATATGCAACAATTTATCAACTGTCATCTTTCCGAAATATTACCGATTTTATGTTCTCTAATTTGTAAAAATGAATGTATATTTGTGGCCATTTATACCAATAAATATCGATATTATTAATTATCTTATAATTTTTATTTTAAATTAAATAAACCAGTAAAAGATAACCGAAAAATGTGTCTTTTAATCATAACAATGAGATTTTACCTCCGTTTTTGTGACTCCATGGTCTATACAGGCGGCACCAGCATCAATATTTTTTTACCTTTATGAAAACCTAATTACCTAATGAGTACAGGACAAAAGAATTTCTTTGTAGACTAGGAATTGGTAGGTTGTGCAGCTGTGATGGGAACTGGAGAGGAAATGGAGCCGATATGCACCTGGAGTTCGACCTATTCATTATAATTGACAAACTGCCGGTACCGGGATTCGAACCCGTAACCTCCCAGTTCCAAGCAAACCGAGCGCTTTAGACCGTTCGCCCACATAGACTGGTGTGTCTTTTAATGGAAAAACATTTTTTTGCACATCCTAAGAAACTGACATTTATTGACTGTGTTTCAGGGAAACTATTTCGCTAAAATTTGTTCGCAAAAACCCGTTAAAAATTTACGTAAATGTCGTAAAAAAACAACAAATAATGGGGAAAGTTCAGAAACAAATCCACCCTTCTGCTTGTGTTTTTTTTCTTATTTTAGGAACGGATGAACCTTACATCTATCCAAAATGTTTATGACATCTTGTATTTCTCTTTATGTGTATAATAACGATTACTTTGTATAGATATATAAAGTCACACATGCCAAGAAAAATCACATATGTGTAAAATGAATTTTTTTTACATTACTTATCCTTTTTTTCTTTTACTAGTCATATCTTCTATTAGAAATTCGTAACAAAAATTTAAGCTTCTTAAAACTTCTTTCTAAAATAATCCATTTTATCTGCCTAATGACTTTACCTGTTACAGTGAAAGCAACCTTTCAATCTTTTCATATCGCGTGATTTTAATTATCTAAATTTTTTTTAAATCTATCACTAAGGTGGTTCAAAATAAGCCATAATAATTTAAAACTAGTTTTAAATTTATACTAATAGCAAAGTTAAATTAGGATTTTTGAGGCAGGTTGTATGGAACCACAATTTCCGTAAAAAAAGAAAGTTTATTAAAAGCAATAATTTCTATTTTCTATTGAATCTCTTTCTATTCATTCTCTTTATTAATATTTCTATTTTCTATTGCGCAGTTTTTTTTTATATTTGTTTTATTTTATTTCAAGTGAAAATTATCAAAATATGTCGACGCTCACGGGTTTCTCGATAAGAGCAATGCATTAAAACTCAAGCTTAACAGTATATAATCAATTCAAGACTCCCGGACTATCCCCCTCCCCCCCGAAACCGTTATAATTGATTTATATGTAAAAACAATCCAGTCTTTATCTTTTAGAAGCTCCAGCGCTCGTTCATGCTTACAACAAACATATAACTACGCAAAATATTTAGAATAATATTTCGATACAAACGTCTCATACTACTTTTGCAACAGAACCTATCTGACCAGTTACTCATGCTCCGTTCATACTTTACCGATTTATATATATTTTTCGTGTAATATTATTTATTTTGTTGTATATTTTTCAATATTAACATATTTTCTTTGACAATATATGCTCGTAAGTATATACGGTAGCGTCTATATGGAATGGGATAGGTTCTATAAAATAACACAAATACGGAGTCGAAACAGGAATCTCACATTTCTTTCCTTTTCTATAGATATTCATAATATACATGTTTTTTTTTTTCATAAAAGATTTTATCCTTTATAAACATTTTTAAAACAACTTTTCTTATCATTTCCATAAATATTTTTAATGGAATTCATGTAAATGGAATACAAAGTAATATCGTTCGGTGGAAATAACTACGGGTACGGGTTTTTGAAACACCGAAAGGAAGTTCCTAATCTCAGATGCAAAAAATCTGTTCATAACAATTTTGAATCAAATAGTAAATATAATTGAGAGATTAAGCAGAGAGAGATTATATCTAGCGTTAAAAAATAGAACCGTTGGTGAATGTGAACAAACAAATATAACATATTTACTTGTATATGAATTGTGCAATTTTCATTATAAAAATCGCTTATGTTATTTTATAATGTCTGCAAATTGTTGTGTACCTAACAGTTCGGTAAATCTTCAAAAAGAATAAAGCGATTTTAACAAAATTGTTGAGAAATATCTGCATTGTTGTGTTTAATTTATTCTTTGGAATCATCCTCAATAGTTTATGGTTTATTGATGTACATCTTCAAAGATAACCTCAAAGAAAAAAATCCAACGTTGATATGAAATTTTGAAGTGACAAAGTCGTAATTTACCTACTCTTTGACAATAAGAAATAGATAGAAAATCGAAATCATATAATAAATTTTATTGAAATTACTCTTGTTAAAATTACTTTCATTCAATTTACTCTCGTTAACATCACTCGTATACAGTTTCATTGGTGAAACTGTCACCAAATTAGCAACGAAGAACATATCCTGAGACAATATAAGAGTAATTTTACTAAGAGTGATGTTAACAAGAATAAATTGAATGATAGTAATTTTAACAAGAGTAATGTGAACAAAATTCATTATATTTTAATTTATTTTGTTTAATTTTTATTTTTGTCTATTGATTTCTATCTATATCTAATTGTGAAAGAGTAAATTACGACTAGCTAATTTATACTGATGAAGACAACTTTGTAGTCGAAAAATGTATTTATAATACAAAAACTGATCTAGAAATTAGAGCGAATTTGAATTGTTACAAAAATAATGAAAATTAATTATATAAAAGTTTAACTGTTTGAAAATAAACATATAGATTAAAATTAGAAAGAATTTTCTCTATCTGGGTGGATCTTTAATTATAGTTTTATGTGTGTGATCTTCTTTTAAATTACAAAGTATAGATTTTCATTTTTCAAATACACATAAATAATATAAACTCATATAAAGTTGCTTATTCATTCTATCACATTCAAATCATCATATACATTGCTTTATTTAATGTTTAATGAAAATAAAAAAACTTATATTTTGATATAAAACAAGTTGTCGGTTTCCATATGGAGCACAACCGAACGTAAGTTATATATGTTCTATTAAATCTATGTGATGTACAACGTGCTGCAGAAAATGATATCCAAGTCCACCCAACGGCATGTTATTATTAACAGCGAAACATTTTTTCCTCTGTAGATTTTGTAGTTCACAGAATAACTTTAACCTCAATGATTCTGTACATTGAAATCATATATATACATACATATATATATATATATATATATATATATATATATATATATATATATATATATATATATATATATATAGAGAGAGAGAGAGAAAGAGCTTAGTAAACTATACTACTGTAATAAATAATATTGAAATATATATGACATAACTTACTTTTATATACGTAATATATGTGGATGTGATATATGATTTTAAAATTATAAAATATGGTATTAATTTTTCTATTTAATAAAACAAAACACAACCCTAAACAAACTAAAAGTAATGAGAAACATGGTAAGAATAATAATAATAATTATTATTATTTCTTATTCTTATAAGAATTTAGGAAAATATGGCTACTATGAAACATTCCAAAATAACTAACCATTGTTCATACTTTATTAAGGACGGTAGAAAGAGTCATTTTTCGGGGAAAGACGTAAGAGGGGTATCAAGCGAATGTGCATGCACGCAGCATTACAGATTTATTGTATACGTTGAAACAAGAATTAAATATTCCATGATTATTTGGTAAATAATAATAATCGTGAGTCGTGAAAGAGTAAAACCCTGTGTTTTGCTTCTCTAAAATGATAAAATTACTTATATAATTCATTATTACTTTCCAAAATGCATTTGAACATACCTTCATCTTTGGCGCAAATAAATCCTTGTTTATTCAACAGCAACTTAAATAGCACTTACAAAGTATTGTACTTCTGCACAAATTTCTTTTTTTTCTTACCTTCTCGTTAACACTCTCGACAGTATTATATCGTCTTGTCTCCAAATTCTCGCTTATCTCTGTAGCAAAACAAAAGTGATTTTTCAATTGGATCAAAAATGGGTCTTTTTCCTTTTGAAAACCTTTAAATATTCAAAGTCCATTTTATTCCATCCCCTATTAACATATCAAGTTTCAAGTTAGCACACAACAGGAATGAAATTTCCATACAAACGATAAAAGTTCATATATCTTCTTTACGTGTAATCTTCCACGACTTACTCTGTGCGTTGTCTGGCTGCATATATATATATATATATATATATATATATATATATATATATATATATATATATATATATATATATATATGTATATATATATATATATGTATATATATATGTATATGTTAATATAGAGATAAAAACCATTGTGTTGATTAGATAACGCGAAAAGTTCACACTTGTGTAATTACCCCATTGTGGGTTGTTTAATTTTTTAAATAGTATAATAGTATATATTTAACTTTTATTATTATCATGAGTCAAATTATCAAAAATATTATTATTCTTCATATGCATTGTTTCAAAAAGTTTCGACATTGTGGAACTTAAAATAGAAAGAACAAATTCAAAAATAAATTTGATGTTTGTTATCAAAAACATTTTTTTTAAATCATTCCCACAGATGCTGCGTCAAAATCACTTCTCTTGTGGAAATATATCTTAATCATTTTTATATTATTAATTTTCATAGCGACCTGTGACTGCTAGTCTGATCAAACTGAAATTTCATATACGATATGCTTTTTTTATTGGAAACGCTAAATTCGTTAATTAGTAGAATCGGGCACTGAAAAAGAGGGACAGAAAAAAAAGAAAACGCAAAATATAGAAAATCTCTTCAATTCAACGATATATGTAAACGTCATTTGTCAAACTGTGTATATAGAGGTGGCGTGTTCGTTTCACACAATTTAAAATGCTATTTTATGAGAGAAGTTGTAACGAAGAATGCTGAACGTAAATATTTTTATATGAAAACACATAATGGTATTACAGTTGACAACATCAGATTATTTTTTATATAATTTAACCGAAAACGTATCTAAATCTCTTCATATGCGTTTCCTGAAAGACAATAAATGTTTCTGGAAATATAAAATACAACATGTATACTACATAAAACCTTTTAACAAAAAATAGAACCGACGAACGAAGAAAGTAACGGAAAAGCAAAAAATTCGAAAAAGAACCGTTTTCGTCTCACTAAGTCTTACACTATTGTAAATACCTAAATAATCTTGAGTCGGCGCCAAACAAATAAAATATTTCAAAATGTAATATTTTGTAATATTTTCTTTTAACCGAAAATCGAGATTTTTTGGCGCCAACTCAAAATTATTTAGGTATTTACAATAGTGTAAGACTTAGACGAAAAAGGTTCTTTTTTATTTTTTGCTTTTCAATGACTTTTTTCTTCCGTCGGTTCATTTTTTTGTTAAAGGTTTTTATTTTTCACTTTTCAGTGCCTTTCTTCGTACATGTTATAGTGTCATTAGAACTACATAAGTGTGCCAAATTTCAACAGAATCGGTTCACAGATAACAATTCAGGGGGTGAACAATCCATTTTTCCCTATTTTTCTATCCTTAGGGGCAATTTTTTTTTCCAAATTTTATGGACAACCTCGAAGTAAACCCTATCCAATAAAAAAGAATTTATTGAAATCTACTCTGTAAAAATGTATGCGTGGTCATACATTATATATATATATATATATATAACTTGAGAACCTCCTCTGTTTTTTTCGTCGGTTAAAAAAACATTCTAATTGCGCAACGATATTCAGCGATTATGATATTTGTTCTTCAGTGGAAGCGCTGGGAAGTCTTACTTTTTTTATTTTTTTTGTGGCTAAAATTTGAAACTTTTTTTTCAAATTTCTAGCCTATGCACATCCTCACATCCTTAGGAATCACAATAGACCTTATGTTCAATGTGTAGCCTCTAAAGGGCAGCCTCTACAATCTATCTATCTAATAAAAATTAATACTTTAACGTCGTTAAATTATAATTTTATGGTACATCATGTTTTTTTAAACACCTTGTATATCGTCGAGTTAATTTTATAGAAAGGTAGAAATGTATATAGTTCTGATATCGAGTAAGTTTTGTATGTACGACAATAATATTGTTTACAAATTGTACATATCACTTTACAAAAAAAAAAAGTAAAGTTTCATTTTTATATACACCTCTTATCCCCTTTACGAGCATTTTCTATCTCGAACACAGATATGTATATCAAATCTAGATGGCAAATATCGATTGAATAAGATAAGAAGGTAAAAGTAGTCTAATTTACTTGAAGCACGGGCATAATTCAGTTATAAACGTATCAAACGGTGATTAATCACTCAATCCAAATTTTTCAGACAATCTTTTGGATTAAACAGCCTAGTCGCCAACAATATGGTATTATTATTTGCACTTGTATAACATGTATAATATATAGAGTACTGTTTTGTACTACCGTTATTTTCAAGTTTGTTAGGATTAGGTTAGGTTTTACCGGCCGTAGCAAACATGATTTTCTACAACTTTATTTCTTACGCATTTTTCGATTGTTCTAATATTAAGCGAGATATTGTATATTTTGTGTATCTTCTATCTGTATACCCCCTTTCCCCTTGACGTATGCTACTTATTGCAAATACTATTTTGATCAGACTAAAAGTTGTGACCGCTAGAGAGTGATTTATGTATTCTAAAGAATAATATTTATCTTGTGTTCAAGTGATAATCACTCTCAATTTACAGATTTATAAATTTACGTGAAACTTAGGATAATGATTATTATATACATGAAGTATATCTAGGTTTCGTAAAAACATCTGTAGTCCAAACTTTATTGTTTTCAACCTTGTACTCCACAAACCCATTTTGCAGTACTCCCACAAGATATACTTCCGCTATTACAAATATTGTTTGTATTTATTTTTATAATGTAGAAAATATGTTTACTTTTTCATACACAGTTTGTTTCCCGTCAATAATAGAAGGTAAACCCAATACACACCGTTACAAAACAAATGATATTATTCATATTTATATGTATCATAGTCTCAGAGTTTTTATTTAAAGTTTATTGTTATTGTATGCAACGAGATTATATTTATTCTTATTTTAGTTATTTGAAGGATAATAAACATATAAATTTCAGATATTGTATATTTCTTCGTCACAAATTTACTTTACTTATATAAATAATTCAAAAATAGTATCAAATATAATTTTTATTTGTTTAAAATTATACTTTTAATACAAGTGGGACATGAAAATATAGCGAGTCACAACTGAATTATTCATACTACTATATATATGCGAAAGAATCTCTGTTTGCTACCTCATCGAGACCAAAAAGATGAAAGGACCGTAATAAAATTTAGCAAGGGGATAGATTATATCCTGGGGAAGGAAATAGGCGATCTTTTGTCTCAAAAAATTGTCTTGAAAGGGGTGAACATAAAAAAAATACATACAGACGATCATAGAATCTCCTCCTGTTTTTTGAAGTCGGTTAAAATGTATGTTGATTTTATAATTTCCACAGAAACTATACTTCTAAAAAATAACTATAAAATTATTTTATTAAAAATTTGTTTCAATTTTTATTGTTGATTCCGTAGTAACTATAAACTATAATAGCACACTATAAGATTATTATTATTTTCAATTCATATTTAGCTTTCATATAAATGCGAGCAAAGTCGCGGGAAACAGTTAGTTTAATAAAAAAAAATCAAACGGTAAAATATCTACTATGAAAAATATCATTCCACTAAATATCCTCTATTCAAATTTTGTTACTTTTCTTGTCCAAATTTTTAAAATAATTGGATTATATTACAGTGATTCTCAACCATTTTGTAGTCGCGGCACACTTTTAACGATTTCAAAATTTGACGGCACACAAAGAAAAAGATAAGTTTAAAAGTTGTTTACTTACCTATAATACACTGTGTAAAATAGTTTCTGATAATCATTTTGAATGTAAAATAAAAGAATGTGTACCACAAAAACAATAGTACGTTTAGTAAAGGATTAATTACAAGTTAATAATAAGAATACTTTTAATGAGAAATTTGAGCTTGATGTTTTTTGATAATTTCATTTATATTTGGTCGTAAAAATGACAATGCTTCTCTCATATCGTCGTATAAATTTAACAGTCTCGTTTTTTTTTTCGTTTTTATACTGCAGTGGTGGAATCATTATATATTGGATGAATAATACCACGGTAAATTCAGCGACATATTACCATTTAATTTTTGTTGTCTACTAAAAATAACTGACTTTTTTTAATATATTAGGAAAACGAAACAATTTTTTTCTGAAAATGTATGTGCCGTGTTTCAAATTTTCATTCATTTTACAATGGTATAATTTATGGTTGAAAAAATAATAATTTGTTTGAAATTTATATTCGACGATGAATATATTTTTAAATTGCTTAGTATTATTTAATTTTTTAATTGATTGAACTCAAGTACATACAGTCGGTACCTACATGTAGGTATGATATAATTTCATATGGAAACCAAAGCTTTAACAATTCTCTAGCACCAATTTATTTATGCCAATAAATCTCCAATTCGATTCGTGGCGTTCATTCACTTAGTAATAAACATCAATGCACATAATTCTTATCGCCACATATTAGACCAATCGTTAATATTTATTAATCGAAAAAAGATCGTTTAGTCGCGGATTCGACATCCACACTTAATATGCTGATGATTCTGGTCATGTATATGGTCCATTTCGTCTCAAATTAATTGAGTTTTTTTTTTTAAATTAAATGGACATTTATAGAAAATAATAATAATTAAATTTCAAAAATTTTATTTTCTTTAGAATGATATTTGATATCGAATAGTGTGGATAAGCCCTTTTTAATGGATATACGGAACAAAAGTAGGTCAACCGCAAAGTAAATATAGTTTTCTCGATATATATATATATATATATATATATATATATATATATATATATTTATATATAAAAAACAGATTTGAAAAGTTTTGTTACAAAATGTAATAATTGGATGTAATGCTGTAAAACATATCGTTGTAAGGAATTCAAGAGTTTAAAGTATCTTTGAATATCGTGAATATAAGTTTGTTTATAATAATTATCGTATACATAAAACTATATAACTTTTTCTATTACAGTTAAAAATATGAAATAAAAGTTTCTAATACTATTGTTGATATTAAAATAAACTGCACCAAAAATTTATTTATTTAGCTAGCCATCCCCTGTATAGCAGCCAAACCGATTGTATTAAAACAATTTTCTAAGATAGATTGTTTATTTTATTTATTGAATGGTTCTTACCTGACGAAAATCCATTATAGTGTATTTTATATTTTCGTAACAATATTTTTATTTTGACTTTAGTTTCGGAAACACAGTCCCCTTCTTCAGAAAATATAGAATAATGTATTACACTTTCATAACAATATTTGTATTTTGACTATTTTTACGGAAACACAGTTCCTTCTTCAGAAAATATATAATAATGAACAATTTATTATTAAATTATTATATTTTCTGAAGAAGGAAGTATTTTTCCGAAACTATAGTCAAAATAAAAAATTTTACGCAATATTACGAAAATATAAAATATTTGTTTTATTTAATAATAAAATTTCAATTTATAAAACCTATAATTCTCATAAATTATTATCTAATATTTATTTAATAATAATGGATTGGTTAATTTATGAGTTAATCATCAATTCTATATAAAAAAAGAAAACAAACTAGCCCATGAACATTAAAATCGGTTTATTAGAATTCGAGGAAAAAATTCCCAAAGTTCGAAAAACGCAAAAATTTTAAATTAAAATAAAAATCCAAAAAGTACTACTTAATTTTTTTTAACAATGGCAAAGTATGCCTTTTATTTGTTAAAAATAATGTGCCGAATTTTAGCCCTTAAAAAAAATTAGGCCCCCGATAATTAATTAAATACCGAATCACCGATTTTTATAAATAAAAAGTGTGCATTCCATTTTAGAAGAATACATTTTCTTTTAAATGAAAGGTCTTAAAAATATCTATAAAATGAAAAAGAAAATTATTTTTTAACTGTATTTTTACCCATAATTTTTAATTTGTTTATAACGCGCTATAAATAAATTTAAAAAAAAAAACAGTTAAGAAATGATTTACATAAATTTAATTTTCTTTTAACTTATAGATTTTTTATAGAATTTTTAAAAAAATATTCCGATACGTTAACTTTTTAGAGACTTATCATATATTTTACCTTTTGCTAATTTACTTATATACAAATTAATATTTTTTAGGTTTTATAAGGCTTAATCGAAAGATTAAACACTAATCTATCTAACAATAAACTTAAAAAAGATTTTTCGACCAATATGGTATATTTTTTAAAGAAAATCAGTTTAATATTTGTCGGTTTTTAATTTGAAAACAATATTTTTATGATTAAAATACAGCTTATCACTATAGTATTGAGAAATTCTAACTATTTGCATGAGAGAAATATGAGCTTAAATGAAAAATTATATTTTTTATTATACTAATGAAAAAATAAAATAAAAAAATATGTTCTTTGTTCGTATGAACAACCCATACAAAGTTTATGATTTCAAACGATTGAAAATATGAACTAAATTTCTGTCATTTGAATAAATAACAAAGAAAATGTGCAGAGGTGCTTGACTGGAATAAAACGAGAATTTTTCATATGTCAGCAATATCTATGTATATAGGGTGTCCCAAAAGCCATAACCTTATTTGTTTTGTTTATAGCTTCTAAACTAATCGGTTTTTTTCATCTTTTTTTTCAGATAATTGAAGGTCAACTAAAAATTTTTTTTAATTGACAATTATATTCCACAACTACGTGCAATAATCTAGACATATACACGAGGCGACTCAATTATTTCGTGCATTCAAATTCAATTATTGCAAAAATTTGCAACAATTTTTGACAATTTGTGAGACAAAATCCCCCTGTGGTAATGGGGGATTTCCGCAAGATGTTACCAAAATGCACGATTCGCTACAATAGTTGAATTGTTATTTCGTGCATATATCAAGACTATTGCAGCTCGTGACCAATCCAAGTGGCCGAGCGTGTCTAAGGCATTATGTCTGCGCAGTATGCCTATTTGGAAACAAGGGAGATTGTGGGTTCGAATCCCGACGTCGGCAGTTTGTCAATTATTAAGAAGAAAAAAGGGGCGGTTAAATGACTAAACTGTCGGCGTTTGGACAAGAACGAAGTAACCGGCTATTCTTGAGAAGGTTTTCTGCAGTTTCCTTCACGAACTCCAGATGAATATCGGCATAGTTCCTATCATAATCGGCTGTAGCCGCCTATCCTACCAATTCCTAGTCTATACACAACAATTCCTTCCAATCCACTCACATGCTCACATCCTTAGGCATCCAATGGATCTTATGGTCGAAGTGTAGCCTGTTCAGGGCAGCCTCTACAATCTATCTATCTATCTATTGCAGCTTGTTGTTGTGGAGTATAATTTCTCATTTTCAAAAAATTTTTAGTTTCTCTTCAATTTTCTGAAAAAGAACCGGAGTATTTTAAAAGTTATAATCACAATAAATGAGTTGTTGACTTTTGGGACACTTTGTAGTTCGTAGGTATCCTTTGTTCTTATATTTTTGATAAAATTGCAAATATATATATATATATATATATATATATATATATATGTTTACAGGTTTACATTTTTATTGTAGATGTAAATGATTTAATAAGGGTAATTAATATTAAGTATCCCAGAAAGTTTTCATTTCCATTTTATATGATTCTTCGCTCTATGAAAATTCATTTAGTGTATGCAGCTCCTACGTGAAGAATTTCACTACAAGCTTCCGGTTATATTTGTGTTTTTTATTTTGTTTATGAGGGAAAAATCTTCCAATCAAAATTTCGACTAGTTCTAATTAAGCTACAGTTTTGGAATTTTGCACGCGTGTATAAGTCACTTGACAATGCGTTATAGAATCTATTATCGTTCTAATTGTAGATGGTATTCGATAATATTGAATGAAATAGAATTTGGTGGAAGCGTTGATAAATATATGCAGTAGTGGAAGCGAAGGGAAATTCAATTAAGTATTTGAGTCTTGACATTAAATTAATGAATTCAAAACGACTAAAAAATAAAATAGAAAAAAAAAGGTTTTTAAACTTTTATTGTTATGACCTAAGAAGTATAAAATAAAATTACTTAGAGTCACCAATACGTGACTATCAGTAAGCGCTCAGGTTTCAGGGGAAAAACTGTATTTTCTACTTGTTAGTTCATAAAAGCTTGTTTTTGAAAATAAATATCGTAAATATATTTATTTATTTGATTTCGTATATCAAAAAAGTGGTCATATTAAATTTTCACAGTCGACTTTTCATGTATAAAAAAATTTCATTTATTTAAAAGATGTTCAGTGAAAAATATTCATAATTGTGACATATTTAATTCTTTTGTCATATTTGAATTGTACAGAAAATATTACTAGTACTAGTAAAAAGTACTATTTAAATAATAATACACTTCCTCTAACAGAGTGGGTATTAATAATTTTAAATTAAAATATTTATAAATTTTGTGTTTTATTTCCCATTTCACATATTTATTAAATTAAATAAATATTTGGGTTTTTCGTAACAAGAACGGAATAATTTGACTAGTTCCGGAAACACCGGTCCTTCATCATAAAATATATGACAAAAATATACAAATTTGAACAAAAAGGTAAACATATTTAGGTACTTATATAAAATTACATAATAAAACATTGTATGAATGAAAATAAGACAATATTGGTAAAACTTTAAAAAAATATAAAAATTCAATAAAAGGGTTAGCTGAAATAAAAATAACGTTACAAACTGGTAAAAACTATTATCGTAATTATACAAAACAGGTCATAAATAATATACAGAAATATTTTATATGAAAACATACAAAAAGTTTTTAAAAATATTATCTGTAGAGACGGGATCAATTAAACATACAACAATAATACGGCTCTAGACTGTATACGAGGTACACCAGTGGCCGAGTGGTCTAAGGCATTATGTCTGCGTAGTATGCCTACTTGGAAACTGGGAGGTTATGGGTTCGATTCCCGACATCGGCAGTTTGTCAATTATTAAGAAAAAAAAAGGGGGCGGTTAATTGACTAAACTCTCGGCGAATGGACAAAAACGAAGTAACCGGCTATTCTTGAGAAGGTTTTCTGCAGTTTCCTTCACGAACTCCAGATGAATATCGGCATAGTTCCTATCATAATCGGATGCAGCCGCCTATCCTACTGATTCCTAGTCTATACACAAAAATTCCTTCCACTCTACTCACATCCTCACATCCTTAGGCATCAAAATGGACCTTATGTTTGCAGTGTAACCCGTCCAGGGCAGCCTCGACAATATATCTATCTGTCTATAATGTGCAACAATGTATCTATGTACAACATATTACAAAATAGTAAGGAGTGGAGTAGTCCATTTGGTCGTTGAATTTTAAATCAGAATTATTGAATTTATTACTTTCTACTGTTTCTCGATTTAAAAAAAAAAACGTATTTTGGGTTAAATATGTTATACTTGTATTAATCGTTGAAAAAGTGATTTTCCAATATGCTGTGTTCAGTATAAATAGATTTTCGTCATTTACCCATGAAACAGGCGTTATGTTCTGAAACTGGTCAAGATAAAATTATTGTTATGAAAATCTCAAATATTTGTTTTATAATAATAACAGATTTTCTATTTAAAATACGAGTATGTGTTATTGTTATAATTCATAATACTGTTTAGCACTATGAACTGAATATGTTTCCATTTAAAATATGAGTATCATCATTTCATTTAAAAATCCAACTGGCATTTTGATAAATAAACAATTGCTTTTGCTAATAAACTCTTCATATTTCAAAATTACAATTTAAAACCAGATATGAAACAACTAACTCATTTTCAAATTGTTTTTTGTAAACTAGCGTCTATTTATTTCCATTGTTAGTATGATTGCCTTTCAGTTATGTTATACCAACGGAAGCGACTAGCGTTTACTTACTTTGCATTTAAGTAATATGTCTGAACATTGATAACATTTTTTGACATCAAATGCTTGATATGAAAAATCATACACATCTAGGGATGGGGATCGAACCCACGACCTCTGGCATTCTAGACCAATGCTCTACCAACTGAGCTACCTTAGATGTTATGGTAGTACTATGCATACGATCTTTCACTATCATATTTGATGCCATTGTATTATTAATTTTTGTTTATTTACTATTAACATATTTTCAAATTGTTTTTTGTAAACTAGCGTCTATTTATTTCCATTGTTAGTATGGTTGCCTTTCGGTTATATTATACCAACGGAAGCGACTAGCGTTTACTTACTTTGACATTTAAGTAATATGTCTGAACATTGATAACATTTTTTGACATCAACTAACTCATCAAATATCCTGTATATATTAAGTTGATTATCAGAGCATTAACTTTAGAAATCTATTAAGTTTATGAAAAACAAAGTTTATAGGTTTAATGTACTTTTCTGAATCAGAATCATTTATAAAATAAATATGGCCCTGTATTTGACAAATTCCAGTAAGTTCATTCCGGTTTGTTTTAAAGATGTACGAGCGCTGATGTATAGTCCATTTATAAATTTCTTCAAAATGTTATATATAGTACATTCATAAAAGTCCACATTAATGTTTATTATTTTTTGTCGTAAGTTAAATTTAAAATTTAATTTTGTCCCGTCATACCTAACATAAAAAGATATTTCAGAAAAAATCTGAGATTTCGGATAATTATGCTTCCGCCGACAGAAATTAAATTTACCCGAAATGTCAGTTGTTTTCTTAAATATCGTTTTTTTAGGCCCGTCAAACCGGAATTTTATTGGATTAATTTCTTTATTAATATTTCTATTTTCAATTGGGTAGTTTTGTTTTATTCGTCTTATTTCATTCCAAGTGAAAATTATCAAAATATGTCAAAATATGTGTAAAAATAAGGGTTTCTCCATAAGAGCAATGCATTAAAACTCGAACTTTAACATTAAATAATTAATTCAAGACTCCCGTATCCCTCCCTCCCCCCGTAACTTTTATAATTGATTTATATGTACTTGAACAACATGTAAATAAAAAATCAAGCCTTATTCTTTTTGAAGCTTCTTTGCTCGTACATCCTTAAATCATTTAATTTTAATAAACTTAATTCAATGTCATAGAATAAATATCGAAATATTTGAATAACATTTCATAAAATATAAATATATATAAATAAATAAATAAATATATATATATATATATATATATATATATATATATATATATATATATATATATATATATAAATAAAATTCACGTGTTCTATTTTAACTTTGAGTATCACGTTCCAAGAAAATGAATAGCAAAATATTCAATAATGTCGGAACTATTACTTTAATAATCCACCACTATATCATATACAAAATACCTATAGTAAATATTTATTACATCCGTGGTAAAATATTAATATCAGAAAATTGACAAAAATTTTCCGAAAAATATCAATTCCATAGATGAAATTGACTGAAATACTCCTATGACTTCCATAAACAGGTGTTTAGTGCATCCTTCTAAAATTAAGGTTAATGAAACTAATTAATTAACCAGATTAATGAAAACTAGGTAGCTTCCGGCTTATTTGAATTTGAAGGGGCTGCTTTAATCATATTGACAAAAGCATGCGTCATATTGTTTGTTAAGATGAAAAAAATGAAAATAAAACAATAACTAATTGGGAACTTGTATTGTTTGGAAATCGATATGAAAGCCTCATTTTAAGCGTCATTTTTCTTCCGTTTTTTGCTGAAAAAACGTGCAAAAAAGCATTTTGGAGGCGCATGCCCGTGAGAACATTTGTTCAGCACATCGAGACGAACAACATATCAAAAATTTTCCATTTAAAATGTGCGGGATACTTTGACCCACTTCCTCTAATGTTTACCTTGTTGCTACAGTATGTAAAAATTGTTCATTACATTTTTATTTCTGAAGATGGAACTGTGTTCTGAAATTACTCAAATAAAGTGATTTTACGAAAATTTCAAATATTTGTTTTATTTAATAATTATAATGGATTTTCGTCAAGTAACGACCCATTCAATACAAAAAAATTCGTTACGCAGGAGCTGCTTCAACTTAGCGAATTTCCTTAGAATACATAAATCACTCTCTAGCGGTCACAATTATAGTCTGATCAAAATGAAATGTCGTATCTGATATGATTTTAGTATTTACAAGGCCAATTTTATTAATAAATGGCATAAGTCAAGGGGAAAGAACTTAATAGATACAACTTTACTTATAAATTTTTCGATTTTTCAAATAATAATGGAGATATGTCAAATTTTGTGTTTCCCCCTCCCTTTAAACCCCCCTGTCCCCTTGTCTGATTTTACCCATTAACAAACTTGACCTTTTGAATACCAAAAGCGCCGCAAATACCAAATTTCATTCCGATAAAATGAAAACTGTGACCGCTAGAGCGATTACAGACACACATTTATAAATGTATATACATATGTATATATATATATATATATATATATATATATATATGTCCATAGATATATATATGTAAATTTTACAGATGGTGATTTTTGACATCTACTAGGTAGGATTGATGGATATTTGTAGAAATTTTTGCAAAGTTTTTACTTTGGTACGGGACTAATTCCTTTTACGAAATTCGCTAAAAGGTACAGAATAGTCATAAAATCAATATTACTCGTCGATGATGCATAATCTCAACACAATATCTCTATATCAAAACTCCACATATTTAGTAAGTAATATGTACATGGAGGTAAACAATTTGATGAAATATAATATATCGTTTCGATAGTAGTCTGTCTATGTCTCATCGAATAATACGGATATGTGTAATATTTACTATTTTATATTTATTAGATTTTTCGAATGTAACATTTGTACATACTACCATTCAGATAAAATGCAATATGGTTCGATATCGTTCTATCGTTTCGACGGTTTGATCTTTTTCTTGTATAGAATGTAAGTAGCGTTATAAGTACTAAACATTTGATTCTATGTGTAAAATATCAATTCGTTGACAATATAAAATAAAATATCTAGAGACAATAATATTTTATTGCTATTTATATTATTGAAAATATGTGTAACAAGATATGACCTTTCGCTATAGTTTTTCGTTTTATTGCATTAGATATCATTTAAATGGTGTTAATTGAATATTGCTTTTTAAGATAAATATATTTAATTGATGATATTGTTCAAATCTCAAAGAAGTCAACAAATGGAACACCTAACACTTACAGGAAAGATGATTGGAAAAACAGCATTCTACCAGTAACAAAACTGAAAACCACCACATATCTTATTGTCAAAGTCTGGAATCGGACATGATATATTTATAGATATATATATATATATATATATATATATATATATATATATATATATATATATATATATATATATATATACACATATATATATATATACACATATATATATATATATATATATATATTGTTAGAGTTTAATTTTGATTATATACCAGGTATAAACATGGTCTTGCATCACAATCACGGTTATGGATTTGATATCCCCATATAGAGATAGTTACCACTAGCTAATTCACACCGATGATGACTACTTTGTAATTGAAATACATATTTCTAAAATACAAATAGTTGTTCTAGGAATTGGGACAAAATTTGAAATTTAATTTCAAAAAACCTAGTTTGATTATCTAAATAATCTTTATATATGTTTCTATTTAGGAAACAAAATGACGATCGCCAAAAATAAACTTCAAAATATCTTACGTCCAACTTATGCTTCAGCAAACATTTTTACTGACTGCATCAAGATCATGTCTTAAAGCAGTATCAGTTCTATCGACAATAAACTGTCTCGTAGGTGATTATTATTTTTTAACTTCGAGAACGAACGTTCAGTTGAGGCAACAATGACGGGAATTGTGAAAAGACATAAGGGCGTTGCACATCTGGAAAACTAGCTGACAAAACAAAATATGCTGTTACCAACAAACGTGCGAGCTGTTTCACGGAATGAAGTTTTATTATACGACCTTTGAGGCAAGCACGGAGATTCATAAATGGTTCATGAAATTTGTCACTGTGGTCACTGATATATTCATCATAGCGTTCGGCATTGCGTTCATCATAATATGACATGCAAGCTGCCGTCCAAGTAGCCAAGCGATCTAAGGCGTTATGTCTGAAATGTTATGTCTACTTGGAACTGGAAGGTTATGGGTTCGAATCTCAGCATCGCCAGTTTATCAATTATAAACAAAAAAAAAAAAAAGGGGTGGTTAATTGACCAAACTATCGGCGTATGGACAAGAACGAAGTAACCGCCTATGCTTGTGACGTTTTTCTGCAGTTTCCTTCACAAAGTCTATATGAATATCGACATAATTCCTATCAGAGTCGGCTGCAGCCGCACATCCTACCGATTTCTAGTCTACAAATAGCTCCCACTCCATTCACATTCTCACATCCTTAGGTATCACAATCCTCGGCGATTGCTACCGATAACTACGCCACTGAAAGAATCACTAAATGTACATAAAGTCTATCGTCATGTAGCTAGTATTAAATCATTCTGTTTAGTAAATGTAAAATATAATCCCACCAACTATTTAAATGTAAATATCAATTAAAATTATATTAAATTGTAAAATGAATTTTCAAGTATTATATAATAATGCATGCACCAATTTTAATGAATTTCCCCATCTCTTTTCACAATCAACGTATAGATAATTTTAAAATATGTTTAGTTTGCATTTAACGGAAAATCGGAGGAAATTTGATAGCATATTATTAAATCATGTTATATACATAAACAGTTGTAATTATATTATCTATTATCTCACGAAACATGTAAGCTCATAAAGCTATTGTAAACACTATTTGGTATTGGCTACGGACTTTATTGACACTGTGTCACACGTCAGGTAAACCAAAACCGAATTTTTCAGAAAGCAACATCAATTTTGTAATAATTATTAACTATTGTTTATAAAACAGATTAATTAACACCTTTAAAAAGTATTTATTACAACAAGCCGCCGGTTGCCGAATCCAACAACGTGTACTTGTTTGCTTCCACCTGGCATCAAAGGCTACTCTGACAACGATTTTGCTGGCTTGCGAAAATTCCCATTATGTACTCACGAACCAAATTAAGTACAGTAATACACGGAAATTATGAGATAGGTGGAACCGAACGATAACCGTGTAAGTCGAATTCGCGAAAGTCAGGGTACAAGAAACATGTATAATATAATCTTAGATAATACAACAAATTATATTATTATGTACATAATTTGGTTCGTGAGTACATAATGGGAATTTTCACAAGCCAGCAAAATCGTTGTCAGAGTTGCCGTTGATGCCGGGTGGAAGCAAACAAGTGAACGTGGTTGGATTCGGCAAACGGCATCTGTAAACTGAATTGGTGATGAACTCAGTAAACCGAATTGAGGCTCGCTATGCGGCTTCTTGTAAAAAATACTTTTGAGAGGTGTTAGTTTATTACAAAATTGATGTTGTTTTCAAAAAATTCGTTTCGGGTTTTCCTGATGTGTGACATAGTATCCATAAAGTCCGTAAACCAAATTTATTTTGACGTAGAAGGCTTCATCAAATATAAGTAGCCTGAGGTTAAAATTCATTAACGCAAATATTCGAAGACTGTCATTGACGACAATACACAGCTCCAGTTGGTGGCCTATAAACTATTTACCCCCGCACATATCTCTTATCTTGTGACGCCTATTCTAAATCCGCTCTTTCAACAGGACAATATTGTTTACAAATGTGAAAATTTCAATAGCTAACTATTCTTTACGATAATAGCCTGTATATAGAGGCTATACAAATAATTGAACATATTTAATTCGCTGAAGGGGTCTCCTTAAGTTGTTTTAACAAGTTCATAACATATATCGTGAAATACAATTATATATACAATTTATTTCTTTATTAATTAATTAAATTGTTTCATTTTTTAAATGAATTTAAAGGAAATGAATATTTTTGTTGACAAGAGAGATACTCGATACATTTAATTGGAAAAAAATAAAAACGTTATTAAAAGGTAGTTCTATATTTTATGTTCTTAGTATTGATTACCATAAAATCTATAAACAGTTATCCGTAAATTTTTATTTGGATATCATAGAATTGGTAGCCCGATTTTTTTATTATAAGGGTAGTTTGAAATTGATTTTTATGGATATATACGGGTCAAAAATAAAATAGTGAGCCGAAATCACGAGAGAGTACGCCGATTATGTGTTTATACTTAAATAATAAATAAATAGTTTCAAAATATCATGAAACAATTAGTAATCGGTATAAAATTAATAAAAATTTACTCTCGCCAATGACATATTCCATTATGATGGGTATATATATATTTATCAAACCGTCATAGAAGGTGGTTATGATCTATGTTTGAATAGTGAGTGATTGCGAACACCATATAGTGAGAGTTAGTATTGAAACTGCCGTCTATTGACAAAGATAGTGTAGAAAATTCTGTAGAGACCAGTCCAAGTGGCCGAGCGGTCTTGGGCGTTATGTCTGTGCAGTATACCTACTTGGAAATTGGGAGATTATGGGTTCGAATCCCGACGTCGGCAGTTTGTTAATTATTAGGAAAAAAAAGGGGCGGTTAATTGACTAAACTGTCGGCGTGTGGACAAGAACGAAGTATTCGGCTATGCTTGAGAAGGTTTTCTGCAGTTTCCTTCACGAAATCCAGATGAATATCGGCTGCAGCCGCATACCAATTCCTAGTCTATACACAAAATTTCCTTCCACTCCACTCAAATCCTCTCATCCCTAGGCATCACAATGGACCTTTTGGTCGAAGTGTAGCCCGTCCAGGGTACAGGGACTTATTAAAGTCGCAATCCAAAGTAATAGGGAATTTGTCGTAATTCAGTAGCAGGAATGAAACAACGGCATGAGATAAAATGATGGTTAGTACATATTTTTCTGTTAATTTGAATAATTTACATGTTTTGTTCACGTGATACTCTTCACTTTTAATCAACAAATGTATAAAATTACATCAAACTTATGATAACTTTTTCAAGTAGATATATAGTTGGATGAATATAGGCAAATACACCGCGTAGTTTAGAAAACTGATTCCTTTATTTGAAATTTACCCAATTTTTTAAAAACTGTAATGTGATGGGACTACATTGTATGTGACAATTAATAACAGATTACTAAAAACGATAGCACGTTTGAACAGATACGTTTATTAAATGCTTTTGGAAGAGGTGCTATGATATAGAAATATGAATCATGACAATTTACTAATGAATTATTGTTTGTTGTTATGTAGGTAGCCATGATATAAATTATTTTATAATATTGCAAATATCTCTATGAATGGGAGCATATTTTCAATTATATAATATTCAATAAAACCATTCACAAAATTTTAACCAAATTATTATTTGAGAATCAATGATTTTGATATGATTTCAGTTTAATTTCAATTAGTTTTAGAGTTTCACATATGAATGAATTGTGAATAACCACCATAGTCAATCGTTCACCAAATATGTACATTCTCAGAATTTGTTTATTTACCGAATTGATGCAACATTAGTAATTGGATGATAAAATTATATAGTATTATTATTGCGCTCCGTCGATTTGTTTATGATTTAATTAATAATAATTACCTGGCTTTGCCCGCGTGTAAACTTTAAATTAAACGACAAGATTTAGCATCGATTTCCCAAGACAAGATATGTTCATCATCGTAGAAATGTTTATATATATATATATTATATATATATATATTATATATATATATATTATATATATATATATATATATATATATATATGAGAGACGCTTTTGGTTTTCGAAAGGTCAAATTAATGGGTAAAATCGGGCAAAGGGAAAGGGGTTTTAAAGCGAGGGGGAAACATAAAATTTAACATATCTCCATTAATATTCGAAACATTGAAAAGTTTATAAGAAGCAAAGTTGTAGGTACTAAATTTTACTGTAATTTTGTGTCTTACCATTTTTTCTGTTACACTAATATTTACAGAAATATTGACCGTTTAAGATTGAAAATTAAATTCCTTAATATCTCTGTACACATTAGAGTTTGAGCAAAAATGATAGCGTGATGAATTGTAGCAAACATGATTTTCTACAACTTTATTCCTTATGCATTTTTTGATTGTTCTAATATTAAGAGAGATATTTTATATTTTGTATTTTCTTCTTTCTTCATGACACCCCCCCCCCCCCATTCCCCTTGACGTATGCCATTTATTAATAAAATTGGCATTGCAAATACTAAAATCATATCAAATACGACATTTCATTTTAATCAGAATAAAATTGTGATCGCTAGAGAGTAATTTATGTATTCTAAGAAAATTCGCCAAGTTGAAGCAACTCCTGCGTAATGAATTTTTATTTTAATCGAAAATTCGATAGACCAAAATGATGCATTTTGTTTGAACTCGATTAAAAATAGATAACCATACAATTTATAAATAGCCCATTACAAAATACATAATGATTTCATTATACAAATATATTTTTAAGAAAATTTCTATTTATCTGTTGATGAGACTGCTTTTCAGCAAACTTCTTTGTTTTATTACGTATTTTTAATTAAAAATAAATTTATTTAATATATTTAATTAATTTTCTTGTATAACAACATCTAGAATAATACAGAGAAAAAAAAGATAATTATAATTCTGTTTGCCTCCATAAAAGACAAGACATGAAAGGGTAGCGAGTAATAATTTGTTTAAATTATTTTCTCCGGCGTCGCGACGTATCATAAATCAACATCCTTTATGCAGCCGGTAAATAACATTTTATTTTCATATTGAATTTTTATCATATTTTTTTTGAAAGACATGAGAACTGAACTTGATTTGATTCGTTTGTTGATTTTGTTTTTATTGGTATCTTATCAGTAGACGAGCCGATCGTCGAACGTAGAAAATCCTTAAGTTTACAGAAGAAATGACATTCCGTCTGTTTTAAGTTTACATAAGATCCGATAGATGCAGAAATTGTTTTTCAGATGAACTCAATTTTGATTTGAATTTCACTGTGCTAAATGGGTAAAATCACAGCAGTTTGAAACACCCGGTTAAAAGTTGTTGTGAATCTAAACTATGTGATTTTGTGAACTCTTGACTTTTCAGAAGACGTATAAACTACGATAATATTTAAGATTACTCTTTAAATCTGGATTTTAGCTTATTCTGATAGAGGATTTCTCGTATTGGAAATAATTATACATACTCAAATGTAATAGTAGAATTAATTCATTATCTTATTGAACTAGGCGAAACCAATTGAAAACAACTTTTGGGCAAAATAGAGTTATAGTTTTTTTAAGGATGTACGAGCTCTGCAGCTTCAAAAAGATTAAGGCTTAATTTTTTGTTAACATGTAGTTGAAGTACATATAAATCAATTATAAAACTTAAGGAGGGGGGAGTAGTTACGGGGATCTTGAATTAATTATTTAATGTTAAAGCTGTTATGGACATATTTTTACACATATTTTAACATAATTTGATAATTTTCACTTGGAATAAAATAAGACGAATAAAAAAAAAACTACGCAATATAATATAAAAATATTAATAAAGATATTGATTCAATAAAATTCCGTATGACGGGTCAAAAAAAAAATATTTAAGAAAACACCTGAGATTTCAGGTAATTTTTATTTCTGTGGGCGGTAGCTTAATTACTCGAAATATTTTCTTAATTATCGTTTTTGTTAGGCCCAATATGGCGGGCCTAAAATAAATTTTAATTTTAACTTACAAAAAAATAATAATAAACATTATTGTGGACTTATATGAATGTACTATATATGATTTTGAAGAATTTTATTCTATAAATGGACTATACATTTATAAATGGACATCAGCGCTCGTACATCCTTAAATGTGTGTGTGTATACTTATTTCATGTGTTAGAAGTTAAACTTTCTTGTCGTGTCTGAAAGATTAAAGGTTAATATACATACTAAATATTTATATATGAATGGGAATATATATACGAATTTTTATTTCCTTTGAAATCCTTATATATATATATATATATATATATATATATATCTTTATTTAATTCGATCGTATGAACTATCTCTCTCTACCCCTCTTCTAAAACGTCTACTCATATATATATATATATATATATATATATATATATATATATATATATATGAGTAGACGTTTTAGAAGAGGGGTAGAGAGAGATAGTTCATACGATCGAATTAAATAAAGAACAATTGTTTTTTATTTAAATTAAAAAAACAACAAATTTTAATATTGGAGTAAATAATTTAATACTGGAGTAAATGTACTAAGTTTCTTATGTCAGTCATCTCTTGACAAAATGTTTAACTATTGGCTGGATGCAAAGTATATGACGGGGATAACCGAATCGACTACAGCGACAGCAGTACACGCTGTGGACAAAATAAATGTTAAATCATGCTCACTTTGTCAACAAATATTGTGTCAATTACTTTTTACAGATTTATTTATTGCGTTTTTGGATAATTTACAGTGTCCTATAATTTCAAATAAAAAAAAAGAGAATGAATTTTCAAGTTGAAAATTTTTAATATAATTTACAACAGAATTAAACTTTGTAATAATATTACAGTTTTTAAATTTTTATCTCAAATATCATCATAAATATTTAAAATAATTATTATAAATATTTAACAAATGTAGTACTAAATATTTAATATTTAACTTAACTATTAAAATACTTTTTGTATTTTCAGTCAGTAGAAATTATAATTTTTTTAATTTATAAAATTATCTTTACCTTCAACAGTTATTGAGCATAATTTAATGAGGTCGTCAGATGTCGTTTTCCTCGCGCGCTTTGTCCATATTTATATAAACATTTAATTGAAGTTAGTCATAATTTCATCGGCAACGTTCTGTTCTTTAAACGTTATCTTGTTGTATTGGATATATCTGATGGCCCTTTAGAAATTTATGTGTATGCTAAATTTCAATTATTAACCGTATGATAACAAAAATGTGAGAGACAGAGGATATTGAAGAAAATATATAGATAGACTACAACAGAACTATAATGAGACCGTATATTTTAACAAAACTGAATGCAACAACAATATTTTGAAAGCAATATTGTTCCAAATCCTTATTGTTCGGATATATAATGGAGATTGGATTTTCAATAATCATATTTCGATCAACTCAAATTTTAATTAAAATTAACAATAAATTTAGATTGTTACGTGAGGACATCAGGACATTTTGGTGGTTTACACTTTCAAACAAACAGTATTAATTAAATTAACTTACGACTAGACAATTTAGCTCACAAAACTTTATAGTCCGGGGGCAGGCCACTTTTTGTAGCCGATTAAGATACAAGCCTTCACTTAAATTTTTGTTTATGTGTTTTGATCTATTACTTCACATATTTACTTCAGATACAAAATGAAATATCGTAGTTAAAAGGTAGATTTAAATGATGTCCAAAATTCTCAAATTTTATGTCCATTCTAACATTGATATTTACCTTTTGTTTACCATTGGTTTACCTTTTTCAAAAAGCTTTAGCTTGAACAAAATCCATCATGTCACTGAATCATTGATTGCGTTTTTAAAAACTATTGGAGGAACACCACTGAAATAGTATACGGTTTATCCCAACATTCAAATATTTGAAAGTCAAAACATCAGAAACAAACAAATAATGGTGATGGAAATTCCCGAAATGGAACAACAGTTCTTCAAATTAATCTGTACGCGCATATAATATTCAATGGCTTTCCATCTGAACTATTTTACAAGCTTTTATTTAACTTGCAGTGTATATATGTATGTAAGTCTGTATGTATGTATGTATGTATTTTCGGGTCAAATCTAGTAAGCTGAATTAGAGACAGTTCTTCTTATCCCACGAAGTTGAATTATTACATGTTGGTTCAGTTCCGCCGACAATGCCTTGTGGTAACCATGACAAGAATCGACAAGAGGAAAAGGGGGTTTAGAGGGAGGGCGAAACACAAAATTTGGTATATCTCTCTTAATGTTGAAAAAATCGGAAAACACATAAGAAGTAACGTTGTAGACAATTAGTTTTTCTATAAAAACCTTGTTTTTAAAAATGTTTCTTTAATAGAAACTTATTTTCGATAATTTGTTAAAGTTTATTTTCTTAAATTATTTTCAATATTCATGTTAGATGTAAAGTTCAAACACCGGGTACACAAGTTTCAATTGGTAGGCTGGTTTTTTTTTTTGTATTTTTTTTGCATAGTAAACTCCACAACATTGAATATTTAAGCAATATATGTCGTGCTTTTTTTATTAATAAAATATTGATTAGAAAAATAAAAAAATAAAGTACAAGTTTTATACACAAATACACAAATATACATTTTGCAATTTCCAACAAATTGATTTAAGTGATTTGTTTTCATTTTTTTCTCTATGTAGCGGATCAAAACCGATGGAAAACTATTTATTTAAATTTATTATACTTTTTAAATAAACTCTTATAATCCCTTTCTTTTTTGTCTACAACAAAAAATACTTTAATTTTAAAGAATACTTTATTCTAACGTTGTGGGCCAACGGCATTATAACTACTAGCTTATACCCGCGTCTTTGCTCAGGTTTTATTGTTCTCCTGCTCGCGTCATTTTAAGACGTAAAACCTGAATGTAATTTTCACTTCTTCAAATGTTTAGCGTTGCCACCGCTTCCATTACTTTAAATATTGCTCGACCCTTCCTCCAAGTTTCTATTTCAGTGAATATTTCCGAATTCTATCTTTCGTAGCAAGATTATATCTCTCATGCCAGTTTCTAAGTCTAATCATAAGCTTTTTAACAACAAAAATGGTCATGCTCGAAAATTTTGAAAACTTTTACAATTACAATTTTTCTCAGAGATCAATAACAAACGCTCAGGAGTGAACATTCCAAATAGATAGTATAGTATAAAGTATCAAAGTTAAATTAGTCAAAGATATTATCTTATATAATATATAGCCCTAAGTGAAGCTTACTTACTCATCTATACAAATTCTAACCCACTTCTAGACATGAAATTGCTTGAAATCGACGGGAAAAATAGGAAAACTTCAATTTTTTTATTTCAACCCCCCGGAAAATCGGAAAATCACCCACCAAAAACTTTTTTTACAATTCATGTAATGCTATTTTCTGGGACGCGGAGCCAATGCCGAAGGCCACGTCGGGGGTCAAGGGGGGGACCCCTTGCAAGCAGAGCAAGTTGTTTAATTATATTTAAATACTAACACTACGTTCGTATCCGATCTCTATGGTCGACCACTGGACCTCATTGATCACAATAAATAAATAGTGAATACACTAAATAATATTTGTCAAATGAATAACGACAATTTAGTTATTTTTTATGGCTCATATAAAAATTATCACACTGTACATAAAATTACTATAATATTATGTTTCTTGCTAAATATATTGTTTTGTTTCTGACGCTTAACAAGCATACATAATGTATAAACTTATTTGTTATACAAGGTCTGTTTTCATTTGGAAGATTTTATAACGACCAATTATATATATCATAGCCACTGGACAATTCTTAAAATCTTCATTTTACTTTTTTATGGGCATTGTAAATTAATTACAATTTACAATTGAAATAATTGTAAAATAATTATTTCAAATTTTGCCCCAATTCCTAGAACATTCATTTGTATTTTATAAATACGTATTTCGACTACAATGTAGTCATCATCAGTATGAATTAGCTAATCGTAATTATCTTTATAGATTCAGAGATATGTTGCTTGTTGCTAATTTGGTGCGTGTCTCACAATGATATTAAAAAAGTTCTGTCCTTTTTTACGATTTGACGAAGGGTATAATCTGTCTTGAGGATTATTTGAGTTGCCTGACTACTTTATTAGGTGTGTGAAAAGCCCCACCTATTTATGGGCGGTATTCTTTGGTGACTATGCGGCGTTTGTTTTGTTACTAAAGTGAGTGTATCTACGTTAACCTTGACATTCAGGTATTGGATTTTTATTTTTGAAAATGGTTTAATTTTATTAAATCAGAATTTGGAATTGAGCCATTGTCTAAATTCATTATCTGTTTTCTCAATTTGTATATGTAGATGCTTTCGTATGCATCTAATTATGCGGGGTTTTGTACCGATTTAAGTAGTTTTAGATTGATTTATCAATTTTGTGGTTGTTCTCAATAACGTGCGCCGCTATACACGATTTTTCGTTTCTCCCAAATTTCACATGAGCCAGATGCCAATCAAAAAACATCTGGCTCATGTGAAACTTGGGAGAACCAAAAAATCATGTAAAGCGGCGCACGTTATTGAGAACAACCACAAAATTGATCGATCGAATCTAAAACTACTTAAATCGGTACAAAGCAACAAGCAACATATCTCTGAATCCATATCCCAGAGATAGTTACCATTAGCTAATTCATACTGATGATGACTACATTCTAGTCGAAATACGTATTTATAAAATACAAACAAATGTTCTAGGAATAGGGGCAAAAATTTGAAATATAATTTCAAAAAAACCTAAAGTTCTCTTTGATTATTTTAATAATCTTTTTTTAAAAAGTTATTAATTTTTAAACTGTGCGGCTAAAAAATCTGGAGTTCAATCATGCAAAAAATTGATTATTGTTACTTATCATGAAAATAAATTGGAACGAAAACCATACGAAAAAGAAAAACAAACTTTCTAAAAAAAAAACAACCTCTACTACTATTATTGTCAGACTTATCTTTCTTGTTTGTTACAAACGTTAAAATGTAAGAATGTCATAAATTTTTTATGAGATTATTTACTTTTGAATAGTTAGTTATATTTCCTTTTGTCTTTAAAGTTCTAAAGTTGCGAGTGTTCCATATAATGACTACTTTCACTACGCATGGAACGATCCTGTTCACACAGAATCAAAAATATAGAACAAAAATGAAATGCTGTGAAACACACCATTTATAAAATTTTGCAATTTTTGTTTTTACATATAAATTGTTTTTAATATGATGATAATGTACTATTATGGCTCAGAAGCCAACAATCGACATTCGAAGTGACAATGTTGAGATACGGTTATGAGAATATTGTTTCTTTATACTAATTTGCCAATCTTTACTGATTATGGAAAGCAACGGAACTTTTTACGGCATTATATTCAAACTTTTACTCGGATTCAACAAATACGGTATATACGGGCAAAAATTTTATAGAGTTTTTGATTGAAATAAATCTAGATTAATTGAATAGACTATGTAACAAATAAAACAAGTGAAAACAGCAACTAATTGAGTTAATTGCTTAAATATCCGGTATATACTGAATTTATGTTTAAAAAAGGGTTATTTATTGTCTTTAATTTTTTGTTCTATCTCTTGTGATTTCAAAAATAAACAGTTTTGACCATTTTGCTTAAATATGGTCCTATTTTGAACATAAAGGAACTTATCCTTACTTTTTAGCTCTAGAACACATACGAAATTCAGCTTGGCATCTCTTTTTGTTTTCGAGTTATCGTGTTTACGGACGGGCAGAAGAACGGACGTAAAATCTTACGAAAATGGACTATTTATGCCTGGTATAATAATTATGGTTTCGTTGTGTTCACCGTAAGTAATAATGGTACCTCACCGGCGGCTGAATTAAGGTTTATAAATCAAATAGTCACATCATAGATATGGGCTGAAACTGTTTAACACAATTACCGCAAGACAACTATCTTAGGAGAAATGTAAAGGAGAAAGTAAATACTTGTGAATAGTAAATAAAACATAACACCAGTTGTATATGTATGAGATGTGATATCCAAATAAAACCTTGTATTATTTTACAAGGTGTAGGTATACTAGGTGTACCCAATACGAATCGCTATTCGATATACTGAATTTGTTAGTGCTACATAATGTAATAATATATACTACTATAATCTATAATTCTTGAGAAAATTAATTTCCTACAAAACAAACGGTCGCGTGTTTACCTGTTTACCCGATCTACCAAATAATCATGACAACTACCACCATATTAATTTTACATAATAATAAATATAAAAATCCAATAATCTATTAATTGTAATGATTGAAAATGAAAAGCCTGCAACACACAGATGTATATATATATATATATATATATATATATATATATATATATATATATATATATATATATATATACATATATATATATATAGATATATATATAGATATATATTATTATACTGACGTGGCTGTAATAAATCATATTTTGTATTTATTTTACATTGAAATAAATTATTTATAAAACACATGTACATTACATGCAGTGTCACACTATAGGAGATTAATGAGATTTTTTTCATGTTATCTAGAGCACGGAAATGCGCAAGGCCGAGTTTAAGGGGTTTTTGGCCTTCGTGCTTACAATGTTGTTACTTATCCTTAATTTAGAGCATTTTTTCAGGTACTATAACTTATGAACGAAAGGAGCTTCAGTGGTGAATTTTCGAATATAGAAACTTTATGGAATTATAAGAAACATTTTTTTAAATCATCGTTTACGAATTAACCGTTAAAAAGTTTCACTTCAAAAATCGTTAAATAGCGGAAACGCCCCTAATTTAGTGCGTATAATCTATCATAATGTTCTCCTACTTCTCGATATCCTTCAAAGTTGATATTTGGCATACTGGTAGATCTAAAGAACTAATCTAAAAAACTAGTACCCAAACCGACAGGAAAATGATGAAAACTAGAAATTTCTATCGAAAAATAGCAAATTTTTTCTTACATTTAATCAATTTACCCTTCATTAATTTCCTTGGTAAATAGTTTACAGAGCTATTTACTTGGTAAATAGCTCGGTCCTTTAATGGGATATTATCACTTTTTAAGGAGCAACTATTATATGAAGTATATCCCCGAAAACTCGGCCCTTTTTTACATTTATGTTTTTGATCGGATTTCATCTATTCTGATCACCATCGACATATTAATGTTTATATAGATAGATTATTAAGCGTTCTAGTTATGAATATTATTAAATAGTTTATATGATGGACGCGATATCAAGAAATCCAAGTTTCCATCGTTAACGGATGACAATTATTATGACATTAATATTAAATAATAAATTCAATGACGGTGTTAATCTATGTATTATACGGTTATCCTTTTAAACGTGCATCTCCTTAATCGTATTGGAAATTGGCATTGATAGATTATTGTGACGTTTAAGTATACATAAAGAATATGTTAATAATAATAATAAGTAGATATAGTTGACTTCAAAGTAATGTTGTCAATGAAAAAATCTACTCGTCAGAGGTCTAGGTTTGAACCCCTGACGGATAAATTCATGATATTCGTATTAATATTAATAAAAAAATCAAGGACGTTTTAGTCTATATAGTATACGATTGCTCTTTCATACTTGTATAGTACTGTGACGTTTATGTATACAAACAAAAAATGTTCGTTTTTATGACACTTTATTCCGTAGTTTTCTAGTTCCGTAATTTTTTTACAAATTATTTTTTAACATAATAAAATGTTTGGAGTTTTTTTTTCTTTCTCGTTAAAACACATTCTATTATTTTCGTATTTATCAAATGCTAGATGATACGAGAGGAAAAACAAAATAATATCGATAAAGTGTGAAACAAAACCACGCAGTATACCCTTTCCAAATCGGACGGCTCAATTCTTTCAATCAGTTACTTATAATTATTATTATTAACTATTTTGTATAGAAAATATGTATTGCCACCTATGAATGAGTTTTTGAACCTGTATATGTACGGCCGTCTATGAGCATCTGTTTAAAACTGATTTGTTTTATGTAATGCTACCTATGAACAACTTGTTGATCGCTATTTTCTTCACTCTGACAAATCAATACAGAAGAAGGCTGTCTCATACGGGCTAAGTTAACGAAATTTAATTTAAATTTTAAATTTAATGTAACGAGTTTTGTAACGGAATGCTGAAAACCAATTTCAACATAAAATGTATGCAATACTTATTGTATAGCTTTTGTTTTTCGTTTTCCTGTCATTTATGTTTGTTATTTTTTTGTGCTCATTAATTCAATGATTCCATATATATATATATATATATATATATATATATATATATATATATATATATATAAATCTAATATAATTATTTATTATTTTATTATGGTAATTTGATAAAATTGTTATGTTTATCATTTCAATATTGTATTTGTTATAGATAGGTCCGTATTTAGAATAATAGCTCACGGGGAGTTAGTGCGACAAATATTGAATAAAAGACCCAAAAATGTTTTTCCTTCAAGTGCGGTGTCACAAACTATTAAAAAACGTCGTTTTATCCTTCCAAATACAGTTACACCCGTGTTGTGCGTCGCTGGAGATTTAATAGATAGATACTGGTCTTTCTGACTCGAGTAATAACCTTCTGCTTGGGGTACTTACCGTTCACTAGGGGCTTAAAAGGCACCTATCCGTCATGAGACTTGAGTACAGTGCGATCTGTCCGAACTGTAACGGGTCGGACGATACGCCCTTCTACCTTTTGGCAGAATATCCTTAGAGATTAAGAATGGGGTACCTAATCTTTGGATCGACCAATTGAGTGAATATGATGTAAAATAACTAAAGTGGAGCTCTGTCCAGTAATTCGCAAAGAAGACGAGTAGTTTCGACAACGAACACAGAAATGACCTTATATGTGGGAGGTTTTCAAGAAGTTGAAGAGATGGGTTTCTTAGGGGTCGATAAAAAAGGCCTAGAGAAGCCTACTTTCCAGACTTTGGCCTCTCCTCCACTACTATTTCTTCTACTTTAGAGTCGAGTGTGGTCAACTGTGGACATTTTACCAAGCATCGGCTAAAAAACTTTTTTTACAACTCATCCAGCTCAGAGTTCATAATAGACGAATACCAATGAAAAAAAATTCGATAGGAGCTATTTTACTTTTTTTTAAAAGTATGTTATACTTGCTTTTTTCCAAGCACATTACGTAGCATTTATTAGCCTCCTCCACATGAGGTGATCGCTATATATAAATTTAGATAAGAAATTTTTATTTTATATTTATTGAGCATTATAGCACGGCAATTGAGCATTACTAAATGCGGTCGTCAGAAATCGTTTTCGTCAAAGTAGCATAAATAATAAAAATACAACAAGAGATAGTTAGAAATGACACACTAAGGGCCAACGCACACCAAAAGAGCAAAACTGCTTTAAACAGTGTTAGTCAGCCTAACAGTGTTTTTTTTAAATAGAACATAGGAAATTACATTGCATGCGCACACTGATAAGACGTTAAGCAAAAAGGTTTTGTTTTGACTATGTCTTATCAGTGTGCGTATGCAATGTAATTTCCTATGTTCTATTTTTAACAAAACAGTGTTAGGCTGACTAACACTGTTTAAAGCAGTTTTGCTCTTTTGGTGTGCGTTTAACCTAATATAGGCTAATAAGAAAATTGTTGTATTGTAATATCCACCTTTGTATGATGGGTATAATATCAAGTATGCGTGCAACTGTTTATACCGCATCATAGACGCATACAAATAGTGTTATGAATTAAATCAGTTACAGTTTTTAAATGTTATGCATTATATCAAAAAATTATACTGTAGTTAATAAATTATCAATAAACAAATATTATTAGGTTCGATTCCTGGTTGACGAGTTAATTTTTTCATATCATTATTTAATTAAATATTAATAATCCGACCTTTAGTTATCAATATGCAAAAAATAAGTCCACCGCTACTGTTTTATTCTATGTTTGAATATTCAACGCAAATAAACTCGTATGTCCAATGAACAGATTACATTACGAGAGTATTCATTGCATTGTACCATATGTGAATTGATATTTGTATTTAATATTCAAAATTCATTATAGTGTTATTGATCAGGATCAAATGTGATTATTATTTGTCTATCGGAAATATAAAATAAAAATACGTGATAATTACATTAAATTTTAAAAAAAAATTTAATTATAGACATTTAACCCTATTATTATCTCTTGTCGAGTATTATAAAATTGTATATGACAGTTTATTTGTATATTTGATTATTTGTTCGACCATTACGCAAAAACTACTGGACCGATTTTGATGAAACTTGTTTGGTTTAAAAGCTAATGATTAGACTTAAAAATTAGTATGCATTTTATACTAATGAAATATACATTTGGTGGAACTTTCGATAAATATTGAAAGTAGTGGAAGCGGTGGGAAAATACGCAGAGGGTTTTAATCTTAAAATGATGGTGCTCCCGTCATTCACGCGAGTACTAGCTTATACCAGCCGCGGGTATAATCTAGTACTCTAGTATTCTAGTAATATTTGTACAGGATCTCTATTTATTGTGTTTTTGGATACCTAATCGGTCAATTCAAAAAAAATATATCAAGTGCAAGAAGCTATACAATTAATGCTCCGGGAACAAATCAGATCAGACCAGCGATGAGAGCTTAAATTTTGTGTTTTATAGCACATTTATACTTGAAGGTAACTTCAAGTATTAGTACTTATTTCTGAAAAATGAGTACTTATACTAAAAATTTCTATGGCCTAATCATATATATGTATATATATATATATATATATATATATATATATATATATATATATATATATATATATATATATATATATATATGATTAGGCCATAGAAATTTTTAGTATAACTACTCATTTTTCAGAAAACTTTTTCATATTTTTAACATAATCTTCAACAATTTGACTACTAAGGTGTATTTACTATTTTTAATAACATATTAAAAATCCAGTTCGTCATCTTTACTTTGCCTTAATGTGCGTACAACCAAACGAAAAGCATATAATTACTCCGAACTGATTTGGCAAAATACAAATGTATGCACGCATTCAGAGCATGGATTTTTTGATATTGTTCTATTTTTATACAAAACCAAGCATAATAATAATAATAATCTCGAATTTTTCCATCTACTATGAAAATAATACGACAAAGTTAATGAATATTTGAAACTTTACTATTTTCATAAACAATTACATGAAACAATTCATTCAAACTAAACTCTTTGAACAATACAAAATTAATTATAATACAATCAAATTCAATGTATTATTAGAAATTACTATTAATTATTATTCATTGGTGAAAACCCTTTTTGATAGCATATAATATATATATAATAAACCTACAAGGTATACTGTAAGTTGTCCTTGATTAAATTAGATCAAAAAAGCTTTTTCCTGATATTGATAAACTTTATTAAAACAAATAATATTTTCTTCAAATATCATTATCATAATATTATTTCAAACACTAGATACCGTTTGTAAATGTAATCATATTTATATGAAAGGACTTACTGTTTAGTCCTTTAGCTTACACAAAAGTAATATTAACGAAAATTTTATTATTTTATTTAATATTTCTTGGATCTCTAAAATGATCAAATTTCTAATTCCAAATATTTTAAATTGTTAAATAATAGGTTTCATAATAATATTTATAATAATTATAAATTTTAGGTGATGAAATGCAATCAAATAAGGATTCGACCTCGAAATGAGAGGTAATCGAAAACGGAATGCGGATTTGGTACAAATTAACTGTAAAATTTTGGAAAACTGAACGCCATTTTGGCTATCCTTTGTACAAGTCGGATTGTTTTCAAGAATTTCTATAATTTGCAGCTTTTCTTATAAGCTGCGCAGATACTTTTTTTAATATCCACTGACGCTGTGAAGTAGATAAGCATTTCAATAAATTCCCATACTCCGCCCTATCTCATAAACGGTTGATAAATAAAAAAGTTTTAGAATACTTTTGCAGTTGTTTACAAATTCGACATTTTAGATTAGTTAGTAAATATTAATAATTTAGTAAATATTTATTTATTTTTACTTTATACCACATTTTAAATTAAATATAAACATTTAAACAAGATTGAGACTTTATGAGATTATAAAATATTTGCTAAAAACATGCTTACATAAATAAATTTTCATATATGTCATGTAAATTTTACTTTTTGTTTTGTTTTTTTTTTTCTGTTAGTTACATAGTATAACCACCAGAGGCGTAACGCGTAAGTGCATATAAATCAATTATAAAAGTTTCATGGGGGGGGGGGGGGTTACGGGGGCCATGAATTAATTATTTAATGTTAAAGTTCGAGTTATAATGCATTGCTCTTATGGAGAAAACCGTAAGCATCGATATATTTTGATAATTTTCACTTGGAATAAAATAAGATTAATAAAAAGAAACTACGCAATAGAAATATTAATAAAGAGATTGATCCAATAAAATTCCGGTATGACGAGCCTTAAAAAAAAGATATGTAAAAAAAACTGTGATTTCGGGTAAATTTAATTTCTGTCGGCGGTACCTTAATTACCCGAATCAAAATTATCGTTTGTGTTGTAATGGTAAGACCATTGGACTCATTGGATATCCAGAGGGCCACGGTTTGAACCTTGCCAGATAAGTTAATTTTTTTTTAAATTAGTATTCAGACTTTCCCCTATTTATATTTTATTCATAGAAATCACGTTTTTCATGTATACTCGTATAATTTGATATTACGTAGAATTAAAAACAAGAACAAGATATTATTATGAAACATAAATCTCATTTATATACAGACATTGTATTTAAAATTAACGTTAATAATTTGTTTTATACATACATATATGGATGGTTGTAAATGAAACTTGAACTACATTTTAGTTTTACAATAAAATAAACTGTGCTTTACATAATAAAATCATATAAAATAATTTTAAATATGAAAATTCAATTGTTTGATTAGTTTCTTGTATTCTCTGTAATTAAATTTCACGTTCATATCATATCATTATTATAATTTACTATGTAGAAAAGAAAGGATGTGCCAAATGATGCATCGAATTTAGAATAATTTTTGGACCTCACACATTTTTCACAAACACAAAGAGATAACAGACTCAATTATAAATTAATTGTGGAAATAAAAGAAAAATTATTAAAATTCAAATTCTTTTGTTTTTATTCAAAACAAATAATCCAGGTTTGGGTATCATTGAGTTTTTGTTTTATTTAATTCTTTTTTTTTTGTGTCCAATTGACTTATAATAAGTAAACCTTTGCTAATATTTGTGTTTTTTTAAATTCGCCATTCTAAAAATATTCCCTTAATCTATACTATATTATTTATAATCGTGATTTTATTCAAATATTTCTTTTCTAAATATGGTAGCTTGTTATTTTCGTGAAACTGAAACTTTTTTATTCTCGGCTCAATTACGGTTCTATTTTAGTTCATTTGGCCAAATTTTTTTGTTACATCTTATAAAAACATGAGTAAAAATTATAGTTTTCATACAAATTATTTACATACATAAAACATTTCTTGATCGTATAACAAACTATTTAATTTCATATGAGTACTTAAAAACTTAGTTCCGGTCTTGATTTATGTGTATTTGGTTAATAAATTTCAAGTTATATGATATAACTCGGCTATAATTTTACATTTTATACCTTATTTTATGAATAATTGTAATTTATGTGCACGTGTCATAAAAATAGAGTTCTTTTTTTAAAAATTTTTATAACAAATTTGTGCCTTATTTATACGGTTTTGGAAAAAAATGCTTCGGATAAAAGTTATTTATTGTAAATATACTAACAAATTTTATTCGAAACATTTTCCCAAAAACCTACTGTATATGTCACATATCATAGAATATTGAAAAAGAATGCTCCTTTTGTGCCCCAAACTAAAGCTATAAAATCAATATGTAACCATTCTCTATTCGATTTCATAAAAAATTTCGAAAAAATGTTGTCCTTTTAAACAAATTCTAACAAATTTTTGTCGAAAGTAATTTTTTTACAATCGGTACAGATTGTAAATTTTTCTGTACCACTATCAACTTAAACTCTAAGTGACTTCACTTTTTTGAAATTTTACAGCCAATTTGTACCAAATCGACTCCATAAACTTCAAAAAGAGACTGAACTTTTGATGTCGATAGTATCCATGTACTATCGACCCCAAAAGTTAAGTTTCTTCTCAAATTTATGGAGTTGATTTAACCTAGATTTATTATTTATTTGATAAAAAATTTTTAATTTAAATTACTTTCACAATGAGTCTATTTCTCTTTACAATACAATACAACTTTTTTTCAACTGATTTGACTGAACATATGTCAAATTTAAACTACTGTTACTAGATCCAATATCAAGTATTAACTGATGTTAATTAGTCAAATGTCAAATTTAAACTTTTGTTACTGGATCCATTATCAATTAATTACACTATAAACAATTAAAATCTATAAAAAATTAATTACTGTCGGAAAACAATACTTCTATAATACACCTTGCATAATAGTACGCGAGAGGATAAGCTTGATTGATGTTAACTAATATCCACTTTTTTTTTTCAAAAATTATCATTTTAAAATACATAACAAAACGAATGATATTTCACATTCCAAGGTTTGAAATAATTGATGCCCAAACACTGAAATGCTATAAGCAAATGAAAAATGAAATATCATTTTGATGAAACATTTTAATAAATTTCCTGATGATAAATTATTTGAAGAAAAATCGGTGAAATATTTTGTAATATAATCTTCTCTATGATGGATGTTACTTTGAATAAATTATTTTTCATGTTTTGTATAAATAATTATTAATTTTATTTTGTATATATCTATATATATATATATATATATATATATATATATATTTATTTATTTCTTTATTTACAGGCATATATCTTCGGAATAGAAAATTGTATTCATTGAACAAATAATAAATCTTAAACAAATTATACTTATAAATATTATTATAAATATATGAACAAATAATTAAATTAATTATATACCACAATAATTAAAAAAGGTACAGGATACAGGATGTTCTAGAATCTAACTATTAGCTTGAGCTAATAGTTAGATACTTGTGAGCGTTACGATAAGTCTTGGCCATAGGAAAATAAGAAAACTATTAATCTAAAAACAAGTTAAAATGTACTTAGTAGCTGTTTAATTTATTGTAGAAAGCTTTACTTAGTTTTTGACTAAAACCGATTCCGATTTATTTTATTTATTATACTTTTAATATTTTAATGTTTCGGCTAATTTAGCCATCCTCAAATTGATGGCTAATTTAGATGCCATGTATACACTATTATACGAGTTTTTTTTAATGATTAGTAACAGGAAAAATTTCTGTCAGTAGCTTCCTTTCGACGAGACGCCCAACTTTTCCCTCGCGAAAATTCTCAATGATAGTGACTAGCGAAGTGCGTAAGAGAGTACCTTCTTTGTTTGACGATAGCAAAAATTTTATCAGTAACAGTTAATTTGTTAGTTAAATTGAGAGATAATGTTATAAAGACTTCAAAAAAAATTGGAAGCTCTTAGGCTATATATGTAACATGATGTAAAATGTGTTAAACTATTTTAAATGGTCATTTTGGAATAACACTATTATCACAGTCACCTTTGCCATTTAATAAATACATAATAATAGCGAACAATTAACATACTCGTACAATTTAAATGATTCTGCCTCCAAATATATTTTCTGGAATACTGTATTTTATTTATTATGAATGAACGCTAATAAACGATAAAGCTTTATTAATAATTAAAATTAAACAAATGCATGATGATGTTTTATTTACAAAATATATTTATTTATATTTTAACGTAATTGGATTATTGAGAATAATTCTGGTAATGGTACAGAATGATTGGGAAAGTCTGTCGATCGTTGAATATTTCATTGTTATTCGAGAAAATTTGTCTCTTTCGCTTATCGATTCAGCAGAAAAGAGGAGTGTTATAAGCTTAAGAAATTTGTCTATCTGTGATATCATGGCTCATTCAACGGATGGATCGATTTTAATGTAGTTTTTATGTTTAATGAAAATCTGTTCAACCGTTTAATGTAGCCCCATCTACACTTTACGAAGTGGAAGAGCTGGGAAGTTTAAGGTAACACTGCAAAATTCACCGATACATCGAATAGTGTTTCGTATTAGGTACACCTAGTATACAAAATAAATCAAGGTTTTATTTTGACATATCGATGACTAGTGTTTGGTTTTATTTGCTCTTATATTTCTTTCCTGTTTACAAAAATCGTCAAAACATTTGCAATACTCGTAATAATTAAATGCCACGTGTATGTGTTAATTTTCCTAACTGATTTAGGAGACGTTTTTAGGAGTAGATGGGAATTAGCCATACTTGCAGACTTCTGTTGGCACCTTCATGGGACACTGCATACAAGAGATTTTCAAAGAAAAATGAAATTTTGAATCGTAAATGTAGTGTATTTTTAAATAAATCCAAAGCTTTTCGCTATGAAACCTGATGTAATGTGACCTTTTTATTTATAAACCTCAATTTTGCCACCGGCGAGGTATTATTATTATATACCGTGAACCCAGTGAGAAAAAAAAGTTACATAAAATTTATTCGCAGCGCTTTCCTACAAAATGAGTTTGATAATTTTGTCTGCCGGTTTGTGGCAGTTGCTTGTAGGCTGGTGTACTCGGAATGGTTCTTAGCTATTTATGTTTGATGATAATCATTTCGTTGTGTTGGGATATTTTAACTTGTACACGGGCGACTATGATATTCAGTTGATCAGTAGCTTAATTTTTCGGGAAAATATGTGTCACATAATTTTTTTTTAATGGAAGAGTAACTCACGAATAGATTCATAGAATAATTTTGTTAGAATAAAATCGGGATTGAAAACAAGTTAAATATAAATTTTTTAATTAGTCAGCGGAAGTGACTTTGTGTACTGAAACTTTGATGTGTTTTATTTCACAGTCGAATTCATATTTTCATTTATACATTTATTAAAGGATCAATCTGTACAGATTTTATTAATGTATAAGCCTAAAAGGTCTTTACTGTTTTATTTATTTTGATTACAATTTGTGTTTACAATTCAAATGAAATAAATTAATTTATAAATATTGTAAAACGTAACCGTTTACATTTTGTTAGTGTAAAATTAATGTAATGATATTGTGGTCTTTATATATATATATATATATATATACATATGAATTATAAACATATGGTACCGTATTAAATTAATTTTAGGTGTAACACTAATTATAATTGTAGAATTTTTCAGAGGGTAAAAACCAATTGAAATTGGAACTAACTAATATTTACCTACCACAAAATACAATTTTTAATTAATACTTACCATCAATCATTCCTAATTAATGTATTAAAATTATATTCTAGGTTTTTATGTTGGGTACAATTGCCTTCGTTCAACCCCTTGATGAGACGGGTACATTGTAATACATTGTACTTAAATTGGATTTTTTCTACTAATTTCAAACTAGTTTCTTTCTAAAACGAAGTGAGATATTGAGTTGAAAACTTTTGGGTGTATTGAGTGAATTAAACGGAATTTCAAATTATTTCAATTACCCTATCGATTTATTCACACCATTCACTCTCTAGCCATAAGTTTTATAGAACTGTGAGCACAAAATTTTCAATTATAAACATAAACTTAACATTCCTCTTGTGAAAAATGTTTAGAGCAAACGATGTGTTTATTATAACCTCCCAAATAATTTACAACTTTACAAAACCGTTGATTTGTGTCGAGTTTATTCGATATTTGCATAAAACTTGTTGATATTTTGATAACAAAAAATATGTTTTCGAAATATTTCCTTGAAAATCAATTGAATTTGGTACAAAGCAATAGCAAAAGTTTGAAAAGCAAACTTTTGGACACCAAAGATGAAAAACATATATTTCTTAACCTTTATATATCAATATTTAAACGACCCATAAGATATTAAATAAATAAAGAAACGGAACTTATTCCTATTTTCATGTACGAAGTTATCAAGGTCAACTTTTTGATCATCTCGAACATTTAAAAAAAAAAATCTTATTATTAATTAAATTAATATTTACACAATTTCAGTTAATAAATGCAAGCTACGTTCATTCTTGGTTCATATTTTCAACTTGCATTTGACAGATGAACGAAAACGACTTCTGTAGAAAAAAAATTCAATGAGTAGTAGTCGCGGCAAAAATCTACGAGAGCTACCAACCAAAAGAGCAGAATCAAGTGTTTAAATGATAAAGAAAAATAAACAAATTGCTCTCAAGTATCTCTTGATCAGCCGAAGCAACCGGATGTTTGGATTTCTTAATTATCATTCTTAACTAATCATGGCTTTTTATATTGAAAGTGTTGGTGGCAAATTTTGAAGAACTCATTTTTTAGCAAATTCGATATGGAAAATCAGGAATATGATTTTCATCCAGGTTTGGAAGAATAAACCAGTAATCGGTTTTCACGTACGTTGTAATTAATATAATGCACAACCAACAGCAAAAGATAACACAGTTAACAACTCTTATAATATTTAATTAAATTCTCAATTTGGTTGGAGTTTTCTAAAATATAAATATATTTATTCTAAGAGCCTTATTAAAATGTTCATACAAATAATTCTTATTAAAATGAAACACTTAAGTACTTGAAAAGGAATAAAACGGTTTTACAGTCCATTTCAAAAATTTATGGTCTTCTATTACAATTGATAGAATTGTAATATTATATAAAGTAGTCCTTGATATTGTATAAAGTAGTCCTAGTCCCCGACCTCCCCTGGGGAGGTCGAATCCTGCTTAGTAGGCCTTTCTAGGCCTTTTTTACCGACCCTTTAAGGACACGAAATTTGTGTGTAGACTAGGAATACGTTAGACTGTGCGTCTATCTCGTAGGCTGAGCTAATATCGACATAGTTCCTTTCAAAGTCGGCTACTTTGATAGAAGCTAAGCCGATATTCATCTAAAGTTTGTGAAAGAAAACTGCAGAAAACATTCACAAGTATAGCCGGTTTCTTTCGTTCCTGTCCATACGCCAACAGTTTATTCTATTAAGCACCTTATTATTATTTTTTATTTAATTAACTTACTTGACAAACTGCCACCGTTCTCGATGCACTGAGGCTGAACAAGATGCAACTGTGGAGGAAGTATATGTAAATAAAAAGGTATATTAAATTTAGTCCTGACTTTGTAACGCTTGAAAATATTGATCGTAGGCATGAATGTTTGGCTTTTTTTTTTCATAAAATGGCCTATTTCGGCCATTTTCGCATGTCCATCTGTCCGTCCGTCTGTGAACACAATAACTCAAGGACGATAAGAGATATCGAACTGATGTTTTGTTTTTGTGTTCTAGAGCCAAAAAGTAAGGTCAAGTTCATTAATGGGCAAAATCGGACCATGTTTGGACAAAATTGGCAAAATCTTTGAAACCGGTAGAGATATAACAAAAGTTTAATAACAAAAAATCTTCTTCTCTTTCAAACTTTTGTTTGAATATTTTTCCCATAAACTCAATAGTTTTCCCATATGTTGTGGTTAATGTTCTGCAGAAAGCGAAAAATATACCGATCTTTAAAACCATAAAATATTTTTTTTTAATTCTGTGACAATTTAATAATAGGGAATATGCATGAAAATTTTTTTTCACATTTATTTTCAGAATATGAAAATACTGTTAATACTGTAATAATATTTAAAAACGAAATTAAAATCCGACAAATATCAAGGAAGCTATAAGCTTTTAAAGATTATTATCTGCCTCTTTCTTGCAAAAATACTAAAAACGGAGTTTTACGTGTATTTTAAATGGTGAAAGTGTAATATGACGACACATAACATATCAAGAGGGCTATCACCCTCTTTGTCTAATCGCGGGAATTTCAATCATTCATATCTCGCTTATTTTTAAAGTTATTTAAAAAGTAATTTTACCTTGATATTTGTCAAGTAAACATGCTTCAATTCAAGTGAAAAAAAATTTTCATGCATATTCCCTATTGTTAACAATTCAAACATTTAGTTACAACTCAGTATATACTGGGTATTCAAACAATTAACTCAATTAGTTGTTACATTACTTGTTAATATTGATTTTTTTCGTTTTTCTAGATAATGAACTTAAAATTAATTTTCAATTTAATTCGTAGAAATTTTTACTAACCGTATTATATGTTTGCTTAAAATGAGTTAAATATGCCAATAATTCTTTAGTTTTTTTTACTTTCTCTATATGAACAAATATATTTTCTCTTTTTTGTATAAAAAAAAAAAGGCTTATTTCATAATTAAAATATTTTTCTGTATATTTGAAAGACAATTTCGTTTTTTTTTTTTTTTCAAACAAAATTATGTTTACTTTTATTTATATACTTTTTATACATTTTATATTATTTTTTAATTACTTCATCTCAAGTATCCACATTCTGTGTGGACGTGGTCGGGATGTGAACAAATAAGTATATTAAAATGCCAAGAGCTATTTTTGATTGTACATTTATTTAAATTTTTTGTTGTATTTTTGAAATATATTTAAGATGGAATAAGTAAGTACACACTACATTTTATATTGAAGGTTATTCAGAACAAATTAAAAAATTATATTATAACCAGAATTAGTGATGCCGCGAGACCTAGATGCGAGTAGTAACATGTCTCTTGTATTGTATTTACATATTTGATATTTGTTTATTTGTGTATACTTTCGCGTCAACATAACGATGTTTGTCCAAATTCCTTTCGGTTACGTATGACAAACTGTAGAAGACTTTAGCGTATACTCCGACAAATTTCATTGTCATTGAATTTTTAATTAAATTAAATACTGATATGAAAAAATTAAATCGTCAACTAGGAATCGAACCTCGGGCCTCTGGATAACTAATCCAGTATGCTCCCGCTACACCAAAGACGATTGTGACGTAATAGCCAACTTTTTCATATTATTCTAATTTTTTATTTATTTAGACAGTATTACTTCTGTTGAAGTGATTTATTTATTTAATATTTGTTTATTTGTGTATACTTTCGCGTCAACATAACGATGTTTGTCCAAATTCCTTTCGGTTACGTATGACAAACTGTAGAAGACTTTAGCGTATACTCCGACAAATTTCATTGTCATTGAATTTTTAATTAAATTAAATACTGATATGAAAAAATTAACTCGTCAACCAGGAATCTAACCTCGGACCTCGGGCCTCGGGCCTCTTTGTATTTACATGTAAAAGTTTTCTATCGACACGTTTCGTCCGTTTTTTTACAGTTTCAAGATTTTCTTGAAAAAATAGAATTTAAAACAATTTACAATTACAACCAACTTAATTAATTGCTTCTTGAATATCCAGTATATACTGAATTGGGTTCGAATCCCGACATCTGCAGATTGTCAATTATTAAGAAAGAAAAAATGGGGGGTGGTTAATTGAACTCCATATGAATATCGACATAGTCCCTATCAGAGTCGGCTGCAGCCGCATATCCTGCCAATTCCTATGGACCTTATGGTGGAAGTGTAGCCCGTCCAGGGCAGCCTCTACAATCTATCTATCTTGTTGTGGTCACTTCGAAGGCCAGTAATGATCCTAAATTAGTTTTATCGTAGTTGTAAACGTTCGAAGTTCCTTTACCATGAGAGCCTAAAAGAAAGCACGTTCTTTATTTCAATAATGTTGAATTTCACTTTTATTCCAAAAGTTAAGGATACCAAATATTGCTACAAAATTATACAAAACGATTGGTGATATTTGACTTTTAAACTTTCTCTCATAATCTTAGTCTTGACTTATACTGTTGACAAAAACGGGAGTAGAGTAAGTTGGTAGAAATATTGTCTCATTTGTTCCCTAATTTGGGGGTCAAAATAAATATTTTAATGTAAAACAAAACAAAAAAGAATTGAAAATTTCGCCCCAAAACGAATAAAATAAATATAATAAAAAAAAAAGGATAAAAAATTATCACATTTATTTCAAAACCAATACGCCATTCGAATGTCATACTTAAAACATAGTTAATCCTTTCTAAATACAACATTGGAAACAAACCTTTTTTTTGTTGTTTTGATCAGGCATCCAAACACCAACATACTATTTATTATATTCACATAAAATGTGTATATCATTGCTAGAATGTAAAATCAGTGGTATTATAATCTGACTAACCAAATAGATGTCATCTAGTTGGAAAATTAACATTCGTCTTGTTTATTGTTGCAAGAGTCACGGATCGATAAAATTTAATGAAAATAAATTATATTTTATTTTAATTATAGTCAGTTGCAGGTGCAAAATTATTGGACAAAATATGTCAAGGAAAGAAATAACATATTAATAAATAAAAATTAAATGTCGAATTACTCTAAATAGATAATGTTTGGCTTGTCCTTTTGTACTTATGTTTTCTCAACCGTAATTGAAATTGTATAGTATGTGCGTTTCAGATACTCTTATATAATCTGGACAAAAAACCGGTTTGCTTTTATTATAGGACAAATACATATAGACACATACACAATACATAGATATATTTACTATTCATATATACGAATTAATGTAATTTTGAAATAATAAATAATTATATATATATATATATATATAATATATAATATATACATAATTATATATATAATTATATATATAATTATATATATAATTATATATATAATTATATATATAATTATATCCTGTTTTTATTTTTTTAATTCTGTCGAGTAATTTTTTTAATACAACAGAGAATAGTTGGGCGGCCATGAAGTTTTAAATGCATTTTATGAGAGAGAGAGTGAGAGAGAATAATTTCTTTGCTCTTAATTATCTCGCGTTCGAAACGATCAAAAATTCTGTAACTTCGGGATTTATCATAAAACGTTATTTTTAGCCTGTGAAAAGCATGAAAAGTAGTTTCATGCTGAAACATCTTTAAGTATACACAAAAAGAAGAAAGGCGCAGTTCGCATCCCTGCCTTAGATGTTTAATAAAAACGTCCCGCCATGATCTGTAGACGTTTGGACTGGACTGGATTGGACTTTTAGGCTCGTAGGGTTCCTTTCGATATGATATTTCCTGAAATATGCGTTTTCTAGAATTCCGAGCATATTTACGAGCCATATATTTTTGTAATTTTCAAGTTAGTACCGACTCCTTTACTTTTCCTCCTAGTAATACTTCACAAACTCTTCACAATGAGAATAGAATAAATGTTCTAGCTAAACGTTTTTCCATGCTACTCCAATTGAAAATTTGTAGTCATTCACGGTATGCGCCTACAATAGAACGATGACACCACAGGCAAAACAAATACAGCACGACAGATGTTAAGATATGATCTATCTGCTGTGGTCTCAACCATGTAAACACAAATTAGTCTCGAAGCTATTAGCGCTTGAAATCTACATTATTTCAAATAAAATAAAATAATATGAAAGAAATAACGTTTAAAAGATCAGATAATATAAAAACAAAGAAGAATTGGAAATATGGAGGTCGTATTATAATCTAATTATAGATATTCTACTAGATAAATTGACTATCGAGTTGTGACTGGAGTAGATAGATAGACACATACTCGTGTAGACAAATAAAATCAATATTTACAACACCAAAAGAATTGTAGATTTCAATCGAAACCTCAAGGGAGTATCTTGTTTCGATAGAAGAATGTCTCTAGTATTTTTATGTTGTCACGTGGCTATGTACGGTCTATCACGTTATTTAAGTCATCGTCAAATAAACTTTCAATAAAATGGAAATCTCTCAAATTTATCACAGTCATATCTAGGTATAGTATAGTACAGTGTGACTATACCTTCACCTTTTTTTTTTATCCTTTCGAATAAACACTAAAGAATAATGGAAATATTTGCAATGGTTAAAATTTGTTAAGGAATGAAAATTATTGAATGGAAAAAACACTAAAATTATTTCTGTATGTGTCATTAGATTAGATTAGAAATAGACACCAGTTTTTAGATGGCATTTGCAACCAGCTTCATCGATTATGCATTCTTTCCTTCGAAAGTGTTCCAAGAGTTAAATTGTCTTCATGTTAAAACCTGCAAATAGCGTTGCCTGTAAGATTGATTTTGTGCATATGCTTATTGAGTCGACAGTTACTTGTGTCAGAAACACTTACCCATAATTCACGTGACCAATCAAACCATAGGCATGCTATAATTTGCCCGTCTAGTATGGTGTCCCTGATATTTGACATAATACCATTGATATTAGTTTATAATACACAAATTTTCCCCAAAATATAAGCCAGTTTTATCAAAGTGAGGCATCATGATGTATAGCTTCCAGGACACGTAGGACAAGTGACGCCTGTGAAATGGCCAGACAGCAAGATTACGCACGACGATAGTAATGGCTTCCATTACTTGGGCGTCAGTAGCCAGTTTCGTGTGAAAGTGGTGAGTGCTACATGCACTTGGGCTTCTGGCGTTCAAAAAACTCACAAATGCTTAAGTTGGGTGTCAAGTAGCCAACTGGACGTTGAGGCGGTAGTACTCCTGCAAACGAGGATAGTAGAGGGGTCACTACTAGCGGCGATTTCTGGATAATATTACTGGCCGCTTTTATGAAACCAAGTTTACAAGACAAGACGGCCGTTATAACAATAATGCAATTATTACAAGCATAAGAACATTAAAATTTTAATCAAAATTGATTAATTTTTATTGAAAACGAAATAAGATTTAATAATTGTAATCAAAAATGTAATGAAAATTGATAAATTATGATCTAAATTATTATCTACTTTACCATTTTAATTTTAAAAAATTTACTGTCTCTCTTAAGCTCTAAGCCTCAATCACTGATTTTTTCTTGATCGATTTTGCCTACTAATGCACTTGGCTATTTAAACAAATTTCATTCCGATTGCAGCAAAACGGAATTTTCTTAAGAAAGATAACTCATTAGAAATAATAATACTTCTTCATAACCCATTATGAAGAAGTATTTCAAGCTTCGAAATAAAATTTATCCATACATTGTAGGTAGTGAGATTTTGTACGAGTTCGAATTTATTGAAATTATTACCATTAGACCACTTATAGCACTAGACTTTAGTACCTAATTAAATAAGAGTTATTACAGTATGTTAATGACTTGTCTAATCAATAATGAATGACTTGCAGAGTCCAGATTCTAAATACTCTAAACAGTTATTTTTAATATACAAGATTAGGACATCATATCATGACTGGATGATTATATATAGTTTTCACAACACAAACAATGACAACCTTTGTTACTACTCCCTTAGGGACTCAATTTCAAATAATCCGATACGATAAAAAGTCAGTTTTGTCAGTATGTGAAGAGAAAAGTTTCTTTATATACAAATTCCTACTATAGATTAAATAATTTGTATTTTAAGTTAGGTTTATGCTAGAAAGCGTCAATTTTGATTACATGCAGTGTTAATGATATTCAATGGAAAACGAATCCTTCATCAAACTTAAATAAATCTGACTTAACTTTACAATAAAGAGAATTTGACTATCCCTCGTCAAATTAGCAGAGGGAAGTCTACTAAATCGATTGACGTAGTATTATAAATAATTAGGTGTTTTTTAATCCCCGATATAAACTATAAATAATTCTTATTGTATCGAATTAAGGTGCTTTTGAAACGTATTAAAAAAGAGAGGATGTTTCAGAGAAACACTTTTTTGAAATTTTTGATGAAAGTAAACATTTAGACTTGAGATTGGATTCTTAGCTTAATCTAAAAACCGCTGAAATTGCATAACTAAGCTAAATTAGCAAATATTTATGATACAACGAACTCCATTTTGCGAACTTTTCTAGGTAAGCTCTGCTAGCTTGATATCAGGTCAGCAGAGAACTTTTGAGCACAAAAAAACACTATAATTAAAAACTAAGCACCTAATTAAAAGTAAGAAAAACATTAATTTATTTATTGGCAGGAGACGAAACAGACATACATACACATTTTTATTATTGTCTCCTAGAAATATTATTCCTATGAGTAGTCTTGACTTTTACATCCGGTATACGAAAAGATACAGCTAGGAATAAATAAATAACTATATATATATATATATATATATATATATATATATATATATATATATATATATATATATATATATATATGTATACAGGTATTCTGAAATTCATTCAAGAAAAGTATACCACGGTGTACAGCTGGAAAAAGCAAACAGAAAAGTTTAAGTTTTTCAATATAACTAATTAAACATTAATAAATTCAACTATTTTATGGATGTCGCTACACTTATTGAGAACTTTGATTGCCGCTACACTAGCATGGCCGCCCTACTTCACTCCATCCCATCTCCTTACACTGGGCGCTTTGTGATTGGTGGAGAATGTAGCGACACCCAAAAATGCAAATGTGATTAGTTGAATTTATTATTAGTGTTTTATTAATTATATCTCAAAAACTAAGCGTCAAATCGAAAAACTTTATTAAACTTTTTTGTTTTTTCCAGTTCTACACCGTGGTATCGTTTTCTTGAATGAATTTCAGAACACCTGTATATATATATATATATATATATATATGTATATATATATGTATATATATATATATATATATATATATATATATATATATATTATATATTATCCTGTTTCTCTTCAAATAAAATCTTCATTTTTATTAGCCACCTCGTCTGTCTTCAGTGTATTCAAATATTTATATTAAAACAAACAAAAAAAGGGACTATATTTGTTTGTTTAAAACTGAAGGCTCTCGTCGCTGTAATACCTGGATCGTCGACTTCATTCACTACTGTCATTCGCACACAATTTATATTCATATGATATAAAATTTATATTGTTGAGACTATATCGTATTACCTACAATATTATCGATATATACATCTATTATATTCTGTAATACAATTTTACATAATAAATGACCCCATAATATAATATAAAATTTATGACAATATTAAAATCCTAAGTACAAAAAACTGTTTTATATATTTCGATTTGTGACTAAAAAATATGGTTACTTCCAGTATTTATTATACCACGTTGTGGAAAATTATTGTATTCAACCAGCATTATAGTAGGAAATAAAAAGGTTTTTTTTCCTGGTTACTTCAAGAATGTAATTTAAAGGTGAAATTTTATATATATTATGCTTATATTTTAGCTTATTTTATGCTTATTACCTTATCTAAAGCTTCCTATATGAGTTAATGACCGGATCAAAGGTTTGATTTACGATTTATTTTACTTGGACACAGTAGCAATAACCCAAATATATATAACGGTTGGAAATTTTGAAAACAATTTTTGGTATAAGTGTTTGGTATAAAATGATCTTAGATTAGTCCATTTTCTCATATCCGCCGGTTAGCATAGTAACTCAAATATGAATGACAAGAAAACTCCGTGCATTCTCCGCTAGGGCGAATCTGCTGTTTATCATAGATACCATAATAAACAAAATATTTAAAGACTACAAATGTAAGTAACGTAGAGTAGATAGGTAGATTGTAGACCATAAGGTCCATTGTGATGCCTAAGAATGTGAGGATGTGAGTGGAGTGGAAGTAATTTGTGAGAAGACTAGGGATTGGTAGGATGTGCGGCTGCAGCCGGCTCTGATAGGAACTATGCCGATATTCATCTGAAGTTCGTGAAGGAAACTGCAGAAAAGCTTCTCAAGCATAGCCGGTGACTTTGTTCTTGTCCCATATGCCGACAGTTTAGTCAATTAACCGCCCCCTTTTTTTTATAATTGACAAACTGCCGATGTCGGGATTCGAATCCATAACTTCCCAGTTTCCAAGTATGCATACTGCGCAGATATAACGCCTTATACCGGTCAGCTACTTGGACTGGTAAGTAGAGTAAGTAGACTACAAATAGTAAATGAATTGTATAAAGGTGCTATACACATATATAGTTTTGAAATCAAGGTTAATAACAAATGTTTGTTCTTTTTAAATAAGCATCTTTTGTTTGAAACCTTTTTTCTTAAACTAAATTTAGCCACAATTTTAGCTCACACATTTGAGTAATCAACCTTTATTTTAAAACTATATATGTATATAGCACCTTTATACAATTCTATGTGTTTTATTTTGTACATTTGTGCGTGCAAAAAATAAAACAAACAAGTCACGGTCACACATTGACAATGGACACCGATATATACAGATTATTTAAACTATCCACTCAGTTAGTTTTATTTCCATTATAGTTTTAATATTTCGGTAAGTCAATAATTATAAAATTAATTTATGTGTCGAGTTTTTTTCTTTAAAATTATTAATAAAAAAAATTCGTTACGCAGGAGCTGCTTCAACTTAATTTCCTTAGAATACATTAATCACTCTCTAGCGGTCCAATTTTATTAATGAATGACATACGTCGAGGAGAATGGGGGGGGGGGGGGTATATAAAGAAAGAAAAACACACAAAATAAAAAATATCTCTCTTAATATTAGAACAATCGAAAATTGCGTAAGAAAAAAACTTGTAGAAAATCAAATTTGCTATAATTCATCACCTTATCATTTTTGCTCAAACTCTAATGTGTACAGAGATATTGAGGAATTTAACTTTCAATCTTAAACCATCAATATTTCTGTAAATATTAGTGTAAAAGAAAAAATGATAAGTAACAAAATTACAGAAAAACTTAAAACCTACAACTTTACTTCCTATAAATTTTTCGATTTTTCAATTATTAAGGCAGATATGTCAAATTTTCTGTTTCCCCCTTCCTTTAAACCCCCCTTTCTCCTAGTTCGATTTTATCCATTAACGAACTTGACCTTTTGAATACCAAAAGCACCTTAAATACCAAATTTTATTCCGATAAAATGAAAACTGTGATCGCTAGAGTGATTACAGACACATATTTATATATATATATATATATATATATATATATATATATGTCCATAGATATATATATATATAAATTTTACAGATAATATATATATATATATATATATATATATATATAAATTTTACAGATGGTGATTTTTGACATCTACAAGGTAGGATCGATGGACATTTGAAGAAATTTTTGCGAAATTTTGACTTCGATACGGGATCAATAGCTCTATTTCCTTTCAGGAAATTCGCTAAAAAGAAAGAGCAATAGTTACATGGAAAGCTTTAGAAAACCAGAACTTTATACTTTAATAATTAGGCGGTATGGAAGTGAACGTGATGTATGTATATTATGACAGAAAAAAAACATAAAAAAATTATAATACATAAATTACAAAATTTAATGTTGATAAAGTGTCGTCTGTCCAAAACAAACATATGCCAATTTAGAGTTTGATACTTGTCTGTTTTTATAAAGATAATATTATTTAAATTTATTCGATTCATATTATAATAAATTATCCGCACTTAGTTAATACAAGTTTTATTTATTATTCATATTTCAATATATGTATTATATTGTTCAATTCGATGAAAGTATTTTATTTTTTTGTTCAAATAGTAATTTAAAAAATATGATTACATTGTAGGTTTACTTCCGGAACGGCCTAATAATATTAATTAGAAAGACAGATACCGCAAATGGGTCCCTGGCACCTAGACCAATGGGTCCTCTGTGCCCTCCTTGAGAACAGCCTGTCACCCGAAGCAAGACGCCTACGAGTAGAAGGTGCTATTTGAAGCAGATGAAGCTCTAGGATTCTGTTGAGGCCAGACGCCACACAGAAGGCCCACAACTTCTTCGTCGGGATTCTTCCCAGGATTGATGGGTCAGAAACGGCCCTAAAAATTATACTAATAAATTATTCCATTCCAAAATTATGGCCGCCAGAATTTCGGGCGTACACACATATAAGTATATATATATATATATATATATATATAATTATATATTCCAATTTTTATTTCAAATGTTTAAAATATCGTTCAAGGATAAAGGAAGGCTATGAAGGCGTAGGGCACACAAAATAAGATATGCCTCTCATAATATTAATAAAATGAAAGAATTTATAAGCATATTTAGTAGAAAATTAGTAAAAAATAAATTTTACTATAATTTACTATAAGACCATATTTTTTGTAGATCTAATATTTAACGAAATACATATTTTCATATTCCTTTTTGCATTTTTAATAATAAGCTAATATTACATAATAATTATTTTCTCGCTTAGTCAAGTTTAGCATGGTTAAGAAAATTATCTTAGTCAACATGACGAAATTTTTATTTTGAATTTGGTCATAGACTTACGAAATATGCGAATACGGGAGACTTAATTTTATTTTAGAACAATATTTGGAGCTGAAATTCTAGAGGTAGTAACCTCCATTTCGTTAGTAGGCTTAATAATTAGAGTATGTATTCGCCGTTGCTAGATAGATAGATAGATTATAGCGGCTACCCTAGGCGGGCTACACTTCGACCATAAGGTCCATTGTGATACCTAAGGATGTGAGTGAGTGGAAGAAATTTTTATGTGTTGACTAGAAATTGGTAGAATATGCGGCTGCACATGACTCTGATAGGAACTATGCCGATATTCATCTGGAGTTTGTGAAGGAAACTGCAGAAAACCTTCACAAGCATAGTCGGTTACTTCGTTCTTGTCCATACGCCGACAGTTTAGTCAATTAACCGCCTCTCTTTCTTTTTTCTTAATAATTGACAAACTGTCGATGTCGGGATTCGAACCCATAACCTCCCAGTTCCAAGTAAACATAACACCTCAGATATACGCCTTAGACCGGTCGGCCCCGCTTCTCAGGAAATTATCTATCTAAAAACCACAAGAGATACAAGAAAAGTTTAATCTCAATCGAAGAAAATTTTTAAGAAACAACATTTGTATACAACTTTTTTTTCTTACACTGAATAGTTTTGCCACAATATCAGCTCAAACATCTGTGAGCACAACACATTACATGTGATTATGTAATTAATTATCGTTATGCGTATGTAGAAATAAAATAAAGAGTATATGCACTGATTGTTAGTATATTAAGGATATTTAAACAGTTAATTGTTTGTTATATTTCTTGTTTCGGAATAATTGGGCTAGAATGCGTTTGATGTCAAGTATTATGTACTACATAAGGATATTAATGTTACTAATAATTCCATTTTCAAATGTGCGTCACTATGGTAATCTCTCTGTAATTACTACAGATTACACAATATACACATACGTATGAATATAGTAATTATGTGAAGTAAACTGTTAGATACTCAGTATATAACGGATAAATCATGATAAATTAAATCAAATTCTCAGAATGACTTTTCAATTAAAAATTTTAATCATGATAAACAAAAATTATAAATTTTTCCGCGCGGAAAGGAAGCGTTAATTTTTTCCATATTGATATTAATTAGTAAAATTCCATGACGTGTAAGTCTACAATGTACAAAGTATACACTTGTTCATTCCTGCTCATATCTTCCATAACCGTCATGGAAATTGGCATTATAGTAAAGTACTATGACGTTGAAGTGTACACACAAAAATTATAATACATGAAAACTAAACACTTCTTATAGTCTTTAATTCACGAACCACGTTAAAAATCCACTTTTTAAACCGTTTCTGAAGTGTTTAAGGACGTTCATGCGCTATGCCAGAATCAAATGAGAACTATCTTTAAAAAAATTTATTTAGGATTTTAAAAAAATTGTAAAGTATATCAATAATCTTAGAACGATTGATAACCTTTTTTTATTTGTACAAAATATTTAGAAGTATTTATTGTAAAATATCAGTAAATGTAAATTAAAAATTGATTTAACTTGATTTGACAGATCGAACAATAACCTATGTTTTGTTATGACGTTCACAGTGTGTATATTTTTTTACTGTGTGCTGTAGCCAGTTTTCAAAATATGGTGGCAAAAACAAACCTAACAAAACAGTTTTAATTTTATTATTCAATTAATTTTAACGTTCGTCAATACCATTTTTTTAATGCAATTAAATAAACTGCATATTTCCAAAAAATTATGTTCTCTCATAACCATTTTAATTGATAATTACTCTTTGAAATGATCGATGATAGGTTTAAAATTTTTGATGGAGGATAACTAAATATTGATGAGCTAATCAATTCACTAAAAGAAAATTTTTTATCTACTTCCAAGCCTCATGCAAACGTCCTTAAGAAGTGTATATAAGGGCAGAGGGAATAAAAATAACGTTAGTTAACAGTGTTTCGTTGTCAAATGTAAAGATATACCGAATGCAAACTGTATTATGAAAAACAAAGTTTCAAAACCATAAAATTAATATAATAATCACATTAAAACTTTAGTTTACGAACTAAAGATGATGTTACCTTTGAATATATAGAAGAGATAATAATTACTTTAAACGAATTATAATTTTCATAAAAGGTCCTTATTGAACAATGAATATTTTCCCCTTTTATGAGTTTAATTTTCTTTTCAAACAATAAAGAAAACAAAAACAAAAACGTGAACATTAAAATGAAATTTAAAAATGTATTTAGTTAATGAACTTATTCGGTTTTTTGGGTAAATTAAATTATCTCTTTTGATTTTAATTATTTCTACAAATATTATGAATGGGTATTTTTTCCATACACCTAAATAGAACATGAAAAATACATTATTATGTGTGCTTTTTAGTTGTTGTAATTATTGTTTTGCACATGTAATTAACATATTTTTATAATAATTTGTCCTCCGGTTTTTGTTGAAAATTTTATGTACACTCCCGTTCAATAAAATTGAACCAACCTGAAATATTAATTATCTTACATTTCATAAAACTTCTCACTTTTGTAACTCTTTGTATATTATTTATTTATAAATACACATAAATATTATATTTTTAAATGTGAAAACAGAAATGGAAGTTTTATATTTTTTTTATTTTTGTAAACAAGTAAGCGATGGAGTAAGAATGTGTAATGTAAATACATTTTAAGTTTCCTTTTTACGTATAAAAATTAAATAAAATGTTGTATCTGTCAAAAATATTTACTACAAGAATATTCATTTGTGAGAGATTGATTTGGTTCAGATCGGTTCAATTTTATTGTTGTGGGAGTATACTTCTGACGGTATACAAATCGAATATGAATATTGTATAATTATATTGATTATATATAATCAATTTTATATATATATATATATATATATATATATATATATATATATATATATATATATATATATATATTTATACATATATATATATATATATATATATATTACAAATATACGAAAATCTATGGTCTTTAGTAGAAGTTAAATATTTTTTGTTTTTTTTTCATTATCAAAATTATTTATGTAATTATTTTTTGTTACAGATAAATTGAAACCTACATACAAATCTAACGCATATCATATTATAAACTGAAAAATTAAATATTGAAAATGACATTAATTTCCAATGCATATTCTACGAGATCGAAACGATTTTATTATATTGCAATGTAATTCGCAGTTGTTTTAATTCAATTTTTAATTTTTTTTTTTTCAAAATAATTAAATGCTAGTGAGATAAACAATTTCATTATTATTAGAAAGTGTTTTTTTTTTTTTAATTTTGACATAAATAAATTACGCGTCTAAATAAAATTAAAAACTATATCAGTGGTACATTTGTTTTGTAAAATCAGTGAATTTCTAAAACTTCTGTAAACTCGCGAAATATTTGAGTTAACTCGCAATTTGTTTTAAATTACGTTAAAAGAGGGCTAAAATTTTATTAAAATGACAAACGATAACTAATTATTGAAGCTAAGATTATCATGGATTTTACAACAATGGAAACAAATTATTATCCTGATAGTTCATCAATTGCATCGCCATCGACTTTTATATCCACAACTTACGATGATATAACTTCAACTACAGACGGTACAAGCAACAGCGTTTTGAGTACAAACAGTAGCAGTACAATTGGTACAGCATTATTAATAAATTTAATAAATATGACAACACAGCCACCGTCTAACAACAATGCTAACACAACAACAGTATCAACAAAACGACCTCAACAACCCGATCAACAGATTTGGGAAGATTATCCAAAGATCCATGCAAATATGTCATTTAACATATTAAATATCACAAATGAATTACCAATTGAATATGCTCAACCAATGTATGGTTATATTGTACCATTTTTACTAATTATTACAATTATTGCAAACACATTAATTGTTGTGGTATTATCAAAGCGGCATATGCGGACACCAACGAATATCGTTTTAATGGCAATGGCATTATGTGATATGTTTACATTACTATTTCCAGCACCATGGCTGTTTTATATGTATACGTTTGGTAATCATTATAAGCCATTATCACCAATGGGGGCATGTTATGCATGGACCGTTATGCATGAGGTAAGTGTGATTACATGATTTTGTTTTTGTTTTATTTAATAGTACAATTCAATTATCATGTATTTAAATCAATACCGAACAAATATTTTACATGTTTTTTTCAAGTTTGAGTTATGTTTTTCACTGTGCCGACTGCGCCAATTGTGTATTCTGATGAAGCTTGAGTTTTTTCAAATGTAGTATATTGTATGGTACGATTTTTAAGCTTTATTTTTGGTACAGCCAAGTAATTATCATCATTAGTTTAAATTTATGTTGCTTAGTCATTTAATTAATTTAAAAGAAGTTGTCAGTAAAACAAAACACTAATCAATTAAAACTCTAAGCTATAGATGATATTGACGTACAATTTTTTCACTTGCATTTTCATTAGTTTGCATAATAGAGCTTGTAATGGACTCGGTACTAAATCTCAATATATTTTAATATTTAGATACCTTTGCAGAATCACTACGTATGACCCTTGTTATTTAGGTAACTTCATGTTGTTACCTCAATAACTATCAACAAACATATTTTGACAATATTTATTAGGCAAAATAAACTTTGGTTTAATTCCCAAAGATTTGTTTACTTAATTCATTTTAGACATAAGATAAAATATTTTCTTTAACTCTAAACTCTAAATAAATAAATCGTTCAAATCCAGAATCCAATCTTTTAAATCATTCCATTTTTATATCTCTTAATTATTAAAATCCATTATTAGTTAATGATAGAACATAACTGTTTAAAGCATCGTGTATCCGAGTGTATTTTCTAGCCATACACGTTGGGACGGGTAAAAACAACCAAGAGTCTCAGATGCTGTCACCTGATTCAAAAAATCCATTTTTTGATTAGCATATCTAAACTTTGTCCGATTTTAATGAAATTTTTTTTGAAACCCATTATTTTTGTTCTTTCTATTTCTACAATATAGAATTATATAGTTTTTATCGATTTCGAGCAGAGAACCCACTGACAGATCCCAAAAACGAATTAAGATATCTTAGATTTTCTATCAAAATTGTATTCTTTAATTAAAATTTTTTGGATATAATGGAATTATTGGGATCAAATATGCTTGAGATAGGCCAAAAAAACGCTCTTTGGATTCTGGTGACGTCGTAAGTTACAAAAGATCAATTATTTGACTAGCACAGAGTCTATTGTCCGATTTTGATGAAATTTTCAAACATATTACAAGACTTATGAATAGACCATCTCAAAAAACTGTTGTAGGTATTTTAGTTTTTTTAACAAATTTGAATTTCTTGACTAAAATTTAGTGAATTTGAAAAATAAAATTTATCAAAGTTGGACAAATTACATTCATGAGAGATTTTTACATTTGACTAATATTAAATGTTGCGTTTCCTCGTACTTTAATCACCTCTTTTACCCATTAACTAGTTTGATTTAGGTAAAACCGATTTATTTAATACTGAGAATATCCAATTAAAAATTCAAATTTCTAATTTTTTGTTATCTACAAACATAAGCAAAAAACTCTGAACGACCGTAATAAAGTTATTATTTTAAAAATAAAAATTTTCAACAAATTAAATTTATAAATAATAAAATGAAGTTAAGAGAATAATTTTTTAAATGATCGTAATTTAATATTAAAAATTTAATAGTTTTTAATACTTTCTATAAAAATGTTTATAAGAGGGATATAATAAAAAGTACTTATTTCTATTTTCCTTTGTTCATTTTAATGAAAAACCAAATAATGTGATAAAATACGAGACACTTTTTTCTACCTAGAATAAAATAATAAACATATAGAAAAAGGTTTTTATAGAATATTATGTACCGGGACTTGTCGAGTTGTGGTGGCTATTGTGAACTGTATCATATATGATTAATGTTGTAGTCTGTCCGATGTACCATCAACGCCAAAAGACGAGCTAAAATTTTATGCTTGATTTGTGCCTTATTTATTCGGGTTTCGGAAAAATGTTTCGAATAAAAGTTGTTAGTGTAGTTATAACGTAGAACTTTTATCCGAAGTATTTTTACGAAAACTGAATAAATAAGGCACAATTCAAATAATTTTTTTTAATTTTAGCTGGACTTTTGGCGTTGATGGTACATGAAATGCAAATTTATATTATATCTCAAATACTGGAATATATAAACGATGTCTCAATTACTTCATATGGAATATCAGATATATTACCGCCTCAACTGATTTGTTGGTTCTATTTCCTGAATAACACGTGTGATGTGTACTAAGAGGTCATGTAGTAGTAGCGGATACGAGGTCGAAGTCTGGAAAATTGGCCTTTCTAGACCTTCTTTATCGACCTCTAAAGGGCAAGGTTTCTTGTATGCAGTCTAGGTATTTGGAAAGTTGTGCAAATAATGCCGACTTTGAGAGGAACTATGCCGCATCTGGAGTTTTTGAAAGGAAACTGCAGAATACCTTCACAAGCATAGCCGGTTCATTTCGTACTTGTCCATATTATAGTTTAGCAATTAACAGCCCTTTTTTTTAATTCACAAACTTCCATCGTTGGGAATCGTACTCCGTTATCTCCCAATTCCAAACATTGCTCCTTTCACAGCACGGCCATTTGGACTAGTTATTTTAAGGTCGTTATAGGTTTGTTTGCATACGCTTATCGTTTTACATAATTCCAAATAAAAAAAGTCGTATTATATCACTGATCATGATGGTCAATCGACTTGCAAGAGATAACACGACCAGGAAATTTCGTACGTAATACAGTTATTGTTTCGCGGACTGCGTGAAATGTTACATCTTCCTGGTAAAACCACGTGGAAAATACATATGTTCTGATTCCTCATGATGATCCCTTTCATGTAATATCCATATTTTAGTCCTTAAACGAAATATTTTTCCCACTTAGACAATATGAAAAATGTCATGTTTACAGTATTGTAACATCTCTCATTGTATGATACCTGGACTGTCATGATAAATCAACGGATACCTCAGTAATAAAAATTGCACTAACTGTTTCGAGGGGAAAAAATAAGGACACCCTTCTTCTACAAAAATTCAATAAGAGGAATTGGAAATGAAATTTCAAACCTTGTCCTTAAAAGTACGTATTTTGAGAACATGGTATTCATCATCGGTACGTTTCTCGATGCTTAATTGATCTTTCCTCATAATTGGGGCCATTTTGTTAAAAAATAATAAATGTCCTTTTCTGTATACTTAACCGTTTTGTTGTGTACTATGGTCGTTTCAATGGGTAACTAACTTTTCACGTTGTTATAATAATTTCATAACATTGTTTGGTTGTTCAGTGAGATAAACAATACAAAACTAAAGTTTGCTTCATTTTTTTTTTTGTAATAAATTATATTTTATATGTAGGTTCTACTTTAAAAGCTCCACTTTAAATTCTACAAAAACAGTAAATATAGTTTTGTTTATGAATTTCTATAATGAATTTTTCACAATTAAAATAATTAAATTTGTATTTTTCCCGCAGTTCTACAATTTAGAAAAAAAAAACCCTTATAGTTTGCTATAATTTATATTTTTTTGAAAATATAAACTTTTTAATTTAATTTGTTTTAATGCCACAAAAATAGTGATGAGCAAAATTTTGTCTTGGTCTTGCAGTCTTGGTATGAATGTATGATCTGGGTGTTGGTCTTGCGATTTTGCAAGACCAATACCAACACTCAGATCATACATTCACTAGCAAGACCAAAACCAAGACCGAATGAATCAATTCTTGAATTAACCAAGATAATCAAATGATACTGCTTCCTTTACAGTAGTCCTGCCTCTTTCTTCAGGATTTACTACTACAAAATTTTATTAATACGGATCTAGAAATGTCATCACACATAATAATTTGTTGTATGATGTTAAAATAATTAAAGTTTAATCAACTCAAAGAGAATTCACAAGTATTTACTCCGCTTGGTATTGAATAAGTTTTAATGGTTTTTACGTTGGTTTGTTTCAACATTAATTTAAATATTCAAATTCATCTGAAACAATTATTATACAAACGAATTTTCTATCTGTTTTAGAAATAAAATTTCAAATTTCAACATACTATATGCCTTATGCGTGTGTTCACAGAGTTTCTGAAAATATCTTAATTTTTTCAATATATTGAAATTAAGACAAATATGAATTTTTTTTAAGCTATACTGCTTTAGGCGGGTTATAATAATCCGATCAGAGTGTATTTTCAGCCTATAACGGAAGTTGCATGTGTTGATGTTGTAACTTACGTATATGTTGTAAAAATTGAAATATCTCGAAAACCGCTTGAAATATCGAAAAAATAAACAGTGCGTGTTTTCAAGAAAAAATACGATGATTACGATAGCTTGACCTAAATATGTTTTTAAAAATCCAAATTTTTTTCAATATATATATATATAGGTTGTCCCGTAAGTAGTGGAGTTCCATAAGAGGATAGGTAGAGAGTACGATTTTGAAACGAGAAGTCCTGAGACATTTTTTTATTAGACGCACCGTTAATTAATTATTTATTAATTAAGGAAACTAGGTTGAAACCAAAGAATAGCTAGTATCTATGTATCCCAAAGCTACTATGAATTTTATCGCTCGTATCCACAGAAACAAAAAAGTAAAATTTAAGGGGTGGGATCTTTGTTTTATGAGTTTGCATGTCTTACAATTTTCTACAAATTGATAATTCCAAAAATTGAATTATTGCATTATTAAGAAAATTAATCAATAAAATAATTTTATTAATGTACTTTTGAGAAAACTTTATAATATAACGAATTTAATTTGAGCATTTTTTTTAAATTTATTATTAAAACAATTTATTTATTACATTTAAAAAAAAAAAATTAATTAATGCACTTTTCAAGGAAATAATAATTTGAAAAATTTAAGCAATATTGTTCCAAAAATTGATAATTGATAAAATGCACTTCTTGCAACTCTGGTTTCAACCTAGTTTCCTTAATTCATTAATAATTAATTAACGGTGCGTCTAATAAAAAAATGTCTCAGGACTTTTCGTTCCAAAATCGTACCCTCTACTTACCCTGTTATGGAACTCGACTACTTACGCGACATGTATATATATGAAACTAGACTATAGCCTGAAAAAGTATTACTTTAGTACCAATTTGGAGGGAGGAAAGTTGTCATTTTAGTCCCGAAAGTGCAAAAACTGTATATTTTGCTCAATATTCATTTAACTAAATTTTCAAAAAATTTAATAATGTTCGATTTTGATTATTTGTTGGGTTGTTTTTATATTTAATTTCAAGAAATGAAATTTATAAAACTAAGCCGATCCTGATTTTAAATGTTGACAAAAAAAAGTCATATTTTTGAAAGGATTTGTATCGAGAAAATGCGGCTGTGGAATAAATTAAACGTGTAAAATTATTAATTCTGTTCACTTCTGATGCTCAGTTTAGTTAATTTCTCGTAAAATTATTCCAAGAAACTCTCTGTGTACAGTAATGTCATTCTGTATATATGTATTTATCGTTACACCGAAATGTATACACATTTACCACATGTAACAAACTTTATAAAATAATATTATATATATCGAAATAATTACATTTAATAAATACAATACAATCGAGTCAAGTAAAAGTTAAGTATGTGTTGCTAACATTCTGGTTGAAGGAAAACTTTTCAAAATTTTATACATAGTTTTAATTTTTTAATATTAGATACGAATATGTGTTATAACGAACGTATGGTGTGAAAAAATGGTCCACATCAATTTTATATAGTACCTACTAGCTATCCCAAACTGTTTAACCCGCGTTAAATTTAAATTAAATAAATTAAATAAAAACAAATTTAAAAAATAAAAATCAATATTTACGGCTAACTAAGAATTTCAACGTAATGCTAGATAGCCTATGGTCTTCCTTATGAATGTGGCTATTTAATTCAAGAAGAATTTTTCAATTCGGACTGGCAGTGCCGGAGATTAGCGTGTTCAAACAAACAAACAAAAAAACTTTTCATCTTTATTATATTAGTATAGATTTAAGGCGTTTTTCTAATCTGAAATTTTGAAAAATACGATTTTGTTCATTTTCTGAATGTATAGAGAGACTTTTTAAAAAGAAACTAAAAAATTCTGAAAACTTACTAAATTGTAGGCATTTGAATTCTGTAGGATGCGGTGTCGCTCCGGCCCGCATCGGTCTTTAAACTACATTTTTCAAGCTGGTCTCCATGATATCTCGAGTCACTTTATGCATGGTCTACAAACATTACAAAATTTTATATTTTACTATTTAAAAAAAAACTTGTTTTTTTTAAACATTTTAAGGTTTTTTTAAATTTTTTAAACAATTTTAGGTTTTTTTAAATTTTTTTACATTGTTGTTCCTGCCATAATGAGAAACCTTTTTAAACAAGATTTTGTTTTGTTTCTGATGAACACTAACCTCAAAATCTAGTCAACCAGCACTTTTTTCGATGGGCATATTTAAGTCCTTGAATTCTCATTTTAGTTGTTTTTAAAATGTCCATAAATAGGTCCAAAATAGATTACTTCTTTAACAATACCTTTAACTTCCCATTCCTTTTACTTCTTTATAAAAAAAATGTGAAAGAAGTGTAATATTATTGTGAGACACGCACCAAATTAGCAACGAGCAACATATCTCTGACTCCATATTCCAGAGATAATTACGATTAGCTAATTCATACTGATGATGACTACCTTATAGTCGAAATACATATTTATAAAATACAAATAATTGTTCTAGGAATTGGGCCCCATTTTGAACTTTAATTTGAAAAAACCTAGAGTTCTCTTTGATTATTTTAATAATCTTTATATGGATCAATTTTGATAACCGATTTGTACCTTCTCGAATAGTCATATTTTAGTTTTATATATACTTTCTCTACATATTTGTCTGAATTACAACATTTTCTGGATTTAATTTAATTTCTATATATGAAGCATAGTTACAAATTACAATACATTGAAAAAAGATGTATAACATAAATTCTACAATTGAAATCACTTTAAATTGTGAATTGTGAAGTAAAAACTAGCAAACATTTCATCGAAAAATGTTACATAGAATTGTAAAAAAAAAAAAAAACAGGAACGGTTTGCTTTTTGAATAGCCCCTTGTTTACTATTTAGGTCAAATATAGTGCAATATTATATTCTATATAGAAATATTTCAACTTCCTTTCATAATTTCTCAAGTATTTACGAGTATTTTCGATACTTGCTGTAGTAATACATTTCTTTAAATCATTGAAGAATACTCATCTACAGACAATATGGTCGTGTTCATTAAAACAAAAAATGTTTGAACATTATCTTTTTAAGAAGAATTAATAAATATTGTTTTTTGAAATGTTTACAACCATGGTAATTCACATATAAATAAACATAATATTTCATAAATCAATAAAGATCAATTATATCTTTCATATAATAATTATTATTTAAATAAATAATAAATATATATGAAAGATATAATTGATCTTTATTGATTTGATTTATGAAATATTGTGTTTATTTATATGTAAATTGCCATGGTTGTAAACATTCAAAGCAACCGTGATAATAGAGGGAAGTTATAGTTGTTATGCAACAAATAAAAATGATGAACAAAATTATAATAATAATTTAATGAAGAAGTGATACCGCTACAAGGTCAAACAGACAGCTCGAGTGTCAGCTCAACAACAAAACAACAAGTCGTTGGAGATACAGCTTGTCTCATAATTGTGTCGAGTTTTTTAATTAGTAGCTCAACTTTTTCCAATAAATAGTCCTCAGCAGTCATCTGAACAAAATTCCGATAGCAATTTTCATCCTCTGTACGAAGTTCGTACAAAAAATTTTCCACTGTTTTGTCCAAGCAGACCTTTTCTTTCTTCTTGCCTCCACTCTTTTGTGGTTTATTATAACTATAAGACAAGCGGCAATCTTTTTTTTCACAAACATTTCAACTAATTTAGCTACGTCCACACGGAATTGAACCACAGCAACGCACAAAATTCAACTAGCAGCTCTACCGATAGCAGAAAAGACTAGACGAATTTACTATACGTCTAGTTTTGTTTTCTCTTCGTGTGGTTCACTTGTATAGTAATATTTCTGTATAGCGTATAGTTCGACTATAGGATAGTAAAATTATGCGTATAGCTTACTATACCTAGAGCTCCTGTGGACATAAATACTAGTTTACTATACCTATAGTAAAAACTATACGCTAGTTTTCTATCTCGTGTGTACGTAGCTTTACACACATAACACGTAACACACAGCATACCTTTCTGCGCCATTATTATGTAGTAGCCCAAGTTCCTAGCAGATTAAAAACTCTACCAGACTGTTAGATATATAATAATTAATATAGTCCAATATAATTTATACCCTAGAGGTTAGAGTGGCTGCCCTGTTGTAAGACACACTTGGACCATAAAAGCTCCGTTGTGATACCGAAAAAGTGGGTTAACCAATCGCTGGCCACTTCTGCATAAACCATTTGGAGCTGTTTAAAACACCGAGAGTTCTTTGACGTCAACAGACTTAAGGTCGGAATTTATACCCTAAATTAATAATTAATTTTTTATGAATTATTATCTAGGCAACGCTATTACAAAACAAACCAAGGTTTTAATGAAAATGTATCAAGAATGTATATTACTTTCAATGGATGAGCCCTGTTTTGCTAATAGTTACTACATAGATATACAGGATAGCTGATCAAGTATTACTTACCAATTTATATTGATTTCAATTGAATAAAGATGCAGTCTTACTTCATTATTTATGCTGTTCAAAACTGCAGTACAGATCTGTTCAGAAATATAGAATCACCCTAACAGGTTTATATCACAAACCGTGTGATAAAATTCAAATTACTTCTGATTTTTGGCTGCTCCTATATCTCCGAATCCGATGACTCAAGCCAAAAATTTGTTTGGGACCAGTTTTAGGATACTTGGAAAAAACCATTTTACCCTTTCCCCTTTCAAACTGTTACATCTCCTGTTATATCCCTTATTTTTGGCAAATAGGGTTCATGAAGGTTAGGTTAGGTTAGGTTGTAACGGTTGTCAAGGATTCAGGATTTCAGGATATATATATATCGGCATAGTTCCTTACGAAGTAGCCTCCTGTAACACAACGGACCCATTCCAAGCCTGCAAACAAATTTCGTGTCTTTCTTAGTATAGGTATATATCTAATCTAATTGGTAACTTATTTTAATTAATAACTAATTACTTGAACGTCTGATTTAAAAATGGTAAAGGACTTTTCGTCTCAGAATTCAATTTTCTATCCATACCTTTAGTTGTGCCCGTGACTTATGGGACACCCTGTATAATATATATAATAATTAACGACCCCATTTATTTTTATTTTGTATTTAATTGGCAAACGGCTCCAACTTTGGGAATCGAACACGCAACTTGGAATGGTAGGGTTCAATAAATACATATACCAATTTTATTGCTGGATTCAAAAAATAAAAAAGGTTTTTAAATTCGGATGGGTCTTTTTTTTTTTAATTTACGTATACACATACACACTTAGATAATATCATGCCATGCTACAATAGTTTTGAGTCGTACATGGTTGCGTGTATACCAATTTATAGGAACTTATAGAAAGTTTCTTAATCTTCTAATATTTATTTCTGTTCAATACTCCAAGTATAGTGTTTTTTTTAATGTAATTTATACTTTTAATTTTACTTTTGGATTACAAAATTTTCGAAAAGTTTTAAATGATTTTTGAACACGCAATTTGTTGTAGGTGTGTCTCCAGATAATGAATTTTTGTGAACTTTCTGAGAAAACTTATTATTTCTATGTTTTACGACAACAAGTAAAACCCATTAAATTGTTTTATAATAAAATTGACATTGTTTTTTTTTTTAGTTTTCTCAAAATTAATTAATTAAAAATATTCTTTTCAAAATGAACAGAATTTTTCGGGAGTTTTAAATGAATTGAGTTTATGATTGTTAAAAATATCTTAAATTGTTTTCTTGTGGAAATTTTCATTAGACAATTAATCTATTTCGGTTAATAATTAACCAAACCCGTTTTAAAATATAAATATATTTGCTCTGAAGGAGAAACTATGTTTACGAAACTAAACTCAAAATAAAACAAGTGAAAAGCACAACTGACAGAGTTAATGGCTAACTGAATTTATGAAAAAAAAGTTTCAAACAAAGTTTTTTATTCAAAAAAAAAAGAACATTTTTTGTCTGTAAATTTTATAGTTATATCTCTTACGGTTTCAAAGAGAAACAGTTTTGCCCCTTTTGCCCAAACATGGTCTGATTTTGCCCATTTGCGAACTCGACCTTATTGTGTTTACGAACGGATAACCTTACAAAAATAGAATAATAAGATCATTTTATGAATACCTATACCTAAGTCCGGACTAAACTTAATATAACCTGGTATATATTATATACCGGGTATAAAAATGTTGTTACAAAAATCTTAAATATACGTTTTATTTAGGTAATTACTTCCAAAAAATTGCAAAAAACTTTAAAGTCACTCAAGTGAAGTTCTACTTGACGTGAACTTAATAATAAAATTTGAAAGTTCTTGGGCTTTTCGTCTTTAAGTGGATGAATTACCCTGTTCAAATCCACATATTTATGTATTCCGACCAAGACCCTAAAATGATATTTTTGACTTAAAGATACCTCCAAATGTAGATATCAGACTCAACATTGATTCGACATACCAAAAACATTTATATACAGTTTGTATATAGATCAGTCCAAGTTTACTTGGAAACTGTAAGATTATGGGATCGAATCCCAACAGCGGCAGTTTGTCAATTATTTAGAAAAAAATAGGGCGATTAATTGACTAAACTGTCGGCGTATGGACAAGAACGAAGTAACCGACTATGCTTGAGAAGGTTTTCTACAGTTTTCTTCACGAACTCCAGATGAATATCGGCATAGTTCCTATCATAGTCGGCTGCAGCCGCATATCCTACCATTTCCTAGTCTATTCACAAAAATTCCTTCCACTCTACTCACATCCTCAGGCATCACAATGGACCGTATGGCCGAAGTGTAGCCCGTCCAGGGCAGCCTCTACAAACTATCTATCTATCTTGTATATAGAGGTAATATTTTACGTCATACAGTATTTTGTTTGTTCTGTGTACAGAGGTAAAAAAATAAAAGAATAAACTAATCATATTTGTCATAATAATATTGGAACGAAAAGCAATAAAAATGTCTGTTTATTTTGAATTTAACGAGTTAGAATCGACACAATTTCAAATAAACGATACTTATTCGCATCGTAAGTGATAAAATTAAATTGTTATTACAATCCTAATAACCAAAAATAAATATAGATATGGGAGATAGCTATTAGTTTGAAAAATAAAAATTCAAAAATATTAGTTTCGTTCTTTTACCTATCACCGCACCGTGTCTGTCGGTCGTCTGTCTACACTAATAGAAGGAATTTCTTGAACCAAGTAAATATGTTCAAAATATAATACTCTGAGAAAGAAATCCTTATTGTCAATCAAGATACTTGAAGATACTTATTCAAGTAAACAAATTCTTGAATGAAAACAAGGATTTCTTTCTCAGAGTATCATATTTTGAAGAAAACATATTTACTTGATTCAAGAAATTCCTTCTATCAGTGTATCAATCTGTTTTTAAATAATCTATTTCAAGACAATTGATACGAACACTGTTACGTCAGTAATTTTATAAAATTTCTGGTTTCGGAAAATACTAAAAGAAAACCAAGAATAAGATAGTTCATTATAAAAGCGCTTTGTATATCATTCCGTATGGTCCAGTTGTTAAAGGCGCTCTACTTGGAACTGGTACGTTGCTGGTTCGATTCCTAACACTGACAGTTTGTCAATTGAATTAATTTAAAACAATTAATGTAGCTGTTAATTTACTAAACTGTCGTCGTAGATAGACAGATTGTAGAGGCTGCCTTGGACGGGCTACACTTCGACCATAAGGTCCATTGTGATGCCTAAGGATGTGAGGATGTGAGTGAAGCGGAAGGAATTTTTGTGAATAGAATAGGAATCGGTAGGATATGCGGCTGCAGCCGACTATGATAGGAACTATGCCGATATTCATTTGGAGTTCGTGAAGGAAACTGCAGAAAACCTTCTCAAGCATAGCCGGTTACTTCGTTTTTGTCTAAATAATAATACTAAATAATACTAAATGGACACCCTTTCTACAAAATCTATCAGAAAATGTTCAACATTATATAGCTGTTTAAACTACTAAGTGTTAGAATGTCATCATTAACATTCCTCAAATGGACTATTTTGTACAAATCTTTTTGTATTCTTAATAGGCTACAAAAAGGCTAGTTTTATTATCAATTTCATTGAAGATTTGTGTCAAGTAAAAATGTTATTTCGATTGTAATCATCATGAATGTTACGGCAATGTACATTGTGAGAATATATACTAGAAATGTCTAGAAGAATATATTATTAGTTAGACTATAGTTTATATATACAAATCTATATGTATAATATATATAGATAGAAAATATACGAATACACCAACAGAATAATGTCTATCATTAAATTTAACAACCGACAATCGGTTTCTTCATTTTGCTGTCATTCGGTTTTTTTATATATGCGATAATATTCGAGCAAATGTTTTACAAATCAAATACCGACGCAACCAAATTTGGTAAACAGTTGGAATTCAATGCATTTCAGAAATTGTTTAAATATATTTAAAACTTTACCTGAAATAACATCGTCTAACTATGAATATTTATGGCATCAAGTATGTTACTAGTTGATAGCTAGTACGATTCTATGAAAATAAATGTTGAACGAACATAAAGTCAATTCGTTTAACACAGGGAGAACATGACTTCTTGACGGGACTTTGCAGGATTGCAGGATTGTAAAAGAAAGAAAGCGCACTAGCTAGCCAATCCCGAGATAAAAGGCTGTCAAAACTTTTAGTGCAGGGTATCGTATCGAGTATAAATTTTTGTTTTAGGCCGGGTACACACGTTACGGTGTACCGGAGAGGTATACCTGTACAGGTCACCTGCGCAGGCATGTAGACCTGAGCGTGTGTATGAGTCACTCCGGTATGCCTGCACAGTTTTTATGTTTTTAAACGGTTTTATTATTATAAGAGCTTGAGGTGATATTATAGTTGAATACTTGAGACATGCGTACGATCGACCCGTTGCAAGAAACCTCAAAGTAAAGGTTACGTAAGACATAAGACGGAAGAACTAGCGTATACTTAATAGACAAAACATGTCATTGAATTTTTGATTATCTAGATCAATTAGCTAGTCTTAATAGTATATTGTTAGTTTTGTTATTTCGGTAATACCCAATTAGCCAAGCGTACTTATATATCCCTGGAGAATGATTTCGATTAGCGATTTCATACTTTTAACGTCTATTTTCTGTTCGAAATACTGTATATGTATACCCTGTATATGTAAATATACAAGGTATATTAAGTTTAGTCCCGACTTTGTAATGCTTAAAAATATTAATCCTTGATAAAAGAGATAACGAGCTGAAATTTTTTTGCGTGTTCTAGAGCCACGTGTTTCCCCCCGCTAGGGGGGGATATACGTCTTTGAAACCGTAAGAGATAGAAAAAAATTTGTTAACAAAAAATTTTCTTCTCTTTAAAATAAACAACTTTTGTTTGAAAATTTTTCCATAAACTCAATAGTTTCCTCATAAATTATGGGTTAAAAGTTCCTCGGAGAGCGAATTGTGAACAATTCGAATACGCAGAATTGTTAACAATTCAATCACTGATATACAACTCAGTATATACTGGGTATTCAAACAATTAACACAGTTAGTTGTTACATTACTTGTCTATTAATTATATTCATAATTTTTATATTCCACCATAATAGTTTGTTTTACGATTTTACGTAAAACCAACGTAACATTTATGAATTGAACCAAAATCGGATTTTGTACAATGCACAACAGCAACTGATAGAAATAAATGATATTTTCATTGAATTTCGTTAAATCGGTCAAAACGTGCTATCGTACCGTTTGCTTGCATTTTATTTTCAATATATATTTCAGTCACGTACAAAATATTACTAAAATATAAATTTAATCATTTAATTCAATTATTTTTTGTTTTCTGGCGAAAAATACAATTTTTATTTTACTGGGTATTCAAGAAGAACAGCAGTCATTATGCCCACAAACTTTAAAAGGTGGATAACATTGATTTAGTTTTAGTTTACCTGTTTCTTTTGCGACATAAAAAAATCAAAATTTTTTAAATGAAGGTCATGTTTGTTTTTTTCTAATTTTTTTTTTGTCTATAGGAAAACTGTGATTAAAACTACTGATTAATATCAAGCCACCAAAGTTTGGTACAACATTTTTTAAACACCCGGTGAATTTTTGTTTATACGTTGGCCACATTACACTACTGACTGCTAGCTGGAAATAAAAATACATAGTATCAATATTTATGGGAAAAATATAACCCAAAACAATATGTGCAATTATTTTGTGATATTAATACGGCTATTGTTTTTTTTTTATTCTGGTTTTTTTCTAGACAGCGTGAAATAAAAATAAATAAAATAGTGATTTTATTTTATAAATTGTGAATTTATTTCAAACGCGTGTAATAAAGGATGATCTAGATAGATAGATCGATACATTTTGGGGTCTAAAAAGTATTGCACTTCGACCTTCTGGTCCATTGTGTGCTCCCCCTTCTACTTCAGTCCAACGAGATTCGCTTCTCCCATATGCTGGCAATAGCCAGGAGCTTTCTTAACAGGTATTCCTGAAGGTTCAAATATTCGGGGTGTGATGCACCGAATATCCTGTATTTGCTGTAACCCAGAGGTTCGCAGTCAAAGATAACGTGGCCCAATATTTCTTCCTGCTCACCACACCATCAATGGTAGCCATCAATGGTCAATTATATGGATCAATTATCAATTATGGGTCAATTATATGGACCTTCGCAAGATATTGCATATGTACAGTCAACTTTTATAATTGATTTGTGCCTTATTTTTCCCAAATCTGAATATATAAGACACAAATTATAAAATTTTTAAATTATAGCCGTTGTGTGTGTACACAAGGCCACAAAAATGGCGTTCATTTTTCAAAAGTTGCATATTTGATTTGATTTTCGAAAAAAAAGGTCGAATAAAAGTTGTACATCTTAAAAACATACTTTACTTTTTTGCAAATTATTTTTTGTGCGAAAACCAAATGCATTCGGCATACAAATCAACTATAAAATTTGTGGCCATGTTTCCTTTTAGTGCTGTATTTTGAATTTGGAATATTTATATATTATTATTTGAGTATACTTAAACATTAGAATACAATACTTATGTCAAATTCCATTAAGGTTGCGTACGATATAGTATGAAAGAACTATTGTATACTATATAGATAAACATGCCTGTTGACGCCTATGATAATTGATATAAGAGAGTGCAGCAAATCCTAGGTTTATATTAATGAACAAATAAATTGATAAAATAGGTTTCAATGATCCTGTTTAGCGAACTGATCCCTAGAAGAGTCTTAGTTAGTTAGTCTATTAGTTTTTTGTAAATATGTTTACAGACTTGTTGATTTTATGTTTACCAAAAATTTGAATTGGGCACAGAATTAATAAATTTGTAAGCGAGTTAGTAGTAACATCCAGTTAGTTTGGGATGCATACTGTTTTCATATAATCTATTTTCAGTTAGTTGAAATAGTGAGTAAAAAATTCGAATATCGAAGCATTAGTGATTCAAAAAAACATTTATTTAGTAGAAACAATTATAAAAATAAAAGTGAGCTTGGATCATACCCAATTTGGCGGTAGTAAAATCTACAATCTGACAATTGGTGATTTACCGATAATCCCCTTTTTCCCGTTTTATCCTATATCACCAGTGAACAACGGCAGAAACTAGTCAAGGTAAGTCCGAAGGAAACTTAAATTGGTAAAATTGTTTTTTACCATCATTAGTTTTTAGAATCAAATTTTAATTTAGTTATACAGTCCACTCCACGGACGTTATAAGCTTAGGCGCGTCCAATGCCGTTTACATGAATCTTTGCCAAACTTGCAGTAAAACAAATACAAATTAATGATGCAAGCAAGTAAGATTGCTTGGACAGTTTCTAAAAGATATGCAACAATCATTTTCATGGTTAAAAATCAAAATCCCTGACGTAATTCCCAGCACTACGAGCTGGTAAAGAACAAACCAATTCAAGCGTTAATTTGATATATAAATCAATATAATATTCGCATATCGTATAATATATAACGATACCAATAACATAATCACACGGACTTACATAATAACCCAACCTAAAACGAGAAAAAAATAAAAGAAATAAGAGAAGAATGGAAAAACTCTCATATCTCTCTAAGTGAATTCACATATCCTCTCCAGTCGACACAAGCTTTTCCAGACAGATTGAAGTTGAGTTACATACTAGAGCATACCAACCAACTCATTTTATATGTGAAATATTCCACGTGTTTATTCAACGTGTCAAACAGATGAGCAACCAAGCAGAGTAAAACTTACCAACTCATCTCCAGACCGTAATCTCCATGTTCGCGATGACATCTGCAAAGTTTGTAATATGTATAGGCAATAAGAGTTGTGTAGGATATTTAACCAATAGAGAAGATATTACGTGATATCATGTACTTAAGTAGCTCATTTTAGCTGATATTCTGCTTGTATGTGTGTGTGTGTGTGTGTATTATAAGCTTATTGAAGTTAAAATTTATATCAAAGATATACAGAATGTACCACAAACAATTAGATGATAAACGAAAGAATTGATAAATTTAAAATGTGAAAAAGATAATATAACCACTGGAACTATAATCATGGACCTCCGCCTAACCGGGAAATGTGCTATCCATTACGCTACAGTTAGTTAGTGATAACATTACATTTCTTATTCACACATACTTTTATATTGTACGGGAACCGGAATACCCACGTTCTGTTGTTTACAAATTAATAATTTTTTAAATGAAATTATTATTTTTGAGTTGCAACAATATTCCATTTACAGCCTATCGAAAAAAATAACCAGTTTGGACATAAAAATTGTGGGAACATCAATTTATACAGATCCGGTTTTTGAAATGGGCACAGATGTACCACCATTCACTGTAGTCTGTGATAGGTATATTTGGGCGGATGGAGAACCATTTTAAGACAAGGGGTAGAAATTTATGGTGTAAGGCTCAAGGCAGACATAACCATGACCTAACTTGGAAAAATTTGCCATCGTTATTCAGGCGAAAGTCTATGCCGTACATCTACGTAGGGGTTACATCAGAACTTACATTATCTCGGATAGTCAAGCTGCTCTATGAGCCTTGCTTGTCACTAAAATCAACTCAGGAAATTGCCCAGAACTGGCAAAACGGAACAACGATAAATTGATCTTGATACTAGATCACAGTGGTCTCGATAGAAACGAAAAAGTAGATACCTACACACACACACACCACATTTTGTTCGAAAATTCGCTAAAAATTTATTTTCCCATTATAACATAAATTTTTTTATTGAACTATATGTTTCCTCAACAATATGCCTGCACAAATGTATAGGTTCCAGCAATTTTTTTAAAGTACAACCAATAGTGTTGATAAAAATTCATTTTTAGTGTAACACCCGGTACATTAACTTTTGTGAAAAATTATTATCATTTCTCTTGAAAAATTGCCAGTTAAATAATGAGCCAGATAATAAAATTATTGTATATCACAAAATATAAAAACATAAACAATGAGTCAATGGACTCGTTCATTCATATTTCTGACTCATAACAATGATAATAATCATTTTGTAGATCAATGAATGGTTAGTTGTAAATATGTATCACATTAATTTGAACACTAAAACTAGATAGCTTTCTTAAAACAAAGTTTTTTTTCAAAAATTGCTTCTTTATTTTCTGCTGTCAATCTTTTCAAGCAGATTTTTCAATTTTTATTCATTTAAACTTTATGAAATTCATGTAAGCTGCACGTGATGATTCCAACCACAAGGTTTGTGATCTTAAATACGCATAGGGATCCATGAATTTGAATGAGTTGAGCTCGCTCGCTGTCAGTTCAATTAAGTAATACATAAAAATTTAATTTGTTCACATAACAATAAAAATAAACCGTCTATTCTCGAGAGCTCATGATAATAATAGCTACCAATTTAGTGTTAAAATAAATAAATAAATATATATATATATATATATATATATATTCCATTTATTAAAAAGAATAGTATCCATTTAATTTATTAATAGGTTTTATTGACATTCGTTTAGAAAACGAATTAACATTATTTTTCGTTTTTAATACTTCAAATAGTAAACTTTTTTGTATGGAGTCAACCATTTTTAATAGTTCAAGGGCATGACTTACATTGAAATTATTACATTGAAAAACGTCGTATTGGGAACTCTAACCCTTGGATATGCTCTCTAAAAGGTAAATTGACACCTAGTAGGTCGATGTTTCCTACCTCAATCCCAGTGACATACAACTTAGTAACTACTGCTAGTAGGTTGAAATATTAAGTTCCGCCTCCTATCAGAGATCCCAATAACCGCAAAAGAAAGCCGAATACGGGCATTGAGCATAACGCAAAATTAATATGCTCAAAGTAATTCAAACGCGGTATGGTATCGTTTGTACTCAACCATTTTGATCAAGAACCGCTCTCCTGCGAAATCTCCTCCTTTTTCAGCGGAAAGTATTCATTTTGATGAAAAATGATTCTTGAAATTACTCTCAGGATAGGAAAAGGACATATATCCTTACGCTATCCTTAAAACCAATTTTTACCATACTTAACTTATTTATGCATACGCAAATGCAATGTTTTTTTTTATTATGGTCGATGATAAGTAACTATTCCAACCGAGTACCTACTAAAATCTTTCGCTACAGCGGTCATACTCTGAGTTGGTCAGGTTTGAGTATTTTTGAGCCGCAGCACTAAAATGGCGTCCTATATATTTTAGATATTGGGGCATAACTATTAAAATTAATTAAGTTAACCATTTTAACTGAGTACTACAATCTTTCATTTCATCGGTCATACCCCGAGTTGGTCAGGTCAGGTTTTCATGTTTTTGAACCTCCACACAAAAAGGCGTTCTATATACTTTAGATATCGTGACTAAAACTTTTGAAGTAGAAAAGTAAATAATGAAGTAAACGAAAAATTTTTGTATTTTGATTTTATTTTTCCAAAACATTTTTTTTTTTTTTAATTAATTTTACCAATCAATCATTTATTCAATGTTCTATGTGTAGTCTTCGGTAAAACAATTTCGAAAATAAAATATAAATTAAACAACAGCAAGTGCCAAACCAAATTGACGGTAAATGGAATAAAATTAATGACAAGATACAACTCATTTCATTGTCTATCAACTGATGAGTGTAGTACCTACATACAAAAATAATTAAAAATGGTCCTTTTATATGTATAAAACTCATTATACTGCGTGTAAGCGTCAACCCTTTTATGTAGATACTTTTTTAATTATGTATATACGGTCTATTTTGAAATAAAATAGTACTTTTATCATAGAACGTGCTAGTTTTCTTTTTTTGTAAATTAACAAGCGTTTCGAATTTCTATGTAAATAATACTACTTTTTATGATAGTAGAATTAAAATAATGTAAAATTGTTTTATTAAAATTATAAAAAAATGCAGCGACATTATGGTAGCGGTAATATAAATAGAATATTATTTTTAGTACTACTCTTAATTTTCAGTTTCATAGTAAAATAAATAGGTGAAAATAACAACTAACTGAGTTAAGTTCTTAAATACTCTATCTATACACTCTCGTTCATAAAAATTGAAATAGTTGAAACATTCGTAGTGTTATAATACATATATATACTAATATAAACGCTTTGAATGTGACCTACTAGTTCAATTTTAACGAACGGGAGTGTACATCAATGTTCCTTATCAATGTGTCCATTGATTTTAGCGAATTTTCTAAAAAAGTTCAGCTATTGGTTTCGTACCAGGAATTCTAACCGAACCAAAACTGAAACCAAAATTCGGCCAAGACCGTTTAATTTGCATAAATATAATCGATACCGTTACCATTTAAAAAAAAATTAAAACTGATTATTGTATTTAAAAAACCGGTTTTAAAACCGTTATATATTTTGTGTATGCGAAGGTAAAAGGTTTATTTTGCCTGTTTTTGCACGAATACTACTGATTACTACTTCCACATAGTCGTTCTACAAGTTTATAATGCTTATATATCATCACTGGCATACATATGGACTGCGGTTCATTATGCCGCAAACCAAAAATTCAAATTGAAGTTTATGCTAGAGCCATCTATACTGGTGATTAGTAGCGACAACTAAGCATAAAATGCAGTGCGAGAACTAAACATTAAAAAAAACATTCTTTATATTGAGTTTTCTTTATAAACTAAACAGTAATGAAGATTATTAAAATAATCAAAGAGAACTCTAGGTTTTTTGAAATTATATTTCAAATTTTGCCCCTTTTCCTAGAACATTCGTTTGTATTTTATAAATACGTATTTCGTACCACAATGCAGTCATCATCAGTATGAATTAGCCAATCGCAACTAAATGTTCTAGGAATAGGGGCAAAATTCTTAATATAAACATTAATGAATATTCCTTTGTAATGTACCATTTAACCTGGCACAAGCTAGCAAAATTGTAATTGTTTATATTTTAATGGAATTTACATAACGATTTTTTCAAAAATCGCCATGGTGATAAATTCTCGAGAAAATTCAGGTGATTTCTGAGGATTCATTTTACTAATATTGTGAATTTCGTGACAACCTAATAATATAGCTTGGAAATACCTTAAGCTTTTTCCATTCCATTCAATTAATCACCGCATGACGATACGAATTTAAATAGTTTTATTAGAAAATTTTCAAGCAGCCAATTTTCATTTTCAAAACAATTAGTTCAATTAGATACTAGTGTAGGTAGGTACCTATCTATAATAAATTACAGTTAAAAACAGTAGGTGTATAAAATGTCAAATAATTTGTTTAATTTTATTTTGTACCAAAAGTTATAGCAAAATGTTGATTTGCAACTTTCAAAACTTGTTCTTCATTCTACAGGCCTCTCAATAATAATAATAATAATAATATGAATGAAAAGTTACTAATAATAATTCATTTACTAGAGTTACCCATATACCTATAACTTTTTAAATAAACTAAAGTTTTGACATAAATGTCATAATTTTATAACATAGATTTATATTTATTTATAAAATATAAAATATTTATTTAAAAAAAATAGTACCCAATAGTTTAGTTTTAGAAAATACTACTATTATTAACTATTTGTTTTTTATTATCTGTAAATGATTTATAAATATGTGAAGTTATTAGCGTATGTTGTTCTATTTTTACTGTTTATTTCGATCGATGTATTTTCGAAATAAAAATCATTCATGATAGAGTAAAAAAACACCAGTTTAGTAATTGACTAAACTCTCGGCGTATGGACAAGAACAAAGTAACCGGCTATGCTTGTGAAGGTTTTCTCCAGTTTCCCTTCACGATCTCCAGATGAACGAAGCTAATATTCACCAGATTTTCAAAAATTTTCTTATAAAGTTTATTGCTACATGCATCATTAGATACAAAAAAGTTTTTCAAAAGACAAAGAGGTTTGAAATACTCTTTCATACACCCATGAGTTTTTCTAAGAATATGAGCAAAGCCGCGAGGCCAGTCATAAATATTAGTGAATTACAATAAATTTAAATGATAATTTTTTATTCAATTTATAAATTTAAACAAAATTTCATGTAATACTGATTATTGAATATAATTTGTAATCAATCAAAGCATACGCGGTGTTAATTATTTAAATAAATATACCAAATGTTTATAAGAAAATCACAAAAAATTGTATATTTATTGGATGAAATGCATAAAGAATTGTTAACAAACAAGCCGTACTGCCATAAGGTAGGTTCGATTCCTGGTTGACGAGTTAATTTTTTCATATCAGTATTTAATTTAATTAAAAATTCAATGACAATGAAATTTATCGGAGTATACGCTTCATATAAAGTCTTCTACAGTTTGTCATACGTAACCGAAAGGAATTTGGACAAACATCGTTATGTTGACGCGAAAGTATACACAAATAAACAAATATTAAAATAAATAAATAACTTCAACAGAAGTAATACTGTCTAAATAAATAAAAAATTAGAATAATATGAAAAACTTGGCTATTACGTCACAATCGTCTTTGGTGTAGCGGAAGCATACTGGACTAGATATCCAGAGGCCCGAGGTTCGATTCCTGGTTGACGAGTTAATTTTTTCATATCAGTATTTAATTTAATTAAATAATAAGGTGGGTTTGTTTCAAGTGTTACATTTCTAAGTGAGGCCCACGAGGTTCAGTGTTTTTTATCTGAATACATTTCGTAAATTTTTAACGTTGGAACCATTTTCAACAAATTTTGCGAAATCGTTTTTTTTTTAAATACCGCCAAATTCAGTAGGTATATTTAATACATTTCTGTAAATATTAGAGTTACATAAAAAAGATGGTGAGAAGATAAAAATTTCTTCCAGATCAATACGTTTCGATTGTTTGCGATTTCATGTACGAAAAAAATGTCTACGGCTTACGAAGAACTCACATATACACACACATAGACATCAGAGTCTGATGTCCTCAAAACGGACCAATTACTATAACACTCTATACAGAGAATCTCTATCAGTATATCAAATAAATTTTAGCTTTTTTACGAAAACAATATTTTTGGAGGAGCTTATTTATCGTTACCGAAAAATATCTTTTAAAGGGTAATTTTTCGCCAGGAATGCTCAAAAAATAGATGTGCGCGGAAATGTTGCAACGACAAAAACTGGATAATTGCAAATGGAAAACCGTAGCTTAAAAGAATGAAAATTGAAGATCATCAATTTTCCGATTTTGAATTTGTTTATAAATGAAGAGTATAGAATTTAACATCTCAGATGATATTTAATCTATATTACCTAATATTAATGTGAGTGCGTTCAGTGCGATAATCATTCCGTTAGCGTCCAGTGTATGCTCAATGAATCGATTTTTTCATTGACAGTATTACCTTGAAGTGAAACATTATATTATTATTGTAACATATTATATTGCAGTTTACTAAGTAATCAGAATTCCTAATACTATTAGCTAATGATACACGGTATTGAATAATCTTTTTCTCGGAAAACATGAAAAAAAACAGATAAAAGGATATAATTTCAACGTCAATGAAGAGAAGAAGTTTAAATACGAGGCACAAAAGAGAACAACAATTCACAAGTATTGCACAAAGATTTAAATCAATTTCCCGGTAATCATTCTGTATAAAACTGTTTACGAGTATATACTTAGTATAAATATTTAATTATTTTAAAAGCATTCATACGTTTCTAGCATAAAATATACATATTATGTACACCATTTTAGATCAGCAACAACAAAAATAATAAAACTATACAATATATTATTATATACAGTGTCTTACGAAATGTACGTGCGGAAAAATGTTAAATTTTACATTCTGGTGCACGATTTAAATAATTCATTGAATTAAAATAATAGTACGAAAATATTAATCATAAAATTAAACAAATATTTGAATTTCGCATTAAAAAGATTTTAATTTTTTCGAAAACATAGTTCTTTCATCAGAAAAAAACATTATTATTTTAGTGAACTTCCTGAAAGGAAATAGAGCTATTGGTCTCGTAGCGACTTCAAAATTTTGCAAAAATTTTTTCAAAAATAACCATCGATTCTACTAGGGGGATTTAGACGGAGGGGGAAACACAAAATTTGGCTTATCTCCCGTAATATTCGAAAAATTTAAAAATTTATAAGAAATAAAGTTGTAGGTAATTAGTTTTACTATAATTTTGGTGTCTATCCTTTTTTCTGTTACACTAATTTTTACAGAAATATTTACAGTTTAAGATTGAAAGTTAAAATTCTCAATATCTCTGTACCTATGAGAGTTTGAGAAATAATGATCAGGTAATGAATTGATGCAAACTTGATTTTCTACAACTTTATTCCCAATACATTTTCCGATTGTTCTAATAATAAGAGAGATATATTATATTTTGTGTTTTCATCTCTATGCCCCCTTTCCCTTTGACCAATGTCATTTAGTAATAAAATTGGCCTTGCAAATACTAAAATTATATCAGATACAATATTTCATTTTGATCACACAAAAATTATGACCGCTAAAGAGTGATTTATAAAAAAGTAATGAACTAATATGATATTTTTTTATCATTACACCTGTATCCTGTATATAAGATATTATATCCAAGATATTTTGAGTATAAGTTTAGTACCAAGGTTGTAACGATGGAAATTTAATTTTGGTCTATGTATTCGCATAATGTCTATTCGATAAACATTTCACTTTGTATGTACAGCTATTTACTGAAACAACCTGTATTTTTATTAAATATGTTCACTTAATTCATAATAAAGTTCGTTATACTTTTATGTTTTAAATATATCATTTAATATTCCTTTTTGTATTATTTTATTTTTGTTGTATTTATTAGTTTATCATGTTATGAAATTTTTTAATATTACATTTAATTCATTTTGTTCATAAAGCAAAGTAAACAAAGTTCCAAGCCCAATTCAAAAAGGCATCCTCTCATATACCTCCAATGCCATGATCTGTGTATATGGGGTTAAAAAGCTTACAAAACTCTTAAACTTTACAAATAGCGATGAAAAACAATCATTGTACGTTTAGTGGCTAAGAGATTTAAGTGATTACTATCATGTGAAAAGCTTTATGAAAGACTACCTTAGATGGTAGTTGATATTAATTTTTGTTAATACTCTCATGTTTCCCACCATTGTCACCAAATATAAAATATATCCCGAGTATGTTTCGATAATTTTCGTTAAATGATTGCATTCTAAATATTTACAAATTTATGTCAAAAGTATGTGTAATCAATTATTGGAATGAGATTATATAAGTGAATATTATGAGCTATAATTTGAAACATAAACCCAAAACAAAATGAACATTTATGTTTTGAACTGTTCGAATAAACTCGAACAACCATAAAATAATAAATATAAACACACTTTTCTATGTGGAAGTATTGAATTATTTATATGAATTGTTTTATCAATTTATTTTCTTGTTTCGAAATTTTATTACCAATCAATTGAATTGAATTTTGTTGTTTAAGAAATGAGAAATATACTACTTGTATAAGGAGAGTAAAACATCCCAATACCAACAATAAATAATAGCAAAAATAAAAATAAAAATGTGTGTTTTCTTTTACCAGATGAAACTCGTTAAAAACTCAACGATGCAATCTTGGTAGAGGAGCTCGGGGCACAACGGGGTACCGGGGCGGAACCGGGGCACAAGGGGGTGCTGCTAGCGAGCGGCAATATGTAGACAACTTGTGGCTGTTCAACTACGACAATAATGTTAGTCTAGTTTGTGCGTGAAGTTTTTGTTGTGTGATTTTTGGCTCCTGCATTGTAGCTTATGATGATCTTGTAATCAAGATAATGTATACATACTTGTTTACTTTACAACTACAGTTAGTCCTAAGACTAACTAAGTTGACTATTTGACTAAGTTTCGAATTAACTATTCATTGTTAACAAAAACTTGTTGGTAAAATTAACTTGTTTTCGGCCGTTGAATGACTTCAAATTTTGTATTCAATTTCATTATTATATTCAAGATCATTGATTCGAACTCCGTACACAATATTTTCAGGAATATTATTTGTAACGACAAAAATTTTTAAATGTTTCAAAATTCGACAATATTTTCAGATATACAAGAAAATAATGGAATATTTCATTATTTTCTTGTGTATCTGACAACATTTTCGAATTTTTTAGAATATAAAACATAACATGAAAGAATACATTTATGAAAATGGACAGTATTTTCTAAATTGGATTACACCTAAAAAGTTTAATCAAAATTATATTGAAAGTCGACATACTAAACTCAAAATTATAATAATTTACAAATTCTAAATTGATTATGTTAGAATACTGTCAAACTATATATTATATATGATGAGCCAATCGTTAATTCAGTTACATTATAGTTCTACTAGGTATGTTTGAAACTAGCTGTCATTATCTTTGTCTGTTATTTTAGCTGACTTATTTGCGGCTACAGAATATTTTTAATCACATTTTGCGGCGACGAATTTTTACGTTTTGGATTTTAATTAAAAGAATATCTCGAAAAATTTCCTTCGAAGGACTCACATGAAGGATATAACATGCTCTGAATACTCAAGCATCTAGTGGTATCGCTTAATGAGAAGAACCAACGTTAAAAAACACGCTACATTGCAGATGAAAACTTGATTCTTTATACAATTCAAACACTCCTGTACTTACGTTTTTATTACTTAACCAAACCCTAAAAATTAAATACCACCCCAGAATAATTTTTCGATAGTATCTTTGTTTGCTGTTTAAAAGTGCATTGACTTCAAAAGCGATACAGACCATGAAAAACATATAAATTTAATCTTTTAAAAGCAGTTAAATTATTTATTTGTAATACGGCATAAGAATGTGAGTCAAAACTAATATTATTGTAACTACCAGTTTATAATCTGACTAGCCGAATTTATAATGGTGTATTTATCTTGGGTCTACATCATATATTATAATTTATTATCTAATATATTAATTATTAACCATGTACGCTATGGATATCCAATTATACTAGAATATATATATATGACAATTTGAATATTATATGCACTAGAATAAGCGTGAAATAGTAGGATGAGCGTGAAAATTTAACTTTAATTACAGACATAATGATGTTCTTGCTAAATTCTAAATCAGTTTCGATACGTAAACTACATATTATTTTAAATAATGTACAGCTTAGGACATAAATTCGATCTCTTTTGTTAGCAATATAAATATGTAAGTTTCAATATAAATAGGTAGTTTTATAGAACGTACTACGCGGTGCATGGCCTTAATCTTTAGACAGCATAGGATCTCTTCCATTAGTTATGGAAGCTTCACCAGCATAGTAATATTTTCAATGTTTTTGTTTCATGTACTGAGTATTATATGACATAGTTCTAATTACTATTGGTTATTTGTTCTTTAGAAACATGACATCTAGTGGCAATAATGAAAAAAAGAATACTCAACATAGGCTCAACTGTGATAGTTACATATGCGTTAATAAGGTTATGTTATAAAAATACACAAAAAAATTTCATTTTGTTAATGAAAAGTGATAAATGGAAAGTGATAATTATGGTATGAGGTCTTCACTAAGAAAAACGAAAGATAAAACATATGGTAGTGTGTATGGATGCTCAAGTAGAGTAAATAAATGACCTCACTGTTCGTGGAATTTCCTAAGGATGGTCAAAGTCTTCGAAATAACAAAATTATTTATGTAAATAACAAAAATTGCATTTTTAAGTAGATTATATTTATAACCAAGTCCTCTATTTACATAATTTGACTAAAAATTTATAGTATCATAAGTACAACTAATTGTTGATATGTAGCCTGACTAAAGCTGCCACCTTGGAATACAACGCCATGAGTAACTTTACCAATACTTTTGGTTTCTAAAACTAGACGCATTGGTCATTTGGTGTCTGTACCTATAGTTTGCTCACCCAATTTGATTTTAATTTCTTGGTTGTGGACTGTACTTTAAAATCACTTCAACTTGGTACGATCTTTTTAACAAATATATATCTTTGTAATTAGGTTCTTTGTTGTCCATATTTATTGATAAATAGTTCTTTTAGTTGACCAAAACTGTAATTTAACATAATATTGTTTTAGACAAAGGCATTATAGAAACGTCATTCAAAACAATATTAATTTGATTGTAAGGAATATTATGATTATTTATTATTTATAATAATAATTATATATATATATATATATATATATATATATATATATATATATATATATAAATGTAAGGACGGAAAAGCGGCTGGTCCTGAAGGAATCTCTGCGGAATTTTTTTAAATTAATTTAATTGACAAACTGCTGCCGTTGGGAATCGAACCAGCAACCTCCCAGTTCCAAGTAGGTTGCCTTAACCAACTGGACCATAAAAGTGGAGATACATTCTAATGTACCATAAAAAGTATCATCAACCGAAGAAATCTAGGACGAAATCTTGCTCGGCCCAATACTTTTGTCATGCAACAACCAAGTAGACTCTACTTTTTCGACTTTTACTTCTTGCGATGGGGAAATTTAATTATTATTTGCTCTGTAGTGTCTGAATAATAAAATAATTTGTTTTCTTTTTAATTATTCATTATTTTTCACTGCTGAATAACATTTCTAGCGTTCAGTTCGTTCTGTCAACGACAAACCCTTTTTATTTTGTTTCGAGCATTACATTTTGTTTCGGTATAACTTTTATTATTTGAATATAACAAACCCTGTATAAAATATTGTAATCTAAATGTAAATATATAACTAACGTGTAACACAATTTATATTTATATAATATAATGCTCAACAAACCTCATATATTAAAACAATACAGCATGCATATATATATGCAATATAGTACAGTTCATATTGACGTATTCTTTCCGGAAAATTTTCATACAGAAGGAGATTGTGTGATCAGTCATTCCATGAGTCATTATACTCGGTATAAAATATATACTAGGGTATAATAAGTTTAGTTCCGCCTTTGTAACGGTTCAAAATATTGATCGTAGAAAAAAAAATGGCATTGCTGTTCAAAGGTGTCCACCCGTCTGTCCGTAATAACTCAAAAACGAAAAAAGATAGCGATTTGAAATTCGTATGTGTATTCTAGAGCTAAAAAGTTAGATCAAATTCGTAAGTGAGCAGAGTCAGACCATGTTTACGCAAAATGGACCAAACTTGCACTAAATTTAAAGACAAAAAAAAATAAACAGCTTTATTTGATGGTTTTTTTCATAAATTCAGTATATACCGGGTATTTAAGCAACTCAGTTGTTGTTTTCACTTGTTTTACTTTTAAAAACTCCTTGAATGGAATCTGTATAAAGTAATATATTTGAATACTGTCTATATAATCTTAACTGTGCGTGTTGTGGCATTCACTTGTTTAATCAAAATCAGACTTACACCAGAAATACAATCAAACTGCCGCGCAAAGAACAGACACCATAAATTGACATACTAATGTAATAGTTTTGTTTATCGACCTATCAAAATGGTCTTAAATTAAACATTTTCTACAATACACAAAACACATAATTTTTCATTTCGTCGGTGGTCGATGATCTAATTGAATTATCATAAATGGCTACTCCCATACAGTCTGGACTGCAAAAATGTACGTTACTTTATTGTTGGCTATAAAATGCATCTAAAAGTTTCAGAATATTATTTGTAGTTTTATTGTTATAAAATATTTATTATACAGATAACATAAATATTTATGTTAATATGTTCTTATTATCTTGTAAAATTTAATTTATTACATTTAATTCTGTATCATTTTTACATTATCCAGTTGGAAAACTGCATTTACATTTACAACGTGTTATATTAAATCTCCAAAAGTGTATGCAATGACTTCTCTATTGATTCCCTAGGAATATGTCAATATGTGAGACCTCTTGGTTAAAAATTCAATTTTTTTGATTCTTATTAGATTCTATAATACTAAACGCTTTTAAGTAATGCACTACCAAAATAAAAAAAACACAACAAGTCGTAGGGTGGATTTGTCTCTGAGTGTTAACTTTGAAAGTGCGAGCTATGGCGTACACACAATCACCTTCCGAGTATTTGTTTTTATTTGAATTCATAAAATTTTTAACGGTTGAACAAATTTTTGCGAAATCGTTTTAATAAAACACCACCAATAGCTGTAAGTGTCAATAAAACACTTTTTTTTTCATTAAAATTTTACAGATTTATGTTATCTTTCATTTGTTATATCCGGCATATACGTATTTTAAAATAAACCCAATCTGGAAATAATTTATACTGTATCTATCGCTGTCCATATGCAATGACTATGATATGGTGTCTTTGTTACACTTAAACTGCATTAGTATTAAAATCAGTATTGTATAACAATCATTTATATATTGCATAGTGGCATCTTACTCGTGCATGTATACATCGTCTTTATTGTCCGTCGTCCGTCGTGTGAGTATGTCTACATGTTTATGTAACAAAGACACCATATCATAGTCACTGCATATAGACAGCGATAGATACACTATACATTGTTTCTAGATTGGATGTATTTTAAAATACGGGCTGTATAAAATATACTTTGTAACAGTTGAAACTATTGATCGCCGTAAAAGTTTTTTGCGATTTATAAAATAACCTAGTTATTCCATTTTCGCATATCTACCCGCCCTTCTGGCTATCTGCCTCCTTGTCTGGCTGTAAACACGATAACTCTAAAACGAAAAGATAGCGATCGGAAATTTTATAAACTTTTTCCATAAACATCATATATACCGGGCACATTAGTAATTGGCGCAGCCAGCTGATAATTTCCATTTATACTAGCCCAATAAAAAGTGATTTAAAACATTAAGTTAATGATTTGGTCGAAAGCCGAATGAATTCGTCACAAAACTGGTGTAAAAATTGTACATGCACCACTATTGACAGGCGATAGTACACATATGGCCACAATTAATAGCGCTCATTTTTCAAAAGTTTTCATTCGGATATCGAAAAAATTATGCCGTTAAAAGTTGTTCATTACAAATATACCAACAAGTATTATTCGAAACATTTTCCCAAAAACCGAATAAATAAGTTAAATTTCAAATTTTGCCCCAACTCCTAGAACAATTATTTGTATTTTTAAATATGTATTTCGACTACAAAGTAGTCATCATCAGTATGAATTAGCTAATCCTAACTATATCTCCGGGATATGTGTTCTTGTCTCAAAGATGTGTTACTTGTTGCTAATTTGGTGCGTATCGCACCAAATTCGGTGCTTTTAATTTCAAAAAACCTAGAATTCTCTTTGATTAGCTTAATAGTCTCTATACAAATTTAAAAAAAATTCGTTACGCAGAAGCTGAGTCAAGTTAGCGAATTTCCTTAGAATGCATAAATATCTCTAGTCACAATTTAATTCTGATCAAAATAAAATATCGCGTCTGATATCATTTTAGTATTAATTTTGTGTTTCCCCCTCCATCTTAACCCCTCTTTCCCCTTGTCCGATTTCACTCATTAACGAACTTGACTTTTTGAATACTAAAAGCGCCGCAAATACCAAATTTCATTCTAATAATAAAACTGTGACCACTAGAGAGTCCACAGACACATAAACGTATACAAATATATATATATATATATATATATATATATATATATAATATATATATATATATATATATATATATATATATATATATATATATAAATTTTTGCGAAAGTGATTTTTAACATCTAGTAGGTAGGATCAATGGACATTTGAAGAAACTTTACGAAATTCCAACATTGGTGCAAAAACAATAGCCGCATTTCCTTTGGAGGAAATTGGCTAAACAGGTACAAGTGGTGTTCAAAAATTTGAAGCATTACTTTTGTGCACCATGGTACATGAAACTCATGCAGGCAAGGACGATAATGTTTATAAGCAATGCAATTAAAATAGTTTTCTTGGAGTATAACCCCCAAGATAGATATACTATAAAATATTTATACAATAAACTCTCCAAACGTTTAACCATACACATTTAGTTTTAGATAAACACTTAAGTTAAAAATAACATTATTCTAACAGAGAATACATTTATTTATTATTTATAAATTATTTTGCAACAATATGGTTAAATGCTGGTCTTATTTATCCTATGTGGAAGGACGATATGCTTTATGTAAAATTGTACTCGTATACAAGATATGTTGACAAAAATAGTTGACATTCTTCACACAGTATAGTTCTTAAGGATGTACGAGCACTGATGCTTCAAACAGATTAAAGCTTGATTCTTTGTTTACATCTAGTTGAAGTGTATATAAATCTATTATAAAACTTTCAGGGGGGTTACAGGGGGTCTTGAATTAATTATTTAATGTTAAAGTTCGAGTTTTAATGCATTGCTCTTATGGAGAAATCCATATTTTTACACATATTTTGTTAATTTTCACTTGAAATGAAATAAGACGAATAAAAAAAAAACTACACAATAGAAAATAGAAATATTAATAAAGAGATTGATCCAATAAAATTCTGGTATGACGGGTCTAAAAAAAAATTATTTAAGAAAACAACTGAGATTTCGGGGTTGATTTTATTACTGTCGGCGGTAGCTTAATTCCCCAAAATCTCAAGTGTTTTTCTTAAATATCTTTTTGTTAGGTCCGCTATAACGAGCCTAAATTAAATTTTAATTTTAACTTACGACAAAAAATAATAAACATTATTGTGGACTTTTATGAATGTACCTACTATATAGAGCACGGTAGTGCGACAAGCCGAGTTTAAGGGGTTTTGTTCCTGTGTATATAAGATTTTGAAGAATTTTATAAATGGACTAAATATCAGCACTCGTACATCCTTAACATTTTTTACAGATGTCCTGTATTATATTTAATAACACTATGTAACAAATTAAATATTTTGACGTGAAAATGTCTAATCTTTCGTTACCCTGGTGGTTGGTCAAGCAAAGGAAACTTTTTTAGCTAGATAATATTTAACATTATGGGTCTGATATCTTAAAAAATATTTTAGCCAACGCCATTGTTTTCGGTAGGTCCAAATTAGCTTAAAACCAAGTTTTTATCAAAATCGAGACATAAAATTTTCCTCCAATTTTAGCAATTTTTTTAAAGGGTACCCCTTGGAAAAAATGTGAAAAAAGTGAAGAAAATTTTTGTTCTCGATTTTAATTTTAATCATTTTATTGGCTAATTTTGACCCAATCAGTACGAAAATCAGGTTCATTTTAACGTCCGACCAACACATTTCAAAATTTTGCTGTCTCAATTCATACAGTTTGGTGTTTTATCACTATGGGTCTGATACCTTGAAAACCGTTAATCGTATCGTATTTTAACCAACGCCATCATTTTCGGTAGGTCCAAATGAGCTTAAAACCAAGTTTTTATCAAAATCGGGGTCATAAAATTTTCCTCCAATTTTAGCGATTTTTTTAAGGGGTACCCCTTGGAAAAAATGTGACAAAAGTGAAGAAAATTTTTGTTCTCGATTTTAATTTTAATCATTTTCTAGGCTAATTTTGACCCAAACAGTACGAAAATCAGGTTCATTTTAACGTCCGACCAACACATTTCAAAATTTTGCTGTCTCAATTCATACAGTTTGGACTTTTATCACTATGGGTCTGATATCTTGATAACCGTTAAATATCGTATTTTAAATAAATATAAATAAATAAATAAATAAATACATTATATATATATATATATATATATATATATCATAAATTTTTGTCGATCGTTTTCCACATAGTAATAATATAAAAATTCGAAACGTTGTTTTTGTCCGGGGCTCTGTCTAATATCATTTCTGGGAAATATCATTTCAATTAATTAATTTTTAATGATATATTTATATAGAACTATAAAGCTAGTTTAATAAGTTACCATAAGGGATTGGGTTGAAAAGGATGAAATCCAATTTATATTTTGCCCAACTAATTATAGTCATTAAAATGATTTTCTACACAAGTTTCTAAAAGTTTAGTCAAACTAACAAACTGTTAATGGTTCCTTTGAACTTCTTTTTCTTTCATGTAAATATGTTACAATTTTTTTTTTGCGATAATTATTTGTAATAGAATATTAACTATATTCCAATTTATATTTTATTAAATATTTATTTAAATATTGTTGTGAATGTTTTGAAAGGTAGACAATGTAGACAAAATTTAGAATTTTTTACAACAATGAATTTAAACACAAAAATCGGTTAAACACGAAGAAAAAAAAATGAGACACACTATTACCAATATATTGAACTCAATTTATTTCAATGTTATTTTTTGTAAATACAAGGTGGCGCAAAAGTTCCTTCACGATTTTAAATTTCAAAAACTAATAATATAAAGTTGTGTTTCTTGAAGTTTTTTTTCCAACTATTTACGAAAAATGATGTTTAACAAATGATATCCATTTTCGCGCTGAAAACTATGAGCTCTTTTCAGCACATCTGACCTTTCGTAAAGTTTCTTGAGATATCCCCAAAATCTCTCGCCTAATATTCTAAGTTGTTCCAAGCATCGTGGCTTGTTTACATAAACCCTTTCGTTCAGATAACCCCAAAGAAAATAATCAGTAATATTGTATGGTTAGAAGGAGCATATCTGACATTAAAATATCGTCGATAGTTTCTCTGAGTAGAAATAAAGCTTCTTCCGTTTTCCAAATAAAAAGTTACGATATTTATCCTTGCTGCAGGCTGCTATCGCTGTATATCGAAACTCCTAGTATTTACTATAATCTAAACGTAACCTAAATATTTACTAAACCGAATTTAAGCCCAAACCTAAGTATTTACTATAATCTAAAAAAGATAAACTCAATAAATATTAATTCCAGAAAGAATTATTGAATTTAAAATTCGTGAATCGGTATTTTTGCGCCACCCAATATATAAATTTGTTTTCAATATTAAATATTTTTATATAGATTATATGCATACACTGTTGAAAATTTCACAGTGGTAAGTCTTGACAATTGTATAATTACACCCTGTATACCCATTTACTAGATAACCCTACAATTGTCGCGTTCAATTTTCAGACACCGGTGATCGCACGCAGACTGACGGACCGCATATTTAATTTGCTAAATAATAATGTGTAATTTATATATTCGTAAACTAAACATAAATTACTACAATTTAGAATTATAACCCAGAGTTGTTACACAGAGTAAATTTCGAATAAAAAAGAAGACACAAGGTTTTAAAATAATATAATAGTAAATTTATACTTTTTAAATAGACTGACAATATTTTTATCAATATAACATATACAAATTTAATGACGTCAGTGGTGGCATGCGGAGTGACAGTCCGAACAGGCCGAAAGAACCTTCTGTATGAAGGTTCTAAAAGCCTCGAATTGATTGTGTCGAGAATTATATAATAATAGAGCGGTAAAGGTTTTTATGGACTCTGAATCAGCGCGCGACTACTATAGGGTTAAAGACGTTACAAAGACAACCAGAAATGAATTATACATGAATATAACTTTAAATTATGAACGAGAAATGAATTATAATGTATATCATATGCACAAAGAGGTAGAGGTAGATTGTAAAGGCTGCCCTGGACGGGCAACACTTCGGCCATAAGATCCATTGTGATGCCTTACGATGTGAGGATATGAGTGGAGTATAAGGAATTTGTGAGTAGACTAGGGATTGGTAGGATATGCGGCTGCAGCCGACTATGATAGGAACTATGCCGATATTCATCTGGAGTTCGTGAAGGAAACTGCAGAAAACCTTCTCAAGCATAGCCGGTTACTTCGTTCTTGTCCATACGCCGACATTTTAGTCAATTAACCGACCCTTTTTTTTATTTTTTATAATTGACAAACTGCCGATGTCGCGATTCGAACCCCATAACCTCCCAGTTTCCAAGTACTGCATACTGCATAGACATAACGCCTCGACTACTTGAACTGGTACATATGCACAAATGTATCTGATTGAAATTATTCCTAGAAAGTATTTCAAACAAAATAAGTTTGGTACATGAACGTCTTTAACTATAAGTACAACCAACAAAGAATATCAATCTTTCAATAATTCCCTACCAAGTATTCTCTTTAGTGAATAAATAATATACATTATACCCATTCATTTTATAAAGATTTAACGTTATTTTACAATGACAACTAAATCAGCTAGATACAACGCAAAAATGCATTTGTTCTCCATTAAATTATTCCTATAAATCATTTCAAACAAAATAAGTTTGGTACATGAACGTCTTTAACTAAGTAAAACCAACAAAGAATATCAATCTTTCAATAATTCCCTACAAAGTATTCTCTTTAATGAATAAATAATATACATTTACCCATTCATATCCATTTATTTGTGTATACTTAAGCGTCAACAATACTATGTTTGTCCAAATTCCATTTCGGTTACGTAAGACAAACTGTAGAAGACTGGTGTATACTTTTATAGGCAAATGTCATTGTCATTGAATTTTTAATTAAATACTGATATGAAAAAATTAACTCGTCTACCAGGAATCGAACCTCGGGCCACTGGATATCGAGTTCTGCGTGCTTACCGCTACACTAAAGACGACTGTGACGTACCAGCCAACTTTTTCATATCATTCTTATTTTGTATTTAGACAGTATTACTTCTGTCGAAGTTATTAGTCATATATATTTATTTGTGTATACTTAAGCGTCAACAATACTATGTTTGTCCAAATTCCATTCCAGTACATTCCAGTACACAAATAAATATATATGAATAATAACTTCGACAGAAGTAATTCTGTCTAAATAAAAAATAAGAATGATATGAAAAAGTTGACTGTTACGTCACAGTCGTCTTTGGTGTAGAGGAAGCATACTGGACTAGATATCCAGAGGTCCGAGGTTCGATTCCTGGTTGGCGAGTTAATTTTTTCATATAAGTATTTAATATACCCATTCATTTTATAAAGATTTAACGTTATTTTACAAAGACAACTAAATCAGCTAGATGCAACGCAAAAATGCATTTGTACTCCATCAAATTATTCCTATAAATCATTTCAATCAAAATAAGATCTATCAAATAAACTTTCCCCTACTCAACCAGTTTTTCTTATGTTTTAATGTTGGAAAAGATTAATTAATATACGACAGTAGAAAAATTATACTAAATTGATCGATTATTAGTCCAATCAATACATTTTTAACCCAATGTTAATGATGCTAAAACTCCTACCCAAAAATAAATAATACTGTCTAATTCTAATAATATCGTAAAATTCTAAGAAAAGTTTCTGTGTTGAGTAACTCGATCCGAAATGGCGAAGTTAACCTAAAAAATTCGCGAAGTACGGAAAAACTGTATTTTTTAAATTAAAAAGAAACTACAACTACAACCGAAAAAAAGAAATGAGAAAGTTGTAGGTAATAAGAGTTTTCGAATAAAATTTGTTGAGTTCGAATCGATACATAATTTTTCGAGATATCTCGAAAAAACCGTCGAAAAATGCCTTTTTTTTACCATAACTATTTTAATTTTGAGTATTTTTGTTTGAAATTTACTACAAAGGTAGATCTCAAAAACAAGAATTAGTACGTTGTTGTAGAATTGAAAAATAAATTTTCGTTTTTAAGATATATCGATTTTTCGAAAAAAAGGCGTCTTTGAAAATTGGCCATTGTCGCCCAACGGGAGGTCGTAGAAAATGCATTTGAAAGTTTGAGACGATTTCATCATTTTTTAGCCCCGAAAAATCACTTTGAAAAATTCCATTGGTAAAAATGTTTCAATGAAATTTTGATTTTCGATTATTTGACAGTATAACTCCTGGGATTGATCGTATTTGAAAATCTAGTATCTATTTTAGTTTAGAAACTGATATTGTAAAGGTCCCTCTCTTGCAGAGGGCTTCAGCCCCTTTTACATTCGCCTAAATCAGGCCCTGGAATCAGCATGGTCACTTGATATTTTAATAATGTGTTTAAATGAATTTTTCGGAAAGAATGTCGTAAATCAGTTTAGGATTTTGAAATACTGTACCAAAGTTGCTTATAGATTTAAAAATTATTAAAAAATAAAATAAATAGATATTTTTCATAAATAGCGAGTTTTTGTTGGGAGAATACAATTACATGATATTCATGATATTATTTATCCAGTGATATTTGTATTCCCAATTTCTGAGAAAAATCGCTTAGTTTACGCAGCACCTGCATGCGCGAATAATTTTATTATTATAATTCTAATTATAATTTTATTATCATAATCATAAAGATGTTAACTTTAAGTAATAAATGCCTCCATAAACTAAATACAACGATGTATTATATCTTTTGGTAATTAATAATTAAAACTGTATATGATATGGTAATTATCAATAGAGCGGCCGGTTTTAACAGCCCGTGGTGGTTTTAAATCTACATACGCCACTGTTTCTATGGGCTCTGTACCTCACATAAAACATAACATTGATCGCATTATAAAATATAAAATTTTTCTAATTAGTCATTAATATTTTCTAGACAAGTTCTAAAACTTTTGTTTAAACTAAAATTAGTTAGAAACTAAGTTTTTTCCTGTTCATATATCACAAAAGGATGATATTGTAAAAAATATATAATTAAGCCATAAATTTTTGGTTTGAAAAAAATGAGCTTTATATCTACTCAAACAAAAATATTCAATTAATTCACACACCACTAACCATCATTTTTTTATGGTTCCGTACAATAAATAATGTGGTCATGTTCATAATTGTTGGGAATAGAATTATTATTAGCTAGTTTTATGCTAGTAAAATTTATTATGTTTTAATTTACATTGTGCACATGGCCACTAAAGTTGAAATACTTCGGATAAAACATGTTCATTAGAAATATATATAGTAAAGACTTTTCTTCGAAAACCTATTGAATAAGGCACTAATCAAGTATAAACTTTAGAAAATGACATCAACTTTTGTGGCCAAGTGTAAATAAATATATTACAAACAAATTTTACGGCATTCTACTGCTTCAAAATGGTTAACAGCCCTTGTAGATTCCATTATTGGATCATTAAAAATGTTATATATATATATATATATATATATATATATATATATATATATATATATATACATATATATATTTATATATATAAATATATATATATATATATATATATATATATATATATATGTATATATACTTCATTTCATAAATAATCGCCTACGAAAAAAATGAATTAGTAAATATGTAAAAGACTAATATATTGTAAAATTACAACACATTGAAATTTTCCCCTAAAGACCTGGTTATTATATACACTCCCGTTCATAAAAATTGAACGAGTTCAAATATTCTAAGTGTTACTGAATATTATATTATACATATATTCAGTACTTTTACACTTAGAATGTGACTAACTGGTTCAAATATATTGAATGAGAGTGTATCTTTGATTCATTTAATATCTTTGTGTTATACTCGGCTGAAAATATCTATTGGCACGTAGCGCGGACACTCAACTAATTCTACGGCTATTTGTTGACCAGGTATTCAAAACTTGACTGTTTCCGATTTATAAACGAGAAACGCATTTATATATTTTACATACGTTTTATCAGCCAACTCGGAAACGGTCAAGTTTACGATAAAATGATAAGACATCTTTTTTACTTAAAATAACACACAAAGTACTTGAAAAATTTCTATTCGGATCAAAATATTCGGTTGTTTGGGTTGGCAAAATAAAAAATTTGTTTATTTGACAATTAAAAAACAAAGCCTTAGAATAAAATAATCTGTAACTACTCTTCAGGATTTTGTTAAGGGATGTTCAAAGATTATTTTAGAATTTTGGTCAACTCAAAAATAGCATTTTTTAAGAATGTTTTCAGCTTTGAATACGGCTGTTTTTTCAACCATTAAATTGTTTATAGCTCGGAAACGATCATTTTTACGAAAATACTATAACAGACCGCTTTTGTTTAAAATAACCCAAAATTCCAAAAAAAAAACTTCATTCGGTTAAAAATATTTGGGTTGGCAAAATAAATTTATTTAAAACAATTGGGAACAGATTTTTGTGCGAGAAAATCGTTATCATATTCAGCGGCATGCCCTAAACGTGTAAACAAATCGAATGGAAAAATTTATTCTACGAATGTGAGGTTTTCATCTTGCCTACATGTAAACAAACCATTAATCACTTTGCGCACTCTGATCATTGACCTCCACACCTATATGAGCATGGAAGTCAGTGACTTTGATAGTTTAAGTTACCCCCACAGAGCGAATAAAACGATTAATTATTAATTAAACCCTGTATGTGAATTTGTAAGTTTTTAATGCAATTTATATTTAGTGAACAATGGAAAAATTGCATAAATATAGTTCTTTCATAGTAGAAATGAAACAAAAAAACACGAATTATTAGACCTACTGAACCCAATTACATATGAACATATTTCAACATGCACTTTTATTAAATTATGAGAGAGAAAAACGTTACGTAAATTCAATTACTAATTATGAATCATAAATATTCATAAAGCATAATTTTTTTTTTAAATACGTGTTCCAAATAATTTTCACATGCCTAAGGTAACATAGTTCTATTGAATTGTAAAAATTGAATATTACCTTTATGCAAATATACAGTGTGAGTCAAAAGTTATGGAGTTTTTTAAAAAGGTGGACAGGGGATGAAATTCCAAGATGAAAAGTCCTTGGACATTTTTGCACCTGATCCACCGTCATTTAAATATTATTTAAATAAAGTAACCAATTAGAGAATCGCGTTAACAGAATAAGAAAGGGTGGGGAATAAACGTAGCTTTAGCAGAGATACGTGAGGGAAGCCAGTTCTCCTCCTCACTACCATAGAGCGAGTCAATCTTGTGCGTTTCAAATCCGGTACAGTTTTTATAGTAGAGTTTTGAAAAATTTTGGAAAAAAAATTTACCATTTTTTATTCCGCAAAATCTGATTAACTAACTTTTATTCAATTATATAATATACTTCAAAAAGTTCAAAACATTTACCTTCCAGTAAAAATACAATTAAAATCGATTCGAAATAAATCTCTGAATCACAAACAAACGATACTCATTGGATTTATTACATCCAAAAATCCCTCACAAACAATTTCGAATGATACTTTTCGTAAATGTACCTACAATTTCTTTTTTGTTGTTATATTTTGTTTTTATTAATAAATATTGTTTTGTATTTATATTATTTGCGTTTTCAATAGGCTTTATTGCATACAACCAACGTATGTACATTTGTCCACAAAAGTTGATGTCATTTTCTAATATTTTATGGTTGATTTGTGCCTTATTTATATGTTTTCAAAAAAAAAAGTCGAATAAATGTTGTTGCTACATTTTTTATTAACAACTTTTATCCGAAGCATTTTTTTCGAAAACTGAATCAATATAAGGCATAAATCAATTATAAAATTAAAAAAATATAAAGAAACTATATCATTTATCTAAACATAAATGTATATTACGAAATACTTATTTTGAATAATAACTTTCCAAATTCTCAATTCTAAATAAATGATCATTTGTTTCATAATCTAGATCGATAATGGATACTCTACTTTAGAGTATCTCCAAACAAAAAATGTATCATACTATAAAGAAACGAATTCTACATACTAAAATATAAAATAAAACAAGTAATGTAATAACTAACTGAGTTAATTGTTTGAATACCCAGTATATACTGAGTTGTATATCAATGATTGAATTGTTAACAATTCTGCGTATTCGAATTCCGAATGCTGGAATTCGCTTTCCAAGGGACATTTAATCACAAATTATGAGAAAACTATTGAGCTTATGAGAAAAAAATGCAATTCAAACAAAAGTTGTTTATTTTAAAATGAAGAAGATTTACTGTTAAAAATTTTTTTCTATCTCTTATCGTTTCAAAGTTGTATATTCTCTTCCCCCACCCCACCCTAGCGAAGAGAAACACGTTCCGATTTTGCCCATTAACGAACTTGAATTTACTTTTTTGCTCTAGAACACACAAAAAATTTCAGCTCGTTATCTCTTTTCGTTCTTGAGTCATCAGTTTCACAGATATCCGAACAGACGGACGGCATAAATAAAAAAATGAAAAAAAAAACGGAAATGGCCGAACTAGGCCATTTTATGATCACCTAAACCAAGCATTTATGTCAAGGCTTAATATTTTCAAGCGCTACAAAGTCGGGACTAAACTTAATATACCTTGTATATTTACATATACTGGGTATAATAAATGAAGTTGCCTCAGCTTATACCTGGAATGTTCTAGATATCCTGAAATTTGGTGGTATTTAAGCCACAAAAAATTTAGCCTAGGTCCTTTGAATTTACAAACGTAATTTTTCACTACAGGTAGCAACAAAACATATACACGCACTTGTGTGTGAAAATCCAGTTATTTTCACCCAAATATTGGGCTACATTAATGACGAAATGATTAAATATATAAATCCTTTTTTATTAAACTAAGATAAGAATAAACTACCACCCACCACATTAAAATCACGAACTTTATGGTAACGTGTTTACGTATAGAAAATGTAAAAATAATCACCTAATCAATTTCCCTGTAATAAATTTTATTTAAATTCAATTTAATTTGTAAGTATTATGCGATAAAAAATCTACTATATAATCTGATGACGCACAGCCTCTATATATACAAATGTAGTGGCAGGTTCCCACCAATTTTTATTTATCCTATACACACATTTAAGGACGTTCATGCATGACGCTTGATAGTAGATAATAATTAATTATTAAATAAAGAAATAATTTTTTTTAGTGAATTGAACAGTTCAATTATGTAGTTATCCTCCCTCAAAAATTTTAAACCTGTCCAAAAATTTTTGCCACCATATTTTGAAAACTGGCGACAATGCAGAGTAAAAGAATATACATACTGAAAGGGTGGATAGGAGATGAAGTTCTTAGATGAAAAGTCCTTGGACATTTTTGCGCCTAACCGACCGTTAATCTAGAGCACGGTAGTGCGCAAGGTCGAGTTTAAGGGACACATTTGGACTTCTCACTACAGTTTAGATATTAATTAAACAAAGAAACCAATTAGAGAAGCGCGTTAACGGAATAAGAAATGATTTCCGTTTCTTTTTCCACCATTCCCCACCATTTCTTTTTCCGCTAACGAGTTTCTCATATTTGTTACATTATTTAATTAATATCTAATTAACCATGGGTCAGGGGCAAAAATGTCCAAGGACTTTTCATCTTAGGATTTCATCCCCTATCCACCCTTTCAAAAAACTCCATGACTTTTGACACACCCTCTATATATATATATATATATATATATATATATACATGTACACTGTGAAGGTCATAGCAAAACATAGTTTATTGTCAGATCTGTCAAATCAAGTCAAATCAATATCTAATTTACATTTACTGATATTTTACAATAAATTCTTTTAAAATAAAATAAAGGATAATAAATTTAGGACAAATAAAAAAAGGTTATAAATCGTTGTAACATTATTGATATACTTTACTTAAATTTTATTAAAGATAGTACTCATTTGAGTACTAGCGTAGCGTATCAATCATGCGCCTAGCGTAGCGCATGAACGTTCTTAAAATAATTATATTGGGCTGCTTCTACTCACTACCCCAGTATAGTTAATTACTAATAAAACCAGCATGCAGTGGATAATTAACACATTATTTTCTTTCTGTTCCCATTTTAAGTAAGAATATTCTTTAATCTTTGATATTTCGTAAGTATAGTCATGTAATAGGGAATATGCATGAAAATTTTTTTTCACATTTATTTTCAGAATATGAAAATACTGTTAATACTGTAATAATATTTAAAATCGAAATTAAAATCCGACAAATATCAAGGAAGCTATAAGCTTTTAAAGATTATTATCTGTCTCTTTCTTGCAAAAATACTAAAAACGGAGTTTTGTATTTTAAATGGTGAAAGTGTAATATGACGTCACATAACATATCAAGAGGGCTATCACCCTCTTTGTATAATCGGGAATTCCAATCATTCATATCTCGCTTATTTTTAAAGTTATTTAAAAAGTAATTTTACTTTGATATTAGTCAAGTAAACATGCTTCAATCCAAATGAAAAAAAATTTTCATGCATATTCCCTATTATGTTTCCTCAAAAATTCAAAACCTCTTATCGATCATTTAAAAAAATTAACAATTATTAAAAACCAAATTATTAATATCGAGCTTCATTGAAACTTAACAACTCTATTTGTAACATCTCTATTAATAAATTAAACACCTGAGAAATTTTTTTTTTCATATTCTTTGAAATTATACAGTTTATTTAATTGAACTAAAACTATTGAAAATAACAACTATCTGAGTAAATTGCTCAAATACCCGGTATATATTAAACTTATGAAAAAAATTTCAAATAAAATGTTTATTTAAAAAAAAAGAGGACATTTTTTGTTCTTAAATTTTTGTTCTTAAATTTTTGTTCGATCTCTTACGGTTTCAAAGATTAGCAGTTTTGCCCATTTTACCCAAACATGGTCTGTTTTTGTCTATTAAACTTGACCTAACTTTTTAGCTCTAGAACATGTATACAAAATTTCAGCACGTTATCTCTTTTCGTTTTTGAGTCATCGTGTTGACGGACAGACACATATACGGATGAACACCTATACCAAATATTTTTCTGCTATCAATATTTTCAACCGTTACGAGTTAAGTCCGAACTAAACTTAACATACCGAGTATATTAACTGTATACCGTTATTTTAGTTTAAATACTATTATTAATTTTATACCGTGTGTATATTATACACCGGGTATAAAAATAGTGTTATCGAAAGTAAGAATTAATTATTAATTATTTTAACCAGCATTAATGAAATTATTTGGCATAAAACAGCAACAGTGCGCTAAAAAATTATACACAATTATTCAAATATATTAAATTAAGCAATTTTGTTAAATGAGCAGGGGATCAGAGGATCTTGAAACGGTAACATGCGGTGAAAATTTGTACATCAGTTTTAAACATCGAAAACATATCTGCTGTATTTACATCTTACGTTGTACACAGAGGTGAAAAGCTTCTTAGGGTCGGATATCAAAAGACTTACGAGCGATCATTGTTAATATTTCATTAAAGATTGTTGTTTAAAAGTTTTAAGTTTTCCAATCGATTATAAATTATTTCCTGTTTGTACTGTAAGCTTTCACGACCATCTGCTTTATATACTACCTACCCTATGGTTTAATGTTGAGAGTAAATTTTAATTAAAAATAAATATTGGATTTATTTATTTTTTTAAATATTCGATAAAACAATAATATACAGGCTGTTTTATTAATAAACTAGAATATTATGTTGCTAAGCTCATTTAATAATATCCATTTACCTAGCAGAATAACCTGAGCAGAACACGATTATAATTGTCTCATAATTAGACGCTAAATGCTAATTTGATATTAAATACAATATAATTATTTGATTTTTTAAATATTGCTCTGCTAGCTTAACATTAAGCTAACAGAGCATGCGGTTACACAATACAACAAAGATCACGTATTTTTTAATTAGATCATTTAATTAGAATTTAATTAGCTGAATAATTTGATATTAAATACTATATAATTAATTGATTTTTTAAATATTGATCTACGAGCTAAAAATTAAGCTAGCAGAGCATTCGGTTACACCATACAACAAAGAGCAGTTAATTTTTAATTAGGGCATTTAATAAGCATTTAATTAGCTTAATAATTGGATATTAAATACAATATAATTAATTTATTTTTTAAATATTGCTCTGCGAGCTAAAAATTAAGCTAGCAGAGCATGCGGTTACACCATACAACAAAGAGCAGTTAATTTTTAATTAGGGCATTTAATAAGCATTTAATTAGCTTAATAATTTGATATTAAATACAATATAATTAATTGATTTTTTAAATATTGCTCTGATAGCTTAACATTAAGCTAGTAGAGCATGCGGTAACACAATACAACAAAGAGCATTTAATTTTTAATTAGGGCATTCAATTAGCATTTAATTAGCGTCATCTAGTTTTATTTTTAGTTTTATTTATTTTTATCTAGTTTTATTTTTATTTTTAGTTATATTTATTTTTATCTAGTTTTATTTAGTTTCATTTAGTTTTATCTAGTTTTATCACCATGCAACTTTTTTGAAATACATTAAGAAATATTTTTAATTATTAAAATTCTTCGAAGAAATGAAATTTAGGATTTAAGTTTAAAACAATATTTTTTTTTTACAAATATGTTTTTTCAAAAATTAAATTATTTGAAATGATTTAATTGCAAAATTTTTAATTATTTAGAGTTGGTAATGGATGAGATATCAATGCATTTAGTATAAGACAAACTCACCACCCCTACTTTCCCTCACCAGTTTCACAACAACCTTAAACTATATATTTTTAAACTCTTATTTTGGAGTGTTCTACTCCTACAACCTATACTATAGAGTAGACACTACTATATATAACACCCTATATACTGTAATATCATACAAACATGCTAATAACAGAGTATTATGCAAATAATTGCTTATTAATTACAATTGTTCATACTAAAACTCAATTTTTAAAAATTAGATGAGAATTCATATATTTATTTATGTATACTTAAGCATCAACAATAAAATGTTTGTTCAAATTCCATTTAGGTTATGTAAAACAAACTGTAGAAGACTAGCGTATTCTTTATAGACCAATCTCATTGGATTTTTAATTAAATACTGATATGAAAAAATTAACTCGTCAACCAGGAATCGAACCTCGGGTTTCTGGATATCTAGTCCAGCATGCTAACCGCTACACCAAAGACGACTCTGACGTAAAAGCCAACTTTTTTCATTCTTATTTTTATTTTGACAGTATTATTTCTGTCGGTATATATCAGTATTTAATTAGGTGAGAATTATTCGATGAATTCCGACAGAAGGTGAATATATTTCCAATATAAAGCAAAGAAAAAACATTTCACAACCATGATACCAAACTTTATCCTAAGCATTTTTTGGAAAACCGAATAAATAAGACACAAACTAATTATAAAATTTTGAATTGATACCAGCCAAGTAGCCGAGCGGTCTAAGGCGTCATGTCTGCGCAGTATGCAGTACTTGGAAACTGGGAGGTTATGGGTTCGAATCGCAACATCGGCAGTTTGTTATTTATATTAAAAAAAGGGGCGGTTGATTGACTAAACTGTCGGCGTATGGACAAGAACGAAGTAACCGGCTATGCTTCAGAAGGTTTTCTGCAGTTTCCTTCACGAACTCCAGATGAATATCGGCATAGTTCCTATCATAGTCGGCTGCAGCCGCATATCCTATCAATTCCTAGTCTACTCACAAGTTTCTTCCACTCCATTCACATCCTCACATCCTAAGGCATCACAGTGGATCTTATGGCCGAAGTGTAGCCCGTCCAGGGCAGCCTTTACAATCTCTTGAATTGATAGCTCGACTTTGGCACCATTTGTACCCTTCCGCCATCTCAATTGTGGTTTATAAATAAAATATAAATTCAAATCACATCAGGTTTCATAATAAAAAACGTTCAGGTTTCAAATCACATCATGTTTCATCAAAAAAATCTTATCTATTATTTTGATCAATTGGCTTCTCTCTGGTTGTCGGCCCTCGCAGTATCCCTTTAAAAAGACATCAACAGAAGTCTGAAGTTGGTTCTCATAGACCATGAAAACGCCTCTAAAATAATTTAAGAGAAGGAACACAAACTCGTGACATATTGTATAATTAAGAGTACAATGTGACCAAGTGTTGCGAAGAGCAAATAAATCAAAATACTAGATGTAATATCGAAATAAAATTTTGTTTTCCTTTGTATACTAGATGTGTACCTAATACGCATCACTATTCGATATATTGGAGAATTTTTTTTAGTGTTATCATTAACGTGAACAATAAGTGTATCTTATAATTGAAAGTGTTATTATATTAAAGTGGTCAGTATACCCTTAGAAGATCTCTTCACGTAGAACTAAATTTATAACTAAAAGTAGAATCTCTTCTAATGTCTTAAAAAACCAATTCATACAATCTGATAATGAGTTTCGTATTTTTAAACACTGGGCTATGTCCACGAAATATTAAAATAATCAGTCGATTTTAAAATCACTAAAAGCATTTCTGTATTCCAAATTTCACTATTTTAGAAACGTTCTATACATTTAAAAAAATGAATAATTACGTGATGACATTAAATTAAATCTTTAAATTTATTGTAGAGAAATATTTATTCAGTGAAGAAAGATCAACGATTAATGATTTCGTTTATTAATTACATAAAAAAATAATTAAAAAATATTATAATTAATTATTTTTTTATTTACATAAATAAAAATATTATTTACGAATATATCAAATATACACAGATATAAAATTTTTCGCTTTAATATACATTTTCTTGAACATTTACTGTATTTATAAAAATGTTAAATTTGAAATGAGGGAATAAATGAGGGGTTCATCAGACTGCGAACTAAAAATTTCCTATCACAGCCAGGTAGATATTCAGGTTTCTGATTCTCGGCTCATCGTTTGCGCAGGGTATGCGACAGGCCAATCTGTGCATAACCACAGCTAAGCCATTCGACCGTGCTCGGTTTAATCTCAATAGAAGACAGTTGAGAAGGGTGGTGGGGCTTTTGACAGGACAATGTCGATTGAACTACCACCTTCATAAGTTCATAACTTGGGGATCTCTGATGATCCCACTTGTAAGGCCTGTATGGAGGACGATAAAACCTTCATACATGTCATTTTCACTTGCAGAAACCTGCAGGGTGTCATAGAATGCTTGGGTCTGAAACCCTGGATCCATGAAACCTGGGGGCAATTCCGGCGGAGAAGCTGGGGGCTTTCTGTGCGACGTCTGGCCTCAACAGAATCCTATTGGTACATTTGCTTAAAATAGTACCTCTTACCCGGAGACGTTTCGCATTCGGGTGACAAGTTGTTCTTAAGGAGGGCACAGAGGACCCTTTGGTCTAGGTGCTAGGGACCCATTTGCGGTACCCCTTTTGCTAATTATTATTATTCTCGGGCGTATCAATGCACTACTAACTGGAGGGAAGTTACTTATCCTGGGGTCACTAATGCCAGGTTGCAATGTTATTCCTTGAGTTAACAATGCCTCGTGAGTAAACCCGTCAGTAGTTGTAGTCTCTTTTATTCAGGCTGACGTAGATCTAGGATATTTTTCGGTTAAAACTTCCGAAAAGATATTTGGGTTGATTCAGTTCCAAAATCAAAATCCACAGCAAGGGTTATGTGATCTCTTTGTTCTTTTTTGATCTCTTCGTACTCGAATTTTTCGCAGTGGATCTCCAAATCTAAAGAAGGACTCAAGTTCTGTAGGTGATGATTACACTCATTTCCCAACTACATTAAACATGATTTCGAACATAAAATATTTGTAATTGTTCAAGTAATTAATTAATTATTTCTAAAGTAGCTTGTTTCTACACTAAATACAAATATACAAAATCAATATTTACTTGCTTCTATACACTAATAAAATAAAATTATTGTTTACAATATATACAATATTCATAAAAATATTATTATATCTTGGATTATAATATAGGAACACAGAGAGTTTGATTTTGCGAGACTTTGGTTGGTAGTTCTGAAAACGGGTATATTCTGATTCAATTAGATTCTTATCCGACCAAAAACATAAATGTAAGAAAGGGCCGAGTTTTCGGGAAAATCCTTAATGTAATAGTTCCTTCTTAAAAAGTGATGATATGAGAGTAATGACCGAGCTATTTACAAAGTAAATAGCTCTAGACTTCATATAATAGTTGCTTCTTAAAAAGTGATGATATGGCAGAAAGGACCGAGCTATTTACAAAGTAAATAGCTCTAGACTTTATATAATAGTTGCTTGTTAAAAAGTGATGATATGGAAGAAAGGACCGAGCTATTTACAAAGTAAATAGCTCTAGACTTCAGATAATAGTTGCTCTTTGAAAAGTGATGATATCCCATTAAAGAGCCGAGCTATTTACAAAGTAAATAGCTCGGTAAACTATTAACTAAAAAAAATAATGAGGGTAAATTGATTAAATGTAAGAAAAAATTTGGTTTAAAATTATTTCATAAGTTTTCCCTTAGTATGTTTTTAAAATTTTATAACGCGGCAAGATTTAAAATATTGGAAATCAGAAAAAATAACTTGCCGCGCTATATAAAATTTTAAAAACATACTAAGGGAAAACTTATGAAATAATTTTAAACCAAATTTTTTCTTACATTTAATCAATTTACCCTCATTATTTTTTTTAGTTAATAGTTTACCGAGCTATTTACTTTGTAAATAGCTCGGCTCTTTAATGGGATATCATCACTTTTCAAAGAGCAACTATTATCTGAAGTCTAGAGCTATTTACTTTGTAAATAGCTCGGTCCTTTCTTCCATATCATCACTTTTTAACAAGCAACTATTATATAAAGTCTAGAGCTATTTACTTTGTAAATAGCTCGGTCCTTTCTGCCATATCATCACTTTTTAAGAAGCAACTATTATATGAAGTCTAGAGCTATTTACTTTGTAAATAGCTCGGTCATTACTCTCATATCATCACTTTTTAAGAAGGAACTATTACATTAAGGATTTTCCCGAAAACTCGGCCCTTTCTTACATTTATGTTTTTGGTCGGATATCAATAATTTTTGAAAGGCTTAAATATACGAAGCCAAAGGCTTCGCACAAAACGCGTAGCGTTTTGTTACTCTTCGCATATGCTTCGCGTATGCTATGCGTTCCTTTCGCTTCGCGATACTTTACTCTTTTAGCGAATTTCCTGAAAGGAAATAGAGCTATTGGTCCCGTACCGAAGTCAAAATTTCGCAAAAATTTCTTCAAATGTCCATCGATCCTACCTTGTAGATGTCAAAAATCACCATCTGTAAAATTTATATATATATATCTATGGACATATATATATATATATATATACATATATATATATATATATATATATATATATATATGTGTCTGTAATCACTCTAGCGGTCACAGTTTTTATTCTATCGGAATGAGATTTGGTATTTGAAGCGCTTTTGGTATTCAAAAGATCAAGTTCGTTAATGGGTAAAATCGGACCAGGGGAAAGGGGGGTTTAAAGGGAGGAGGAAACAGAAAATTTGACATATCTCCCTTAATATTCGAAAAATCGAAAATTTTATAAGAAGTAAAGTTGTAGGTATTAAGTTTTACTGTAATTTTGTTTCTTATCATTTTTTCTGTAACCCTAATATTTACAAAAATATTGACGGTTTAAGATTGAAAATTAAATTCCTCAATATCTCTGTACGCATTAGAGTTTGAGCAAAAAAGATAAGGTGATGAATTGTAGCAAACATGATTTTCTACAACTTTGTTTCTGACGCATTTTTCGATTGTTCTAATATTAAGAGAGATATTTTATATTTTGTGTTTTCTTCTATCTTTATGCCCCCCTTTCCCCTTGACGTATGTTATTTATTAATAAAATTGGCCATGCAAATACTAAAATCAGATACGACATTTCATTTTTATCAGACTAACATTGTGACCGCTAGAGAGTAATTTATTTATTCCAAGGAAATTCGCTAAGTTGAAGCAGCTCCTGCGTAACGAATTTTTAAAATTTTATAACGCGGCATGTTTAAAAATATTTGAAATCATCAGAAATTTGAAATCATCGTATCTGATTTTAGTATTTGCATGGCCAATTTTATTAATAAATGACATACGTCAATAGAAAAGGGGTGCATAAAGATAGAAGAAAACACAAAATCTAAAATATCTCTCTTAATATTTGAACAATCGAAAAACGCGTAAGAAACAAAGTTGTAGAAAATCATGTTTTCTACATTTCATCACCTTATCATTTTTGCTCAAACTCTAATGCGTACAGAGATATTGAGGAATTTAATTTTCAATCTTAAACCGTCAATATTTTTGTAAATATTAGGGTTACAGAAAAAATGATAAGAAACAAAATTACAGTAAAACTTAATACCTACAACTTTACTTCTTATAAATTTTTCGATTTTTTGAATATTAAGGGAGATATGTCAAATTTTGAGTTTCCCCCTCCCTCTAAAACCCCCTTTCCCCTGGTCCGATTTTACCCATTAACGAACTTGACCTTTTGAATACCAAAAGCGCTTTAAATACCAAATCTCATTCCGATAAAATGAAAACTGTGACCGCTAGAGTGATTACAGACACATATATATATATATATATATATATATATATATATATGTATATATATATATATATATGTCCATAGATATATATATATAAATTTTACAGATGGTGATTTTTGACATCTACAAGGTAGGATCGCTGGACATTTGAAGAAATTTTTGCGAAATTTTGACCTCGGTACGGGACCAATAGCTCTATTTTCTTTCAGGAAATTCGCTAATAAAAACATACTAAGGGAAAACTTACGACATAAATTTCAACCAAATTTTTTCTTACACTTAATTAATTTACCCCTCATTTATTTTTTTAATAAATAGTTTACCGAGCTGTTTAGCTTGTAAATAGCTCGAAACTTTATGGGATATCATCACTTTTTAAGGAACAGCTATTATTTGAAGTCTAGAGCTATTTACTTTGTTAATAGCTCGGTCCTTTCTCGTATATCATCACTTTTTAAGGAGCAACTATTATATGAAGTCTGGATCTATTTACTTTGTAAATAGCTCGGTACTTTATCCCATATCATCACTTATTAAGAAGCAAATATTTTATTAAGATTTTCTCGAAAACTTACCTTTCTTACAAACGGAAAATTTAACAACTTTAATTGTAATTAAAATAACATATGAAGCATATATCGATCTGATTTGTTGACAAGGTTACCGCCTCCTTTTTGATTAGATAGACATTTAGTATTTAAATAAAAATTTTCTAGTTTAATATAACAGTATGTTTTAATACTCCAAATAGAAAACATTGATTGTTGTATTGTATTGTTATAATGTAACTTTTTTTAAGTAAACAAGTTTAAAAATAAACAAGTTTATTTTCAATTAGCAATTCGTAATGATGAAAAGAATTAAATAAATTGTTATAATTTGTAAGAATTGCTCAAGGCGGTATATTACCAAATATTCAAGCAGTGTTATTGCCAAAGAAAACTGAAAAGAAAGCATAAATTTTATACATTGGATTATTGATAATAATATTCATCGATCATATATCATAGGCCTTTTATTAAAACGCCACAAATTAATGTGAAATAAGAGTGATATATTTTTTATTAAAATAACTATATAAAATTTAGTATATATAAGATGTTATTTGATTTGTTTCGATTATGACTTCTAAACTAATCGTTTATTACAGATAATTGATTATCAACGTTATAGTCTTTGAAGAAATGACTTGACCCGTTGGCTCCACTTCACAAAAAAAAATTCGTTACGCAAGAGCTGCGTCAACTTAGCGAATTTCCTTAGAATGCATAAATCACTCTCTAGCGGTCATATTTTTAGTCTGATCAAAATGCCTTAAGGCAGTTTAAGGGGTGTTTTTCCCATTTTCGGAGGTTTGCGTTATAGGTAAAAAAATTTTTCAAAGTGTTCTGTTAAATTGACTTTATTTCGGGTCGATTGGTCAAAATTCCATCATTTCATCATATATAGAACTGAAAAACGTAATTTTGGGGGGTGTTTTTTCAATTTTTCGGGAGTTTGCAAAAAAATATATTAAGTTTTTCGAAATAACTTCCTAATTTGTAGCTATTAAGCGTCGATTGCAAAAAACTGAATCTTGTTGTATGTATAGAACAAAAAGGTTGGTTTTGGGGGTGTTTTTACCAAGTTCGAAGGGTTGTGATGGAAAAAAATCGATCTTTCTATCATGAATAGAAGTAAAGAGGTAAGTTTTAGGGATGTTTTTCCCATTTTCGGTGTGGTTGCGATGTAGGTAATGAAATTTTTCAAAATATTCTGTTAATTTTGACGTTATTTCGGGTCGATTAGTGAAAATTCAAACTTTATAGCATTAATAGAACAGAAAAACATAATTTTGGAGGATGTTTTTCCAATTTTCCGAGGCTTCCGTTGCATAACTTTTAAAATCAACGCATACTGCTGTATTCAAATTGCAATATCTATTTCTATATGGTATAAAAATTAATAGGTATATATGATTAATCGTTCTCTACATGGTAGTTTGCGTTAAACTAGTCTTAAAAATAAAAAATGTTAAATTTTCCACTTTTCCGATACAAATTTCGAGTTTTCGCAATTTTCCCGTCGGTTTGGGTACTACAGCTATCTACATGCCCAATATCAACTTTACAGCATATCTGGAAGTAGCTCATAATTTTGATATCTAATACTTAAGTTTTTGAGGGCGTTCCCACGAATTTTGCGTTTTTGAAGTGAAATAACTTTTTAACGGTTAATTCGTTAACATTGATTGAAAACATTGGTTCTTATAATTCCGTAAAGTATCTATATTCGAAATATCAACCCTGTAGCTCTTTCCGTTCAAAAGATACAGCACCCAAAAAATGAGCCTAAATTAACGATAAGATATAGCACTGTAGTGAAAAGTCCGAAAGTCTCCCTTAAATCTCGGCCTTGCGCACTACCGTGCTCTAGATATAAGACTAGATATCAACCGAGGTTTCACCCGCATTAAATTTTAATTAAATAAAAACAAATTTAAAAAAATCAAAAATCAATTTTTTTTTTAATTCTCCCTCCAGCCGGATTTGAACCAGCGACCTATTGATACGTATATCTATTGAATATATATTTTCTTCCGATTTACTTTACAAATATCAATATTTAAGGCTAACTAAGAATTTTAACATAATGGTAAATCGGACTGCCAGTTCCAGAGATTAGCACGTTCTCAAACAAACAAACAAAAAAACTCTTCAGCTTTATTATTTTAGTAAAGTATTATAGATGGATTCAATTAGATTCATTTTGTAATTCCAAGCTAAATTCCCCAAAGAAATTTTTCCAAACCATATATATATGTATATATATATACACACACATATATATATATATATATATATATATATATATGTATATATATATCTATATATATATATATATATATATATATATATATATATATATATATATATATATATATATATATATATATATATATATATATATAGATATATAGCTGTTTCCCGTAACTTTGTCCGCAGTTATATGAAGAGCCATTTATAAATGTTTTTATACCCAGTATATTTGTAAATATACAAGGTATATTAAGTTTAGTCCCGACTTTGTAACGCTTGAAAATATTAATCCTTGACAAAAATGCTTCACATAGGTATTCATAAAATGGCCTAATTCGGCCTTTTTCACATGTCCGTCCGTCCGTCTGTCCGGCTGTCCGTCTGTCCGTCTGTCCGTCTGTGAAGCCGATTACTCAAAAACGAAAAGAGATATCAAGCTGAAAATTTTTTTGTGTATTCTTGACCAAAAAAGTAAGGTCAAGTTCGTTATTGGGCAAAATCGGAACGTGTTTCCCCCCGCTAGGGGGGAAAAATTATATCTTTGAAACCGTAGGAGATAGAAAAAAAATTTGTTAACAAAAAATCTTCTTCTCTTTGAAACAAACAACTTTTGTTTGAAAACTTTTTTCATAAACTCAATAGTTTTATCAAAATTAGTCCTCAAAGTTGAAAAAAATGAGAAATACAAATGACAGGCGAATGAAGGCATGGTCTCCATGGACCCGTAGGTATACATAACAACTACACATACTATTTTTATATCCTGTATATGTAAATATACAAGGTATATTATATTAAGTCCCGTCTTTGTAACGCTTGAAAATATTAATCCTTGATAAAAATGCTTCACAAAGGTATTCATAAAATGGCCTAATTCGGCCTTATTCGTCTGTCCGTCCGTCTGTGAACACGATAACTGAAGAACGAAAAGAGATAACGAGCTGAAAATTTTTGTGTGTGTTCTAGACCAAAAAAGTAAGGTCAAGTTCGTTAATGGGCAAAATCGGAACGTGTTTCCCCTGGCCAGGGGGGAAAAATTATGTGTTCGAAACTGTAGGAGATCGAAAAAAAATTTGTTAACAAAAAATCTTCTTCTCTTTAAAATAAACAACTTTTGTTTGAAAACTTTTTTCATAAAGTCAACCGTTTTCTCAAAATTTGTGCTCAAAATTTGTGCTTGCGTTGGCTGATACACGGTTCGCGTTAACTTACGTTTCGAGTTGATTCATGCTTTTCGTTGGGTAACGATTCGCGTGAAATCACGCTTCGCGAATCACTTTGCTTTGGATAGCTAACGCTTATTATTGGCCAACGCTTCGCGTTGGCTAACTAACGGTTCACTTTAGCGTACGTTTCGCGTTGGTAAACGCTTTGCGTTTACCTACCACTTCCTATTAACTAACGCTTCGCGTTGGCTAACTTACTTTAGCTTACTTTTCGCAATGGTTAACGCATTGCGTTGTTTAACGATTCTCGTGAAATTACGCTTCGCAAATTACCCACGCTTCGTTTTGAATAACTAACGCTTCTCACTAACCAACGTTTCGCGTTGGCTATCTGACGGTTCGCTTTGACTTTCGTTTCGCTTTGCGTTTACCAACGCTTCGCGTTGACCTAACACTTCCTATTGACTAACGCTTCACATTGACTAACGCTTCGCGTTGGCTGACTTACGGCTCGCTTAAGCTTACGATTCGCGTTGGTTAGCGCTTTGCGATGATTAACGATTCGTGTGAAATCACGCTTCGCGAATGATCGACGCTTCGCTTTGAATAACTAACGATTCTCATTAACCAACGCTTCGCGTTGGCTGACTTACGGTTCGCTTTAGCTTACGTTTCGCGTCGATTTACTAACGCTTCGCGTTGACCTGACACTTCCTATTGACTAACGCTTCTGATCGACCAACGCTTCGCGTTGGTTAACGCTTTGCGTTAATTAACCAACGTTTGAATCACCAACGTTTCGCTATGAATAACTTACGCTATGAATAACTCATTAAACAACGCTTCGCGTTGGCTGACTTACGGATCGCTTTAGCTTACGTTTCGCGTTGATTTAATAACGCTCCGCGTTGACTTAACACTTCCTATTGACTAACGATTCTCATTGACCAACGCTTCGCGTTGGCTGACTTACAGTTCGCTTTAACTTACGTTTAGCGTTGGTAAATGCTTTGCGTTGATTAACGATTCGCTTGAAATCTCCCTTCGCTAAACTCTGGCGCTTCGCTTTGCATAACTCACGCTTCACTTTGACCAACGCTTCGCAAGTAATGTAACAACTAACTGAGTTAATTGTTTGAATACCCAGTATATACTGAGTTGTATATCAATGTTTGAATTGCTCATATTTCTGCCTATTCAATGTTTATAAAATATGAATTATTTGTAAATGTTTGTTTTGTGTTAATAATTAATATTGAAACAGTATAAATGTTCTTGCATTAAAAAAAATTTATATTATTGTTCTTGCGATTTTTATATATTTAAATATTGAGTTATATAATTGAGTTAATCAACGCGAAGCGACTGTTAACGCGTTAACCAACGCGAAACGTAAGCTAAACCGAACCGTAAATCACCCAACGCGAAGCGTAGGTCTATTGACCTACGTTAGGTCAATGCAAAGCGTTAGTAAATCAACGTAAAGCATTGCTAAACGCTTTGCGTTTACCAACGCGAAACGTAAGCTGAAGAAATCCACAAGTGAGCCAACGCGAAGCGTTGGTCAATGAGAAGCGTTAGTCAATTAGAAGTGTTAAGTCAACGCGAAGCGTTAGTAAACCAACGCGAAGCGCTGGTAAACGCAAAGCGGAAGCGAAACGTAAGCGGAAGCGAAACGTAAGCGAAAGCGAACCGTAAGTCAGCCAACGCGAAGCGTTGGTTAATGAGAAGCGTTAGTTATTTAAAGCGAAGCGTTGGTGATTCGCAAAGCGTGATTTCACGCGAATCGTTAATTAACGCGAAGTGTTAACCAACGCGAACCGTAAGCTCAAGCGAGCCGTAAGTCGCCAACGCGAAGCGTTGGTCAATAAGAAGCATAAGATATCCAAAGCAAAGCGTCAGTGATTCGCAAAGCGAGAATTTAAGCGAATCGTTAACCAACGCAAAGCGTTAACCAACATGAAACGTAAGCCAAACTGAACCGTAAATCACCCAACGCGAAGCGTAGATCAATAGAAAGCGTTAGGTCAACGCGAAGCGATAGACAATCTACGCAAAGCGTTGTAAACGCTAACGCGAAACGTAAGCTTAAGAGAACCACAAGTTAGCCAACGCGAAGCGTTGATCAATTAGAAGTGTTTAGTCAACGCGAAGCGTAAGCAAAGCGAACCGTAAGCCAGCCAACGCGAAGCGTTGGTTAATGAGAAGCGTTAGTTATTTAAAGCGAAGCGTTAGTGATTCGCAAAGCGTGATTTCACGCGAATCGTTAACTAACGCGAAGTGTTAACCAACGCGAACCGTAAGCTCAAGCAAGCCTTAAGTCAGCCAACGCGAAGCGTTGGTCAATGAGAAGCGTCAGTTATATATGAAATCACGCGTGTTTAGTCAACGCGAAGCGTAAGCAAAGCGAACCGTAAGCCAGCCAACGCGAAGCGTTGGTTAATGAGAAGCGTTAGTTATTTAAAGCGAAGCGTTAGTGATTCGCAAAGCGTGATTTCACGCGAATCGTTAACTAACGCGAAGTGTTAACCAACGCGAACCGTAAGCTCAAGCAAGCCTTAAGTCAGCCAACGCGAAGCGTTGGTCAATGAGAAGCGTCAGTTATATATGAAATCACGCTTCGCGAATCACCAACGTTTCGTTTTGAATAACTTACGTTTCTCAGTAACCAACGCTTCGCGTTGGCTGACTTGCGGTTCGCTTTAGTTAACGTTTCGCGTTGGCAAACGCTCTGCGTTTTCCAACGCTTCGCGTTGATTTAATAACGCTTCGCGTTGACTTAACACTTTCTATTGACTAACGATTTTTATTGACCAACGCTTCGCGTTGGCAGACTTACGGCTCGCTTAAGCTTACGGTTCGCGTTGGTTAACGCTTTGCATTTACCAACGCTATGCGTTGATTAACTAGCTCTTCGCGTTAACTTGCTTACGCTCAGCGTTATCTTGCTAACGCTCAGCGTTAACTTGCTTCCGCTCCGCGTTAACTTCCTCTCGTTATCTAGTGTATCGACAGACGCTTCGCGTCAGCTAACTCTTCGCGTAATATAGCTTACGCGTGCTTTCGCTTCGCGTTAACTGTCGCTATGATTTAACTAACTTTTCACGTTACCTTAAGCATTAACGATTCGCGTGAAATCACGCTTCGCGTCACTTTCTATTGACTCACGCTTCTCATTGTCCAACGCTTCGCGTTGGCTGACTTACGGCTCGCTTGAACTTACGGTTCGCGTTGGTTAACGGTTTGCGTTAATTAACGATTCGCGTGAAATCACGCTGCACGAATCACCAACGTTTCGCTTTGAAAAACTAACGATTCTCATTAACCAACGCTTCGCGTTGGCTGATTTAAGGTTCGCTTTAGCTTACGTTTGGCGTTGGTTAACGCTTTGCGTTGGTTAACGGTTCGCTTAAATTCTCGCTTCGCGAATCACTGACGCTTCGCTTTGCATAACTAACGCTTCTCATTGACCAACGCTTCGCGTTGGCTGACTTGCGGTTCGCTTTAGTTAACGTTTCGCGTTGGCAAACGCTCTGCGTTTTCCAACGCTTCGCGTTGATTTAATAACGCTTCGCGTTGACTTAACACTTTCTATTGACTAACGATTTTTATTGACCAACGCTTCGCGTTGGCAGACTTACGGCTCGCTTAAGCTTACGGTTCGCGTTGGTTAACGCTTTGCATTTACCAACGCTATGCGTTGATTAACTAGCTCTTCGCGTTAACTTGCTTACGCTCAGCGTTATCTTGCTAACGCTCAGCGTTAACTTGCTTCCGCTCCGCGTTAACTTCCTCTCGTTATCTAGTGTATCGACAGACGCTTCGCGTCAGCTAACTCTTCGCGTAATATAGCTTACGCGTGCTTTCGCTTCGCGTTAACTATCGCTATGATTTAACTAACTTTTCACGTTACCTTAAGCATTAACGATTCGCGTGAAATCACGCTTCGCGTCACTTTCTATTGACTCACGCTTCTCATTGTCCAACGCTTCGCGTTGGCTGACTTACGGCTCGCTTGAACTTACGGTTCGCGTTGGTTAACGGTTTGCGTTAATTAACGATTCGCGTGAAATCACGCTGCACGAATCACCAACGTTTCACTTTGAAAAACTAACGATTCTCATTAACCAACGCTTCGCGTTGGCTGATTTAAGGTTCGCTTTAGCTTACGTTTGGCGTTGGTTAACGCTTTGCGTTGGTTAACGGTTCGCTTAAATTCTCGCTTCGCGAATCACTGACGCTTCGCTTTGCATAACTAACGCTTCTCATTGACCAACGCTTCGCGTTGGCTGACTTACGGTCCGCTTTAGACTACGTTACGCGTTGACCTAACACTTCCTATTGACTGACGCTTCTCATAAACCAACGCTTCGCGTTGGCTGACTTACGGTTCGCTTTCGCTAACGTTTCGCAAAGTTGGTAAACACAAAGCGTTTACCAACACTTCGCGTTGACTTAACACTTCTAATTGACTAACGCTTCTCATTGACCAACGCTTCGCGTTGGCTAACTTGTGGTCCTCTTCAGCTTACGTTTCGCGTTGGTAAACTCAAAGCGTTGCTTAACGATTTACTATCGCTTCGCGTTGTATAACTTACGGTTGCTAACGCTTCGCGTTGTATAACTTACGTATATTAACGCTTCGCGTTAACTAACGCTACGATTTGACTAACTTTTCACGCTTACTTTAAGCGTTAACGATTCGCGTGAAATCGAGCATCGCGTTGAATCACTGCCGATTCTCTTTGAATAACTAACGCTTCTCATTGACCAACTCTTCGCGTTGGCTGACTTACGGTTCGCTTTAGCTTACGTTTCGCGTTGGTTAACGCTTTGCGTTGGTTAACGGTTCGCTTAAATTCTCGCTTCGCGAATCACTGACGCTTCGCTTTGCATAACTAACGCTTCTCATTGACCGACGCTTCGCGTTGGCTGACTTACGGTCCGCTTTAGACTACGTTACGCGTTGACCTAACACTTCCTATTGACTAACGCTTCTGATAAACCAACGCTTCGCGTTGGCTGACTTACGGTTCGCTTTCGCTAACGTTTCGCAAAGTTGGTAAACACAAAGCGTTTACCAACACTTCGCGTTGACTTAACACTTCTAATTGACTAACGCTTCTCATTGACCAACGCTTCGCGTTGGCTAACTTGTGGTCCTCTTCAGCTTACGTTTCGCGTTGGTAAACTCAAAGTGTTGCTAAACGATTTACTATCGCTTCGCGTTGTATTACTTACGGTTGCTAACGCTTCGCGTTGTATAACTTACGCTTATTAACGCTTCGCGTTAACTAACCCTACGATTTAACTAACTTTTCACGCTTACTTTAAGCGCTAACGATTCGCGTGAAATCGAGCATCGCGTTGAATTACTGCCGATTCTCTTTGAATAACTAACGCTTCTCATTGACCAACTCTTCGCGTTGGCTGACTTACAGTTCGCTTTAGCTTACGTTTCGCGTTGGTTAACGCTTTGCGTTGGTTAACGGTTCGCTTAAATTCTCGCTTCGCGAATCACTGACGCTTCGCTTTGCATAACTAACCCTTCTCATTGACCAACGCTTCGCGTTGGCTGACTTACGGTCCGCTTTAGACTACGTTACGCGTTGACCTAACACTTCCTATTGACTAACGCTTCTCATAAACCAACGCTTCGCGTTGGCTGACTTACGGTTCGCTTTCGCTAACGTTTCTCGCATAACTAACGCATTCTAACGCATAACTAACGCATTCTGCATTCTAACGCATAACTAACGCTTCTCATTGACCGACGCTTCGCGTTGGCTGACTTACGGTCCGCTTTAGACTACGTTACGCGTTGACCTAACACTTCCTATTGACTAACGCTTCTGATAAACCAACGCTTCGCGTTGGCTGACTTACGGTTCGCTTTCGCTAACGTTTCGCAAAGTTGGTAAACACAAAGCGTTTACCAACACTTCGCGTTGACTTAACACTTCTAATTGACTAACGCTTCTCATTGACCAACGCTTCGCGTTGGCTAACTTGTGGTCCTCTTCAGCTTACGTTTCGCGTTGGTAAACTCAAAGTGTTGCTAAACGATTTACTATCGCTTCGCGTTGTATTACTTACGGTTGCTAACGCTTCGCGTTGTATAACTTACGCTTATTAACGCTTCGCGTTAACTAACCCTACGATTTAACTAACTTTTCACGCTTACTTTAAGCGCTAACGATTCGCGTGAAATCGAGCATCGCGTTGAATTACTGCCGATTCTCTTTGAATAACTAACGCTTCTCATTGACCAACTCTTCGCGTTGGCTGACTTACAGTTCGCTTTAGCTTACGTTTCGCGTTGGTTAACGCTTTGCGTTGGTTAACGGTTCGCTTAAATTCTCGCTTCGCGAATCACTGACGCTTCGCTTTGCATAACTAACCCTTCTCATTGACCAACGCTTCGCGTTGGCTGACTTACGGTCCGCTTTAGACTACGTTACGCGTTGACCTAACACTTCCTATTGACTAACGCTTCTCATAAACCAACGCTTCGCGTTGGCTGACTTACGGTTCGCTTTCGCTAACGTTTCGCAAAGTTGGTAAACACAAAGCGTTTACCAACACTTCGCGTTGACTTAACACTTCTAATTGACTAACGCTTCTCATTGACCAACGCTTCGCGTTGGCTAACTTGAGGTCCTCTTCAGCTTACGTTTCGCGTTGGTAAACTCAAAGCGTTGCTAAACGATTTACTATCGCTTCGCGTTGTATAACTTACGGTTGCTAACGCTTCGCGTTGTATAACTTACGCTTGTTAACGCTTCGCGTTAACTAACCCTACGATTTGACTAACTTTTCACGCTTACCTTAAGCGTTAACGATTCGCGTGAAATCGAGCATCGCGTGGAATCACTGCCGATTCTCTTTGAATAACTAACGCTTCTCATTAACCAACTCTTCGCGTTGGCTGACTTACGGTTCGCTTTAGCTTACGTTTCGCGTTGGTTAACGCTTTGCGTTTACCAAAGCTTTCCGTTGATTTTCTTAAGCTCCGCATTGACTAACTTTTCGCGTCGCCTAACGGCTCGCGTTGACCAACGCCTTGCGTTAACAGTCGCTTCGCGTTAATTTACTCAATTATATAACTCAATATTTAAATATATAAAAATCGCAAGAAAATTAATATAAATTTTTATAAATGCAAGAAAATTTTACTGTTTCCATATTAATTATTAACACAAAACAAACATTTACAAATAATTCATATTTTATAAACATTGAATATGCAGAAATATTAACAATTCAAATATTGATATACAACTCAGTATATACTGGGTATTCAAACAATTAACTCAGTTAGTTGTTACATTACTTGTTTTTTCTATATATTTATTTATATTTATTTAAAATACAATACGTATAACGGTTTTCAAGGTATCAGTCCCATAGTGATAGATATCAGTCTTCAGTTTTTTCACATTTTTCCCAAGGGGACCACTTAAAAAATCGCTCAAATTGGAGGAAAATTTTATGTCCCCGATTTTGATAAAAACTTGGTTATAAGCTCATTTGGACCTAGCAAAAACGATGGCATTGGTTAAAATATGCTACGATTATCGGTTTTCAAGGTATCATTCCCATGGTGCTAAAATTCAAAACTGCATGAATTGAGAAGGCAAAATTTTGAAATGTGTTGGTTGGACGTTAAAATTAACCTGATTTTCGTACATTTTGGGTCAAAATTAGCCTAGAAAATGATTATTATTAAAATGAAGAAGAAAAAATTTCTTCACTTTTTTCACATTTTTTCCAAGGGGTACGTACCCCTTAAAAAAATCACTCAAATTGGAGGAAAATTTTATGACCCCGATCTTGATAAAAACTTGGTTATAAACTAATTTGGACCTAGCGAAAACGATGGCGTTAGTTAAAATAGTTAGTTATGGCGTTGAATAAAATACGCTACGGTTAACGGTTTTCAAGGTATCAGTCCCATGCTGCTAAATTTCCAAACTGTATGAATTGAGATATATATATATATATATATATATATATATATATATATATATATATTTATATTTATATATCTTATTAATAATCATATCATGAAACTAATCCCCAAGTTCCAAACAGAAATAATGTTATTTTAAAGATTTATAACAAATTTACCAAAATAAGTGTTTTTTGCAAATAATTAGTTACTAATAATTGTTTAAAAAAATTTTTTTTTGCTCCATCTGGATCGTTTAAGTAACATATCATATTTTCATAGAAATTTTAATTTTTAGCATTTGCTTTTACTAGTCAAAAGTTATAGCCATTTTTGTACGGCGCGTACCTCATCTTTGACTCACACGCGCGTCTTATGGAGACGGATATGTGGGCTTAATTAACCAATTCATAGCTCCTAGACATTCGATTCTCATAAAAATTTTAATATATTTTTTTTACGTAAAATTTCCTCCTCTTTCGATTGGCGCAGGCAAATTTGCAAAGTTATTCGCGAAGAACCGTATTTTTGCAAATATTTTGTTTAATAACTTTCTAAGGACCCTTTTTCAGGCAGAGGATTTTTTACCACATATTACTGATACACTTTAGAAGATAATATTAAAAATCCTCTCTGTCGCTTCGAATTCCGAAGCTGTTTTCTCATTTTACTGCACTATAATTCCAAGATGAGTTAGTTCATAAAGATAATCCGATATTATTGTATTGTCATCAGAATTGCATACATTAGTAAACTTTTCAATCGACATAATAATACGAAGCGGGTGAAAATAGACTTGCAAGATTTTCTAGCATTGCAGCTGGAGGGAAAAGCTTAAAATACAACGGACGAATAAAAAATATATAATAACTTTTGAATCACCTACATTTTCAGCAGTCGGATATCTTTAAAACAACTGCGATTAAGATAATTATCGTATTTATTATTTATATAATGTAAAGTATATTTGTTTTAAAGGGAAATTTTCGCAATTTCCTGTGTATAATAAATATTTTAATTCATAATACCCACATTCTATTTCAAAACGAATTATATTTTATAACTAGCTGTTTCCCGCGACCTCGTCCGCGTTTATATAAAATGCTTTTATATAGTTAGCTATCCCCCGTGACACTAATTTCCATATTTCTAAATATGGCGAACTTATTTACTTAAAAAATGAAGAACGTCCAAATAAACTTCCATTCCCTACTTAACTCCTTTAGGGGATGAATTTTCAAAAATTGTTTCTTGGTGCTCAACTACGTTATATAATGAAGACATGTGAAAAATTGCATGCTTCTAGAAGCATGAAAGTCTTCTAGAAATTCAACGGGATACGACCTATCGGTCAACGCACTAAACGAGAAATCCAACGACAAACTACACCCATCGGTCAATGCTCTAAATCGGTCGGGACTAAAGTTAATATACTTTTGTATATATTATATGTATCGGATATCAAAATATGTTCACATAAAGTTTTCGAAATTTTTTTTTTTGCAAAATTTTCCATTTATATTCATAAGTTATCATAGTTGTGTTTTCATAAAAATACCATATGCAAAATAAAATGTCAATAAAAATGGCACACTAAAAAATATTATTATTATAAAATCGCACAGAAAATATTTAACTACTTGGCTGAAACTCATTGAAAATGAAATCGTTACAATACTCAACGTTTTAACAAAATACTGTAATGCGTGGCAAATACGTACCTTGTCAATTTCAATTCGCCAATAGATTATTTATTGTGATTGGACATGGAACTTATTCATCTCGTACAAATTTCTTGAAATATTCATAGAGTATACCCAGTTGACGTATATCCAGTCATGTATATATACGGAATTTCTCATTTGCATATTTCTTCAAGGAGACGTTTTTGAAACAAAAATTACCTTATCTCATGGTGACCTAGATTTTCTCCATGACTTTGGACTCAAATGAGAACCCATATTTTGTGTTTTTCAAATGACAACACATAATTTTTTGACAGAATCGGATAGTTGAGGAAAACAAAAATATGAAAACTGAGTAATCAATCAAGTATATTTTGGTCAATAAATAGTAATCGACTGTTTTTTTTTTTTGTTTTTTTTTTTTTTGATGAGAAACTACAAATTTAATCTTTCTAATCGAATAAAACATAATTTAAAATGCAAAGTAGTTTTTATAAAACGATGTAAATTGTTGTTAAATAAACAAGGATTTATTTGAGCCAAAGATGAAGGTATATTCAAATGCATTTTGGAAAGTAATCATGAATTTTATAAGAAATTTTATCATTTTAGAGAAGCAACACAAGTCACGACTCACGAATATTAATATTTACCAAATAACCATAGAATAATTAAATCTAGTTTCAACGTATACATTAAATCTGTAACGCTGCGGGCATGCGCAGTCGCTTGATATCACCCCTCTTACGTCTTTCCCCGCAAAATGACTTTTTCGAACTTCCTTAAGGCGTACTTAGCGTATATTCGATTTTTGAATCGAAAAATTGTATATATGAAGTCATAGATTTTATTTCTAATATGTTTCCAATAACATATGGTACACATATTAATTCTCTCTCTTTCTATATATATATATATATATATATATATATATATATATATATATATATATATATATATATATATATATATATAAGTATATATATATTTATATATATATATAGATTCTAAGATAATTAAATTATTTTTGTCTGTACACCATCCATATATTGGTTTTTGTTTTGTTGAAATAGTTAAAATATATTTTATGACTGTTATTGGTATTTTAACCTTCACATGACCCTTTATTCTGATTCAAATATTGAATATAGATTTGAATATAGACATATCTAATATATATTTAAATTACTAGTTTTCTATTTTGTATAAAAAGTTTTGAAGTCAATATTTTGATATCTGATTATACATATATATATATATATATATGTATATATATATATATATATATATATATATATTTATTTATTTATTTATTTATTTCAACCTTGTTTTAATATAATACATTTATATTAAATACATAGACATTGAAATCAAGGTTAAAAACTCCGAATTTTCCAAATATTTCGAAGCAATTCTAAGCCATTGTTTATAAGAGGAATAGTTCTCAACCTAGCGCATAGACGGGACACTGCTACAAATGAAATTAAGCTGGTTTGTTATGTTGACACACTTATTGTAAAAGTAAGTATCATAGTTGAATTTGATCAGATAAATAGTTTGTTTTATACAGCTGTAGAAAGTAAGCGTGTTGTGTGTTTTTGACAAAAATGAATAAACTTGAATACCGTTCCGTCATAAATTTTGTCGTTTTTGATGCTCGCCAACAGAAATCATCCAAATTTTGTGAAAGAATATAAAGAATATGCACCTAAAAAAGTTGAAAAATTGGCAGCTCAGTTTAAACGTGGTCAACCCTTGATTGAAGTTGTTCTTTCACTACTGACAATGAAAAGACATAGTATGAACTTGGTAACAAAAAAGGGTATCCTAGTGATTGCATTCTCTTTTTCACATTTGCATTTACAAAAAAAAGGTATGTTTCGTTAAAAAACGTTCGAGAATTATTTTGAATCACTCAGTTCAAAATCTGGATATGAAATCGATCAAACAGGAGTACATTTTACATACTCTCCTTTATAAAGGATGATTCTCAGATAACACAGGTGTTTAATACGAATATCAACCAATTGCAATGTTGTATTATACATCGGTAGAAATGGGAATCAAGTTCTACATACTTAAAAGTGAATAAAAATCCTTCTCACAGGTATGTGAAATGTTTATAAACGTCATATTATATATAATATTACTACTATATTTAATATTTTCATCAGCAATTCGAATCGAGCGCAACCGTACTCAGCGCCATGTGTGGTCAAAAAAACAACTTCATGACCAATGAAAGTTTATAAAAACCATAGGCGTTTATTCAAAAGCTAAATTAACTATAACTTTTTGTTAAACGCCTATGGTTTTCAATACACTGACATTGGTCATGCAGTGATTTTTTTGACCACGTATGGCGCTGACTATAGTTGCGCTGGGAACGAATAGGGACGTTCTTTTTTCGAAAACAGGATGAATTGGATAATGTAAAAATTAAAAAAAAACGCCACGCTTTCTGTCCATTTTATTGATTAATATATTGTATTGTAGTGACTTTATTTATAAATAAATAAAATTAAAATGTCTGCCTGTGATTTCAAAACAAAGGCGTTATCTTAAGGTCATATGATTATTCGCACCTTACTAAAACTCTAACACGCGGTTTTTTTAAGTTTTGTCTCTCTGTCCGTCTGTCTGTCTGTTTGTTTATTCGGACTATTCTTTGAAACGGCTGAGCCGATGTTAACCAGACTTTCATTGGCAGGTAAAGGTATTTTCAGAGAGTATTCTTTTCATCCCAAAAATACTTAGGGTGGCTGCGTAAAAAATTTAAAAACTGTAGTATTTATAAGCAATGCGGAGGGACGTGTCATTCACGGTTTCATATAATTAATTAATTAATTCACAAAGAAATACATGCTTTAGCGTTTTTTGAAAATTAACCCCTTATAAGAGATTGAAATAGGTGGTGAAAATTTGTATGTCCCGTTTTTATTTTAAATTAGAATCATGAAAATTGGTCTTTCACTTAATAATAATAAATAAACAAATGCATGTTTCTTTGCTTTTAGAAAGTCAACCCATAGGGAGGAATAGCCGGCAAAAGTTTGTATTGAAAATCTGTTTTTTCAAGTTGGAGACATTAAAATAGATATTTAGGCTATTAATAACAAATAAAAAAGTACGTGCGCTTTTAAAAAATCGACTCCTAAGGGTAGAAAATGGAGGCTGAGAGTTTATATAGGGATATCATTTATTTTTTATGATATACATGACTTTGTCTTTAGATCGAAAATCAACCCCTTAGGATGCGATATAGGAGTTTAGAGTTTGTATTGAGGTTTAGTTTTATTTTTGAAGAGATAGTATTAAAGCTATTAATAACAAATTAAGAAATACGCATTTCAGAGTCATACAAGGTCTGTAAAATTGCAATTTTCGCAGACGAAGCTTCGACGGAGGCTGCTAGTATATAAATATACGAGTACATAACATCAACATTGTAATTGTTTGATGTTCACATCCAAGTTAGAGACGTACCTCTTGTAACAATCATCCTGTACAAGTTCTATATTTAGATTGAATCTCATATTAGCTATAAGAAATTCAATTTCCAATAAACAACACCTATTCATGTAGTACAGAACCAAACCAACAAGCTCTCTCAGTTATAATGATACAAAGCGTACATACTATAAAAATATATCATACGGCAGTTTTAATTACTACACATGAAATAACATTAACATTATTCGGACATCAATGCCTGATATGAAAAATCATACACATAATGCCTGGGGATCGAACCCGAAACATCTGGCTTTCCGGACCAATGCTCTACCAACTGAGCTATCCTTATGCTATGGTAGGATACGTATAATTCTCAGTATCTGATATACTTCTGTTTTTATTTCCTATTATTGTTTTGAATATTTAAATTTTGATGTCAAACATTTATTACGGCGTGTTAGACTGTTTGTTACCGCTTGTTACCTAACAACGGCCTGACGAAATTTTCTCGCCACGCGATCACCAAGTTGTTCATAGGTCATATTACATAAAACATATCAGTTTTAAATAGATGCTCATAGATGGCGGTGCATATACAAGTTCAAAAACTCATTCATAGGTGGTAATGCATATTTTCTATACAAAATAGTTAATAATAATAATAGTTTAAGTAACTGATTGAAAGAATTGAGTGGTCTCAATTTTTAAGCAATTATTTAATTTTTAAGTTTTTGGTATTAAATTAATATGTATAATTTAAATAAAGAATAATTTTTTTCTTTAAAAAAAATCTGAATATTTTGTTTTTGATTGTGCCATATTTTACAAGCTTTTATTTAACTAGCAATGTATGTATGCATGTTCGGTTCAAATCTTGCAAGCTGAATTAGAACCACTTCCTTCTTTAGCCTACGGAGTTGAATTTTTACATGCTGGTTCAGTTTCCATGACAATCGATTTTTATGGTAAGCATGACCAGAATCGAAAAGGGAAAAGGGGGGGAGGTAGAGGGAGGGGGAAACACAAAATTTGGTATACCTCTCTTAATATTGAAAAAATCGAAAGACACATAAGAAGTAAAGTGGTAGAAAATTAGTTTTACTGTAAAATGCTTGCCAGGCGTCGCAGCGGCGGCTTAATTTTTTTTTTTTAATTGTTTTTGTAAACTTTGTGTCTATTCATCCATTGTTAGTATGGTTGCCATACGATTATGTTATACTAATAGAGGTAACAAGCGTTTACATAATTTATCATTCAAGTAATATGAATATAATGACATTATTCTGTAATACTTAATATGACACACCATACACATCTTGATTGGAGATCGAACCCCTGACATGAGTTTCTCGGCCATTGTTTAGAAGTAACGACCTTACTAAAGAGTTTTAGCAGTTTTTGTCCGAAATAATATGAGTTACGTAACATATTTGATTTTTGTACACATTCTATGCAACCATACGATGAGAAATAATAAATAAGAAAACGTATTATTGGCCATCGTACGTAATAAAAACGATAGTAAGTAGTTGTTGTGCTTTTAACGTTTCATAATATACCAATCACAGTGAAAAGTCTACAGTGTGATTTTTTGATAAAAGATTTATTAAAACACATTCATATCAAAACGAAGTAGTAGGTCAAAAGAGCCGATGGCAGATAAGATCGATAGATAGGCTGCCCTGGACGGGCTACACTTCGACCATAAGGTCCAAAGTGATGCCAAAGGATGTGAGGATGTGAGTGTAGTGGAAGGAATTTTTGTGTATAGACTAGTAATTGGTAGGATATGCGGCTGCAGCCGACTATGATAGGAACTATGCTGATATTAATCTGGAGTTCGTGAAGGAAACTGCAGAAAACCTTCTCAAGCATAGCCGGTTACTTCGATCTTGTCCATACGCCCACAGTTTAGTCAATTAACAGCCCCCTCTTTTTCTTAACATTCGTGCCTCTGGAATCGAACCTCGTGCCTCTGGATATGTAGTCCAGCTTGCTTACCGCTACACCAAAGACGACTCTGACGTAAGAGCCAAATATTTCATATCAGTGTTATTTTTATTTTGAAAGTATTACTTTCTGTCGAAAATAAACGCGTTTAATCGGTATTTTGTAACAATAATCTAACATCACTTACTTTCCGTTTTTCAAATTAAAAGTTTTGTTCTCCAAAAATTGAAAATAACTCAAGTTTTCTCTGTTGATACAACTATATAAAACTAACTATTTTGTTTTTAAATGAGCAATAAGATTAAAAATTATCAAAATAAAAATTATCAGGCTAAAGATATAACTTTAGAAGACTTAATCTATGAGCTTCTGCGGAACAGGATAGAACCTGAAAAGGCAGTGACATTGCTCTTTATTAAATATAATGCACTAAATTTTAAATTTTTATATTAAAAGTTTCACTGTAATATAAAGATTATTCAAAATTATTACTCTTTAAAAAAAAATTTATATAAATCCGCAATCATAATTTCGTATCCGCAACATCCCTGTAATAAACAGCATTGACTTTCTTGTACCATTTAGAGTAACATTAAATACTTTGTATATATATCTATATATATATATATATATATATATATATATATATATATATATATATATATATATATATATATATATATATATATATATATATATATGTATATATATTTATCCTGTATGGCATCAATCATACTTTGAGACTCGGTACGAATGGAGCCGTGACAGACGAACGATACCAACCTGTACTTCTATTTATTGCTCAAAACTGTTTTATATCTACTAAAAACTATCTAGATAGATACCCCTTCGAAGACCGAGCTCTTTCTGCAGGCTGGGTGATCACACTCTTGAGGAACACTTCTAGAGCCCAGGTAGTCCAAGAATATTATCGAAATGTTTAACCGTAAAATGTACAAAACCTGCAAAAATAAACTGAAATCGGAAATCAGCTACTACTAAAACAATTTCTTACGGGGCATCGTAAACTCAGGAGACACTTTGGGAAGCCAAACTTAGAACATGAATGCAACAGCAGATTTTGTGGAAAAACGAAGGAAACTCCGGATCCCAAATAAACCCCCGGACCCCCACCTAAATTCAAATCTCCAAGTATTACATTCCCGGAAATTATTCTATTCAAAGACTTAGTAATCACGTTTTACATATATGAAATAAATTGACGAAATCGGTAGGACAAAAAAACCTCATTTCTATATCGACAAAGTTTTCAATTTATTTCATATCGATTGAATCAATATAAAATAGTGAATAAGTTTTTCTTAAATAGACATTTCAGGTAGTATCAGGAGTCCGTCCGCCCGTCAGTCGGTCTATCTGAAGTTCTGATACCCTGAGTGTGTATATACTGCCGCATATACAAACCAGATATTAGGAATTCTACTGTGTAGGATATGTGTGAGAAAATAAAAGAAAGGCTTTAATAATAAAGAATGAACTGGAAAAATAAAAATGAAATAAAATTTTCATTTTCATATGTTAGATATGGTGTTTTTTATCCTCGAAAATAATAATGAGAATACGGAAAAATAAATAAATAAATCTAAATATATATATATATATATATATGCTGTGCTTTATTTATGCTTTTATACTTTGAATTTATAGAATGTAAACATGCCTGTATATATATATATATATATATATATATATATATATATATATATATATATATATATATACGTATATATATTTATATATATATATATATATATACGTGTTTACATTTGATAAATTCAAAGCATCCAAATTTTATAAAATATATCTAGGTAAATAATATTCGGTAAATATAGAAAATATACCTACAAGTTATTTTACATATTTGTTTTGACCTTAATTACCAGTGAGTAAAAAAAATTTAATATGGCGGTCAACTGACTAAACCGTCGGCGTATGGACAAGTATGAAAGTAACAGGAGATGATTGTGACGGTTTTCTGCAGTTTCCTTTCACAAACTCCAGATAAATATCGGCATAGTTCCAATCAAAGTCTATCAATTGAGTACTATCTTTAATAAAATTTATTTAGGATATGAAAAAAGTTGTAATATTTATCCATAATCTTACAACGATTTATAACCTGTTTTTTATTTGTCCTAAAAATTTTTAAAGTATTTATTGTAAAATATCAGAAAAATGAAATCAGAAATTGATTTGACTTGATGTGATAGATTTGACAGTAAACTATGTTATATATTTGTGTGTATATTATTTTAGAGTGCGTGGTCGCCATTTTTCAAAATATTGTGGCAAAACAAACCTAACAAAAAAGTTTTAATTTTATTGAATAATTAATTCAAATGTCCGTCAACACCATTTTTTTATGCAATTATATAAACTGCATATTTTAAAGAATATTTATAAACATTATTTATTATCCTGTCTACTTTAATAATATAGTTATTATAATTTTAAGTACAAAAAAATTTTGTTCTCCATAAGATAGAACAATCCATTTTAACTGGAAAATGAAACTGATATACATTTGGTAGATGTAATATCTACTCAGCTTATTATTAACAGGAGAATTGTAAAGAGAAGGACTCACTTTATATAATACTAGTAATGTTTTCCTAACCAGAGCATTAGGGAATAAAATACCCATTGTACTTGTGTAAATCTCAACGCCTGTGGCTGCGTTAGTTTGAACATTTAACCAGCTACGTGAGATGACATATTTACTTAATAAAATTACGTTTGCGTTAAGGTTGCATAAAATGAGTCTCGCACGAAATATGTTGCCTGCACTCCTAATCTGTTCCTAAAGTATGTGAAGTGATCATGAAACTGGGGAAAAAAATCGGAATGTTAGTACGTAAAGATTGATTTACAAACCTGTTAATAAATTTCAACAAATATAAAAAATATCAGCAAATCTGGTGTATCAGATTAAACCTATGTATACGGGCCAAAATTTTTTGAACATAAGTTTACCATTGCTCGGAAGAAAGAATCATCCCTCCTCCCTGAGGGTAAGTAGTAAAGTTAGGGCATGGAGTTCATGTCGTTGTTTACAACATATTTTTTCCATATGCATAACAACAAATTCGATAAATTTAAAAAACTTTTCAAACTTGCATTTAATTAAAAATAATAAACAATTTTGGTATCTATTGGAACCGAATGTGTTTTTTATTTATAATAGAAGATACAAAATTCAGCTGATATTAAAATAACTAACTGAAGGTAATTCCTTAAATTCCCGGTATATACTGAGTTTATGAAAAAAAGTTTCAAACAAAAGTTTTAAAAAAACATTTTTTGTCTTTAGGTTTTTATTCTTACAATTTCAGAGATGGTAAGTTTTACCAAACAACGTCGAAACTTACTTCTTGTATTACCTCTAGAACCCTCACACAAAATTTCAGTTCGCAATCTCTTCTCGTTTATGAGTTATCTTGTTGAAAAACGGAAGGGCGGACAGACAGGCGGATATGCGGAAATGGACTAATTAGGTCGTTTTATGAACACCTACTCCAAAAATTTTTATCTTCGATCAATATTTTCAACCAAAACAAAGTCCGAACTAAATTTAATACTCCCTGGGGTATATTATGTATACCGGGTATAAAACATTATAACAGAAGGTATTTTTAATTCCACTTCCTACCACACACCCCAAATTGGGTGTTTTTATGTATAAACAATTTCTTTTAAGTCCTTTTCGATACGACTTCGTCGAAAGCTTCACTGTAAACTTTTCGCTTTTCAACTATCGTTTTCACAGACACATATGTTCTATCAACAAATAGACTTTTCCCTAAACCATGATTTTTGCAGGACGGAAACTGTTTTCCTCGTGATTTGACTGAAGTGACTCTGAACATAAATATTTTATGGCACACAACAAAATGGCTGTGAATAGTAAGATAAGTTATAAATGACACATCTAATGCGTAGGTAACATAATGGCGATTATAATAAGGAAACCTCTACAGTACAAAATGTATCGAAAGAAATTTGTGTTGTGTAACATAATACAGTTGGCACAGGCAAGGTAATGCTTTGCACCTGCATTGGGCTGAGCAAAAGTAGGCTGCGGCTACCGACGAGGTGTCTAACGAGGTCTCTGACGAGTTGTCTAATTGTAAAGGTGACTCAGGAGACACCTTTGGAATCTAGACTACAGATTTTGTGGAGAAATGGAGGAAACTCCGGAACACCTGCTAATCGACTGCGACACTCTCATATACAAAATAATAAAATGTCTGGGACTCTACCAGATACGTTCAGGGGAGCTACTATTCCTAGGCCTAATCCAGATCCTGTACTCCTAGAAAGAAACAGGGCTGGATCAGGTGCTTTAAAACAAAACTATTACTCGCCAGGCACCAGATGGGGGAGCGTTATAGATCTTATAGGTCGCAGTGCGCCACATTATCCCCATTCATCCATTCAACGTCACACAGTTGTTCTTGATCTAAGTGGTTATAAGCCCCTTTTTTACACGTGTAAGTTTTGATGAAACTCTTCAATCGGTTGATTTAGCGGTATTTTTTATGTAAGTTTTTAGTTATAACAAAATAGAGGTGGCTTCCATTTTGATGCAATTTTAGATATAACCATTTGTACTAATTGTGCATGTGTGAAATATCTATTCTTGAGGTTGACATACTTTGACCGAATGACTAACGCGTAAAACGAGCAAAATTTAGAACTCATATTTTTAATTATAAATTTTACAAAATTTAACATTAAATTGACAGGGTACATTCATTTTAGTACCGTAGTAATATTTATCGCAGAAAAAATTTGCGTATAGATGTTCATAAAATGTCGTAATTAGTCCATTTTCGCAAAGTTGTCCGTCCGTCTGTAAGCACGAAAACTCAAAAACGAAAAGATTTAGCGAGCTGAAATTTCGTATGTGTGTTTTAGAGCTAACAAGTACGGTCAAGTAAGTGGACAAAATCGGACCATGTTTTGGCAAATTGGACAAACCTGTTTATGATTGAAACCGTAACGGATAGAACAAAAGTTTACAGAAACAAAATGTTCCTTTTTTAAAAATAAACAACTTTAGATAGAAACTTGATTTCATAAATTCAGTATATAACCGGGTATTTCAGCAATTACCTCAATTAGTTGTTATTTTTACTTGTTTTATATTAACTTAAAATCTTGTTCAAGTCAATTTTACTTGTGTACAGCCGGTATTAAACATCCAACTACTGTATAGCTTATGAGTGAATATATCCAATTATTCCTACATTGCCCACATTGGATTATAACCTCTTAGTAACCGACATTAACGTAACTAGAACATACAGGAGTTGAAACAGACGTATTGGATTTAAAGGATAACTACTAAATAATACTGTTCGTCGAATAAGCATTAAAACCATATCTACAAGTTATAAACAAGTACTTTACAATTTTCATAGACAAATAATATGTGTTTATGTCAGTTGAATGTCTTGTCTTTCTAACATACTTAACTTTATGCCTGTATGATGATGACCTTATTATTCGGAGAAATAAAATAGAAATAACAATATATGTTTCCTGTATAATCAAAATATTATATTATTAGCTGTTTCCCGCGACTTCGCCCGCATTTATATGAAAGCTAAATATATATGTATTGAAAATAATAATAATAATAATCACTCTATATGATTTATAGTGTGCTATTATAGTTTATAGTTACTATGGAAATGACAATCAAAATTGACATTTCAAAATTGAAACAAAATTTTAATAAAATAATTTTATCGTTATTTTTTAGAAGTATAGTTTCTGTGGAAATGACAAAATCAACAAAAATTTGTACCGACTCCAAAAAAAAGGAGATTCTATGTTCGACTGTATGTATTCTTTTTATGTTCACCCCCTTCAAGATTTCTATGAGACAATAGATAGCCTATGTCTTTCCACAAGATATAATCTATCTCCTTGCCAAATTTCATTACGTTCCATTCAGCCGTTTAGTCGGGATGATGTAGCAAACAAACAAAGTTACTTTCAAATTTATATATTAAGGTTAAGGTTAAAGAATGTTAAACCGTATGAAAAATCACAAAAATCGGTACATCATCTCCGTTATCCAATAATGCCCAGTTACTTACATATTTTCGTTACGAAAGTTGCGTAAAAATATATGCATAAAAATCGAGTGTGTGCGATAATAAAATTCTATCGAAAATTGGAATCATTTTATCAATGCGATGAAACGCCTCGGCGGTAGATATCTTGCCCACGTTATCTATACGTAAATGTTAACATAAACATAACTTTCAAATATATATCATAATAGATATATATTTTTGTTAAATGTTTCTACAGGATATTACAGCGTAGGAGTTAATAATGTAGGATGTTTTTGTTCCATATGGAACGATACAACATTTATTTAATTAATATTACAGCAAAATATGAATGCTTTGTTCCATTGGCATATTTTTCTGAAGTTTTGAATAAACAAAAACTTCTATTCATTGTCAATATTTCAATTTTATTTCTATTCACTGTCAGCTTAAAAAAGTCTTTAAAAAATGTTTGAATCTGAATCTGTCTGAAATTGAAAAGTGCCTGGATCATTGAATCCATAATAATCATTGAATCGTTACGCAAATAATGGTAACTTTGATACTTTGTATTTTTTTATTGACTCTATAAACCTAAAAAAGTGAATAAAATTATTATTTTTATAATTATGAAAATCTAAGCATCGATCACTCGAATATTCAGTGTAATTTCTCTAGCATCCCGTAAATATTTATTAAATTAAACGAATATTTGAAATTTTTTAGAAAAATATTCTGAAAGTTTTCAATATTTAACGGACACCAATGTGTGGATTATTGAATTGACAGCTGCCATTGTCTAAATTGAAGATTGGAAAGATGAATTATTGACTGCCACATCTGCATGAGACAGTTTATGGAAAATATCAAATTCGTGGGAATTCGAATTTCTGAAAATTCTAATGAAGGGTCAGCAAATTTAAAGAGTCGTAATAAATGCAATTTTGGGGTGCAGTTTATAGATTAATTCAGGGAAAACATTCAATTGTCTTTAAGTTTCCGCAGACTTCGAAATTTGTTAATTTTATCTAAACGTATTGTGTGAACTTTAATTTGTACTACCTGTGGTTTATAACTTTTGTATAATCCGCATGCAGTTCCTATAATTTTATATATTATTTCAGCGAATTCTTTATCGAATTTACTTTTTAGGTTTAAACTATATGTCGCCAAATCTTTGTAATCATTTATCTCATACAATGTTTTCATTAAATAATTTGTAAAACTTTGGTTAAAGATAAAAGATAAAAATATATTTTTTATTAAAATTTTTAATATTTGTTGAGTTGAATAATTTTAATTTTGACAGACAGTGACGACCCATTTAATACAATATTCTGTAATCGTACATAATATATATATATATATATATATATATATATATATATATATATGATATAAATATTCTGTAATCATATATATATATATATATATATATATATATATATATATATATATATATATATATATGTATATATGATTACAGAATATTGTATTGTATTAAATATACACAGGATGGTCTGAAATTCATTCAAGAAAACTATACCACGGTGTAGAGCTGGACTTTTGGGATATAATTAATTAAACATTAATTAATTCAACCATTTTGTGGGTTCGCTACACTTCTTGAGAACTCTGATTGTCGCTACTCTAGCGTGGCTGCCCTACTCCACTAATGTGGCCTCAACTCTGTGATAGGTAGAGTAGTGTAGCGACCCCCAAAAATGCAAATATAATTAGTTGAATTTATTATTAATGTTTAATTAAAAACTAAGCGTCAAATCGAAAAACTTTATGAAACTTTTTTGTTTGTTTTTTCCAGCTCTACACCGTGGTATAGTTTTCTTGAATGGATTTTAGGACATCCTGTATATATATTGCAGAATATTATAAACTCAAAACAAATAATAAATTGTGATTGGTTATGATTTTGAAGTAAATATAGGACAAATTGCAAAAACTACCTATTGATATCTAGACATAGTATACAAATTGTACTTTAATTGCTTTCTACTATAGAAAATCTGTCAAGTGTGTTTTTGAGTCGGGAATAGAAGGTTTCATATGTATATTTAGTAATATTGCGTAATAGTTTCATGGTTTGTTAACTGGTAATGTACAACCTGAACCACACAAAATGGACACATGAAATTTGGAAAATAAATGTTAAACAAAGAGATGAACTAAGAATGTACTTTTCGAAAATCAACTCTGTAAACCTTTGTACCAAAAATGTTTGGATTCCGTTTGAAACTTGGTATTAATAAATTCTTCAAAACAATAACACACGTTGTTTTAGGAGTCTTAAAGCATCCTTAAAGTAGTTCGAGCACGGTTAAATTTGTAGTTAAATGATAGTAGATTTTATGATAAGCAATACCATAATCATAAAACATTCCATAAATGGTTTTGCACCAAAGTCGAAAGTCCATCGAACCTATACCTAGTAGATATCATAAATAACCATCAAAAATATTCTATATACATATAGACATATGTATCTGTACGGGCTCTAGAGGCAACTACAGTATACCGATCGTATTGAGTATGCAACATCCTTTTGTTGATTTAAATGCCATTTTCATTAAAAAGTAAAATCGGGTAAAGGAGGGCTTAGGAAGAGGTGGAGCACAAAAAGTTGAATCATAGGTAAAAATAAATTTTACAACAATTTATCATCCTACAGAAATATTTGCCATTTTAATATTCGATTAATATTACTAATATCACCATGGTAACTTGTTTTGATATTTATTATGCAGTCTATGCCTGAGAAAATTCGGGAATCTACAACCAAGCGACGAGTTTTTAAATTTAGGTACGAAATCCTAAAAGCAATATCTCTTTGTGATTGGAAATCATAGCTTGCTTGTATAGTATGAACGTTGGTTTTAATAACGTGAATTATTTGTTATTACTTCGATCAAATAAATAAATTTAAGGGCAATTTAGCTTTTACAATTAACTATTTAATTATTTTTTACTTTATGCTGTATTATCTATAAATATTTGCGTTATCTAATATAGTAGTTCAAACTACTTAGAATTATCTGTCTCATTTATGATATCTGCCCAACCGTTCAGTTTATTGAAAAAGTTGAGGGTTTTTAGATGTGAGGATTTTTATTTCAAAATTGCTCTGAACAACTTTTTCGATTAACGGTTGGGGTGATATATCAATGAAACAAAAATATTTACTCCCGTAAATAAAAAGCGACAGGGGGCGGTTGGCCCAAAGGGGTGTTCGTAATTGAGAGTTAACTCCTCCTACGATCCCAAAAGGCTCAATTGACGTTACAATTATTTTAAAGCAAATCACACTCACTACACTGAATTAAAATAAAAGCTTGTATTTTTAGTTTTTTTATAAATATAAATGTTTTTTTTTAAATACAATAAACCATATTTTGACAAAATGGAAACCCGACTTCAAAAATCAAATATTCTATAACAAAAAATGCTCTAAAAAGTAAAAAAATAATTGCATATTCTTGTGCCAATTTTAGTTCACCTAAGCAAAAATTTTTAAATATATATGTACAATTATTGTTATTTTTGTAGGCGGTGTCAGCATAGAGAAATTCACATAACTTTTGGACACCGCCTCCAAAAATAACAATAATTGTACAAATAAATTTAAAAATTTTTGCTTAGGTGAACTAAAATTGGCACAAGAATATGAAATTATTTTTTTACTTTTTAGTGCATTTTTTGTTATAGAATATTTGATTTTTGAAATCGGTTTTCCATTTTGTCAAAATATGGTTTATTTCCCGCTTTTTAGTGACTTTGAAGTTCTATAACTGATTTTATTTGTCTAAATATGGGTAGACCAACTAAACGACCTACTAATTTTTAGTGCAAGTTTTTTTTACCCGTTTTTTTTTTAAATGTTTAGTTCATTTTTTTATATCAGATTTTCAGTTTTTTTTACATGTATTTTGTTTTTTTTTTTGTCGGGTCGGTTTTTTTTGGTAAAAAATTTTTTTGAATTCGGTTTTTAAAAAAATTATCTTATTTTCCCATAATGAATGAGTATACCCTTTCAAAAAAAAATAATAATTTCGCAGAAGTCGGTTATCACATATAAAATGAGGATTTTCCTCGATTTCCCGGGGATCCCCTCATCAGAATGCGATTTGGTGCCAATGGAACCAATGGGAAACCAAACCCTTTAGAACAAAAAAAAATTCAAAATCGGTTCATAAATGACGGAGTTCTGAGGTGACACACATAAAAAAATAAAATAAAATAAAAAAAATACAGACGAATTGAAAACCATCCTCTTTTTTGAAGTCGGGTTAAAAAACAATGTCGTTCTTATGAAAAGTGATAATCTCTAAATAAATAAAAAATATTTAATTTAATTTTCAATACCTGTATTTATTTAACCGTAAAGTATATATTTCGTTGTACTAATCCTTGTCATCAATAGATCCTCATTAAAATAATGAATGACAAAATGATAAAAAGAGATACAAAATTATGATTTATCTTTATACATTATCATTTTTTTCACCAAAAAAAAAAAGGTAAAATAATATTTTTTTTAAAATGTTATTACAATGCCACTCACCATCATAGGCTGTTATCATAAAAAAATGATAATAATTTATATTAATTAGGTAGTTCATACAACTAATTAAAAACACTAAATTGTAATTATTGGACCGACACGTTTACGTTTAATGCCAGTCATTAACGTTCGGATATGATGTCATTGTATACGAGAGAGAAAGAAAGAGAGAGGCATATATTTTATTTACAGTGTCATTCAGAAACTTGTATATTATCGAAATATTCGTTAATTCAAATAAACGCTTACTGGTAAGGAGTATTTTCAACCATGATTTACAGTAGGTCTCCTCAACCTTTTAGTGCACGTGGCCCGGTCTGCTCAGATGGCCAGACTGCGCTCAAAGTCATCTACTCCGCTAAAATAATATATCGTCTGTCGACGAACTTGCTCGGAAAACGGTCGACGAAATTGCTCGAGAATGATCTGGACTCTCATGTCATAGATCAGAACCACATCTAGGAATACATAGGAGACAGACACCTCTGTCCTAAGTAAATGGCTGGATAAGTCTATGATTAAAAATGGAAGGATACAACAGGCTGCAGACAGGCCAAACAAATGATAGCTAGGTAAAATGCCGCAAGGTCTACCTGGCTCATTGGCAAAAACCGGAAAGAGATAAACCTCCTGGTTACGGTTCTTCTCGGTCACTGCAGGCTCAAAAGGCATCTATCCCTCATGAGGCTAGAGCGATCTGTCCAGACTGTGGCAAGGCAGCTTACGCCCTTCCACCTTCTGGTAGAATGTCCTTTCAGAGTCAAAATAAGATCCGAAATCGGGGAATCTGAGATAAAACAAGGTCGCAAAGAAGGCAAGTAGGTTCGACAACGATCACAGGGCCAGATTAAACGAACCAGATGTAATAAAGAATAAAAGAACGCGGTAAGACAAGCGTAGAAAGGCTTACTTGTCAATCTTCGACCTCCCGTCTACTACTACTACACATGGCCAGAAAAATAGCGCTCATTTTCCTAAATTTTGTAATCGGGTAAAAGTTCATTATTACATTATACAACTTTCATTCCCTTATTTTCATTTGACTTCCGTATATAGTTTTTTTTCCCTAAATTGATGCAAGTTTACGTTTAAAGTTTCGTATATCTAACACTTTTTTTTTATGTTGCTGGCATTTCTTAGGCATCTTTAATACGTTTTACGATTACAAATAAATCTTTATTATGATAAATTATTTAAGTTCAATAGTTCTCCAGAGAAATCTATTAGTTCTTACTTACTTGGTGATCTATTTCAGATGTAGATTATTTAATCCAAGCTGATGGAACCAAGGGAAAGACCAACCAAGTAATATAAATGTAAATTAGTCAACCAATTACGACATTTCGCCCTAAAGAATAATTGCATTGCATAAGTGGATCTTCAAAATAACAAATTAGTTTTCTTATTTATTATTTTAAAACTAATTTCAAAAACTAAAACTTGAAAACAACCAAATGGTCGGTTTTTTTTATTAATAACATCGATTAGGTTTTTTACAATAGTAAGTGCTTCAAAGTAACCATAATGTAATTTATGCAAATTATATAGAATAAACTGCTCTTTACAAATTACCTTCAATATCCGGCACACCTGTACAAAGAGGAGCACATTGCCATCATTATTGTACACTTAAAGGCAAGAAATTTCAAACCATTTACAACCCTCTAAGTAGTATATCTAATATTAAATATGGAAAAGAATTCATTTGTGTCATTCTTACACAATAGTAGAGATAGATAGATTGTAGAGGCTGCCCTGGACGGGTTACACTTCGACCATAGGGTCCATTGTGATGCCTAAGGATATGAGGATGTGAGTGGAGTGGAAGGAATTTTTGTGTATTGACTAAGAATTTGTAGGATATGCGGCTGTAGCCGACTATGAAAGGATCCATTGATAGGACCATATGATAGCTTCTCGGGCGCCAATTACCATATTTAAAAAAAAATCATTTATTAATCATCCAATAAATCATTTATTGGATGATTGGATTGGATGAATTATAATTTAATATTGTAATTCTTAAAAAATATAACATACCACCCATAAAATTTAACAGATAAGTCTTTCATTTCTGTTAAAATACTTATTTTTGCTTTACGCTTATAACTGTTTCGATTTCTAAAAAAATATTTTTATTATTTTTTTTAATAACATTTCATAAATCAAATTAAAAAGATCAATTTTAATTAATAAAGATCAATTATATCTTTTACATATATTTATCATTTATTTAAATAATAATTATTTAATATAACAAATATTTACATTACAATAGCATCCATTGTGATCTCTAAGGATGTGAGGATGTGAGTGGAGTGGAAGGAATTTTTGTGTTTAGACTAAGAATTTGTAGGATATGCGGCTGTAGCCGCATATGATAAGGACTATGCCGATATTCATCTGGAGTTCGTGAAGGAAACTGTAGACAACCACAATAGTGCCTTTCTTTCGGATAGATTGACGCAATATACAAAACAATTTTTTAAAAAAATATGTCAATAGTAAATAAATTAATGTTAATAATATTACGGCATTAAGATAGTGAATGAGAAATCATATGCATTCCAACACCATAGCATCTCGTAGTTCAGAGGAAGAGCGTTGATCTGAAATGTCAGAGGTCGTAGATTCGATTCCCATGCTAGTGCATCCATGTGTATGATTTTTCATATGAAGCATTTGATGGCAAATAATTTTATCAAAGTTCAGACATATTACTTAAATATCAAATTAAGTTAATGCTAGTCACTTCGGTTGGTATAATATAAGCGAAATACCACCATGCAAACAATCGATAGATTAACATAAAATTTACAAATCCAACTTACGTATTCTATGAAGCAGAATTAAGCGATATGGTGTATAGATTTCAAATTATACAGCAATATTTAAATAGAGCAAACTTGTATCGTTTGTTTTGATACACAGTGTACAAACTATCGAACAATTCCCTGAACAGCATAGTCACTGTAATCATCTAACTAACCATGTTGGAAGTCATTTTAATGCCTTAGAGAGATTTCCATATGCATACGTATACATCAAGGGTATATAGTATGTGTTATAAGTCCCTTTATGATGCTTAAAAATGTCGAGAACTGTCATACATTTTTGAAAAGATAACTTTTTTGTCACCATTAAAGATCATACCCTTTAAAAAGTCACCAAAACCGGTAAAATGTTTGAAAGTAAGTACACATTTAGTCATAAATTTTTTTTACTTTTAAGAGCACTTAATCCTAAGAAGTAAAAATGTGATAACTTTTGGTCTTTCTAAATTTATAGGGGAAAAATGAAAAATGTTCATCACGATAGCGATGAAAATCAGATGTATTTTACGTCCGACCAGCACATTTCAAAATTTTTCCTTCTCAATTCATTCAGTTTAGTAAATTTTAGCACTATGGATATGATATCTTGAAAACTGTTAATCGTATCGTATTTTAACCAACAGTATCGTTTTTGCTAGGTTCAAATTAGCTTAAAAATTTCTTTACACCATTTCTCATCGATTTGTAATGATTTACAATCGTGATCAATGAGATTATAAATCGTAAATGATTGAATGAAAACATTATTTAATAGCTTATTTAATAGCTTACATGATTTAATGTAAGCTATTAAACTCTGTGCTTTATTCTCCTTTCGTTTTCCTTTCATATCTAAAGTTCTTTGAAGTATCGTTTAAACGTCGATCATACCTCAAAAAGATTTTTATACCCGGTATATATGTTATATATCAGGGTATATTAAATTTAGTTCCGACTTTGTAACAGTTGATTGATCGTAGGAAAAAATGTATGGTATAGGTGATCATAAAATGTCCTAATTAGTGCATTTTCGCATATGCGTTTCTCCGTCCGTCTCTCAATACGATAACTCAAAAACGAAAAGATATAATGAAAAATTTTGTATGTGTATTTAGAGCTTAAAAGTTGAAGGTCAAGTTCGTGAATGAACAAAATCAGATCAGTTTTCAGTTTTGTCAAAATGGTTAAAAACCAACCATCTTTGAAACCGTAAGAGATGGAAAAAAATTAAAAGACATAAAATGATCGTTTTTTACCAATAAATAACTTTTGTTTTAAACTTCTTTCCGTAAACTAAGTATATACTGGGTATTTAAGCAATTAACACGATTAGTTACTATATTCACTTGTTTTACGCAGTATTTAATCGTTTCAAAAATTAAGCATAGATAATTGATGCAGACGTATTAGACTTCAAAGTACCACAGATAGTTTTGCGATTCAAATGTTCTATATTATTTTATGTTAATTTAAATTAAAAAATTAAACTGGTACTCTTTGAGTACCACAAGTAAGTTAACGCGATACCAATCTAAGTGGTTGAGCGATCTAAGGCGTTATGTCTGCGCAGTATGCCTACTTGGAAACTGGGTGGTTATGGGTTCGAATCCCAACATCGGCAGTTTGTCAATTATTAAGAAAAAAGGGGGCGGTTAATTGACTAAACTGCCGGCGTTTTGACAAGAACAAAGTAACCAGCTATGTTTGAGAAGGTTTTCTGCAGTTTCCTTCACGAACTCCAGATGAATATCGGCATAGTTCCTATCATAGTCGGCTGCAACCGCATATCCATCCTACCAATTACTAGTCTATACACAAAAATTCCGTCCACTCCACTCACATCCTTACATCCTTTGGCATCCCAATGGACCTTATGGTCGAAGTGTAGCCCGTCCAGGGCAGCCTCTACAATCTATCTATCTATCTAAGTCAACGCGATAATACGCTTGGATAGCGAAGGGAACTTATGGCACATACTGTATACTCATATACTTTTTTATACATTTTTTAATTTTTAATTTTTAATTTATTGCCGCCCACCCGAAGCCAGTTTCTAATTGTGTAATCATTGTAATTATAATTAACTCAAAGTTTTCAACATACCTAACTACAGGATAATTCATTGTATTCAATATAGTGAAAATAGTTTTCAGTTATTTTGAAGCATTTCATCGAAAAAAGTAGTGATCTCTACTTGTGGACTAAGCCATTACAAGTATTTGACAAACTTGGCAAGTAAATAATAAATAGTTACTAGAAAAAAAACTTCTAATAACGTCATCCTCAACAATGATAATTTTTTTCTTTTTTACATAGTTTTCATGGGATATTCTTTTTTGTACTATTTCATTTAAATTTGATGTACATTTGTCAAATTTTATGGCCAATTTATGCCGGAACCATTTGGGTTTGGAAAAAATTGTTGGATAACCACCACAACCTTTTTAAACGTGTTATTCAGTGTGTGAAGACGAAGAACTTTTAAATAGACTTCTAAATTTATTCTGTTTTCGAAAACATGTTTCGAACAAAAGTTGTCAGCAATTTTAAAAGTAATAACTTATTGTTTCTACGTATTATCGTGTTCGAAACAAAATTCAGCATGTTGGGGTATGGTTTCAACTGTAAAATTTGAATATTCTATTGATAACTGACCACTTTGGTCACGACACCTGGTGGCCAAAAAAAATGTGTTCGTCTGAATTGTTTGAGGAAAACTATAGTAGATAGCAAAATAATGATGAAAGAAAATCCTAGGTAAATTCTAGACTCCTGAAATACTATCAGAAATTCAAGATTATAAACCGTTCCAAAGTTATAGCTGTTTTTTGACCATTCCAAAGTTACAGCTGGTCCTAACTTCTAATGCAGTTTCTATAGAAACACCTGCATTAAGAAAATTTTGGAAATAAATTATTTGTCAATAAATTTAATACATAAAAAATTGATGTGCGCAACTGTTAAAGTTTAGACAAAAACAATTATTTGACATAAATTAATTAAAATAAATATGATTACTGACTGTAAAGAAATGGATTACACTTTCGTTGCGCACAAAAGTCAGCCATATTTTTTAAACCCGTCTTCAAGTCAGTTTTCAATTGCCTTTTGTTTACATTAACCAACAGAAACACGAAATAGAGACTAAGGTATTCGACTTATTTTATTTATATTGTTGTACCTGATTTAGGAGTATCCCAAATACGATAAAAATCATAAATATGAAAGTGAAATGAGTATTTACGATCATTTGTTATTTAATTAATAAAAATATCTATATAAAATTAAAATACATAATTTTTTATAGGTCATTTAATCTTTTAAATATCATTAATTATACATATTTTTTAAATTATCTATAACAAAAGCTAGGATCAAGTTATATATGAGTTTTCCCTGAAATTGTATTGGTAGTATCATTAGGGAGAAACTTTCAGTTCTCATATTAAACAAGAGGTTTTTTTCCAACTTTTACACATCGTCATAAAACACGTAATCATAAAATTTTTATAGCACCTATGTTATTTTCTTTACCCATTTAAACTGCCAGAATGCGCTTCACTAGAAAATGTTGCCAACAGATGTATTAAACATTATTTTATACAACATTGTATTCATTTTACTTTTTGCAGGTTTTACCAGCAACATTCCATACGGCTAGTATTTGGTTGACATTGGCTCTGGCAACACAACGATATATTTATGTTTGTCATGCGGCAATTGCTCGTGTCTGTTGTACAATGGATCGTGTTTTTAAAGCATTAATTGGTATTGCGGTTGCAGCCATATTACATCAAAGCACACGATTTTTTGATCGAGATTATATTGAGGTAAAAAATTATTTTATTTTATCGTAAATTTTGTTTCTCTTCATACAGTTCAATTTGCTCCCATTTACTTTGAACGATTTAACCAAAATTACATTTGAAAGAAAATATTGGCGACATCACATTGCCATATTTCGTTCAAATTAACATTTTAATGGGTTTCGAGATGAATTGTATTTAATATTTCTTCCTAAACAATAAATTCATTGGCCAAAAACTTGATGGCCATTAAGCTAGCAGAGCAACGTAAGCAGAACATAATAATAATTGTCTCATAATTAGACGCTTTAAATGCTAATTAAATGCATGCTCTGCTAGCTTAATGTTAAGCTAGCAGAGCAATATTTAAAAAATCAATTAATTATATTGTATTTAATATCAAATTACTAAGGTAATAAAATGCTAATTAAATTCCCTAATTAAAATTTAAATGCGCTATGTTGTACTGTGTAACCGCATGCTCTGCTAGCTTAACCAGCAGAGCATTATTTAAAAAATCAATTAATTATATTGTATTTAATATCAAATTATCAAGCTAATTAAATGCTAATTAAATGCTCTAATTAAAATTAAAATGCTCTTTGTTGCTCTGTGTAACCGCATGCTCTGCTAGCTTAACCAGCAGAGCAATGCTTAAAATATCAATTAATTATATTGTACTTAATATCAAATTACTAAGCTAATTAAATGCTAATTAAATGCCGTAGGTTGGGTTGGGTTAGTTTTTAGAAATATAGTTTCTGTAGAAATGACAATATCAACAAAAATGTTAACCGACTCCAAAAAAAGAAGGAGATTTTATGTTCGACTGTATATATCTTTTTTGTGTTCACCCCCTTCAGGATTATTTTTTTAGACAAAAGATAGCCCATGTCCTTCCCCAGGATGTAACCTATCTTCTTGCCAAATTTCATTACGTTCCGTTCATCCCTTTAGTCGTGATGAGGTAGCAAACAGAGATACTTTGTGTATGTGTGTGTGTGTTTCATACTTGTTTAATTATATATGTTATATATATAGAAAATAGAAAGACGATTTCTTCCACTAGGATAGAAACGAGTTTCATTACAAATTTTAATTACATCTTAAAGACGACATCATCGTCATTTGTCTAATGAAACACTTCAAATAGCATGATGCATGCAGCAGCAGCCAGTCAGCCAGCCACCATCATCGTTGAATGAATAATTACTTTTTACTTTACTCGTACCACCAGTTCTAATGATTTCCCCTCTTCTTTCTATTTTTATGTTTTCCCATACAATGTGTTTTATACTACGGCCAATTTCTGACTTCCCCCTATAGATAAAAAAGTTTTATACAAACAGTGCCGTAACAAGGGCGGTGCCAGTGTTGCCCAGGCTCAGGGCGTAAGCTCTAGAAGGGCGTAGAAATGACCAAACCACAAATAATATGATATTCCTTACATAGTATAAAATAAAGTCCCCCAGCCGCGTCTGTCTGTCTGTTCGCGATTTACTCAAAAACTACTGCACCGATTTTCATGCTGTTTTCACCAATGGATAGAGTGGTTCTCGATAAAGGTTTTAGTATATACTTTGTCAAGTTTTTGAATAAATTGGTCCTTAAATGTTATAAAAAAAGGTAAAGTTGTATAATTTATTGATGTAAGGTGTTAATTTATCAGTGGATGTTCATTGCTTATATGCTATACAGTATATATTAACTGCCAAGAGTGGGGATGTAGACATTTTAAGTGTTATTTGTATATAAGCATACAACAGACAGCAGTCTTATGACCTTTTTAAAGTAAAAAAAGATTATTAAAAGTCCTCCGCCTTTCGATTGATGGCAGTAAGCAACCAATGTGTTAAATATGCTATGCATAATGCATACAACAAATACGTTTTAAAAATTTGCCTATAGATGGCCGTATACACAACATGAGTGCTTCAAAAATTTTACCAATAGGTGGCAGTGAAAATTTTTCAAGGGCGCAGTTATAGAAGCTCGCACCGGGTGCATAAAAGCCTAGTTACGATACTGTATACAAAAGTTAAAATTGTTGTAGATACATAAAAGTTGAAAGTGTTTTAGATACAAAAGGTTAAGCATTTTTAATTACCAATCGAACTACGCCTTATCGAAATCGGTAAGAAAATTATGAAATTATAGTTATTTAATAATTTTACTACTGCAATAATCCTTTAAAATTGCTTAATTTGGAAGGAAGGATGATTGATTTTTTTTCTTTCTAAAAATAACATTTTTACTTTAATTTATGATAATGTGTCGTTTTTTTAAATGAATCTTCTTTTTTTTCGTAAATTATGATAATAATGGAGTTTAACCTCCGTTTTTGAGACACGACGGTCTTTTTCTTCATAAATTATAAGGTTTTTTTTACAATTTTACCCCCATATCAACAAAAAAATATACCAAGAAAATAATTTAAATGAATCTTTCAAAGTGCGCCACTTTTTTTGCTGTGCAGTGTACATTACTTTCAAAATATGTAATATTTATATGGTGCATATACATACATACATTTGTTTGTATACACAAATTTAAGCCTCAAAGCATACAAAGCTACTCGAGTTTAAAACTTCTCCGTACATTTAACAACTATTGGTATTTTAACAATACATAAGTACAGTGCCTAAAATTAAAATCCATGGGCATATTATTAATTAATTGCAATAGTTTCATTAAAATCATCCTATTTTTCTTGTAGAAAAAATGTCGAAAGATTTAAAACAAAAGCTTAGAGGGTGAATATTTATTTATTATTTTAACTTTTAATATCAAATATGTCAAAAGCACACATGATTTATTAAGTGTTCGGATTTATTTAATAGCTACTACATTTGACATCGTGATAATACCTTCTTGGGTTGTAAATAGAGTGCAGTTATTTATATATGGGTGATTCATGTAAACAATTTTACAAAATAATATAATAAAATTAGAGACATAAATATACAAATAATAGAACTTACATCACAATACTCGTAACAAATTACAGATTATTTATGCCCGTCCTTATTTAACTAGTCAACAATCAATTAACTAGAACCAGGAAGTTATCAATTGTAATTATTGAGACGATTATCGGAATAAACTGTCGGTGTTTGAGCAAGAACGACTAAACAAATATTATCTACTACGTGTTAAATTCCTATTTTTGAAAACTAATTCCTAAGAAACTGGACGTCAGATCTCTCTCAAAAGTTAATATGTATTTACTAGCAAATTAAAAATTCAGCTTATTATCTTAAGTTTGTCTTAATGCGCGTACAACCTTAAGACGTACTATGAAACCAAAGCGAAGTTAAATTCTATATTTGTAATTATAATTATTATTATTATCCATAACTACAATCGCCAGTTCTAGGACTGACTGACCGACTGAATTACTTCCAATGCATAATTTTGAGATCCACAAACATTCGGAAAAAAATTGTCCAAAATTAAAAAACAAACGCAGATCTAGGTTAAAACTCAAAAAAGGATTATTAACATTTGAACAGGAATATTTATCGACAAATGGTTAAAACAAAAGTTGTAAAGCTCGACAAGTAGGACATATTTGGAAAAAAAATGGTTTCCTACAATCTGTTGAAATCAGCGAGTCTCTGTATATAAGAGAAAAATATATTGTATGAATGTATATGGAGATAGCGAAATAATGATGAGAGGAGTAATTTGCCGTATGATTCCGGGAAAACTATATCAGAAGTTCAAAATTCCAAACCGTTCTAAAGCAGTGGCCGTTTTCAGATTGCCCAGATCTCCATAAAAAATACACAAGGCCCTAAGAATCCTGTTGATTCCGTGGTAAAACACGGGCGAACCAGCTATTTATAAAAAGGGATCGTGGAAATTAAAATTGAAGAGGAAGAATTATTTAAAATCAAAACAACGAATTTTTGTTGTATGATTACAAATATAAGCTTTATAAAATAAAAAAGTTAATGCTTTCTCATTCTATGTTTCTTTCTTCATACAACAATGCCCAAAAAATTCACTCATTATATAGAAAGCAATAGCTGATTCGACAACAGTTTTGACCCGAGTAGCCTCAGGTCTCTAATTGGAATCTTTTCACATTTTGTAAATGAAACATTTTTCACAATTTTCTGTTTTGAAATTCTGAAGAAGAAATAATTCGTTACAGATAAAATGGTGTATTTTATAAAGGAGTCACTTTATTATTAAACACACTGTAAGTTAGAAACTATACCGATTTAAACAAAAGGCTTTATAGTCTAGTCAACAAGTCTAGTCTACAGCGAATTAAAATACGTGCGATAACTCATTAAGCTCGTTATGACATCTATAAAAATGTGCAAAAATTTCAAACCCACACATAAACAATTACAAAAGTTATAAACAATTAAATAATCCAAAGAAAAGGGGTCTACTTTTTTGAAAATTACTAAAAAACTATTGGTCTAGAGGAATTTTATAGATTCTTAAAGAGAAGTCAATACTCTGTTGTGAATACTTTTTATTTAATATTGAAAATAGGGTTCCAACGGGAAAAAAAATTAATAATAATAATTAATTATTATTATTTTTTGTTTAACGGCACTGCGCTCGCCGCGTGGAACCCTATTTTCAACATTAAATAAAAAGTATTAACAATTGAGGTCAAGTTCCGGGAATCAAGAATTTTTTTCCGAAATTTCCTCCTCTTTAAGAATCTGATTGTAAAATTTCTCTAGCACCAATAGTTTTAATGTAATTTTCAAAAAATTAGACCACTTTTATTTGGAATCTTTAATTGTTTATAACTTTTGCAATTGTTTATGTGCGGGTTTGAAACTTTTGTACATTTTTCTAGACGCCATTACGAGTTTAATGAGCTATCGCACGTATTTTAATTCGCTGTAGCAAGAATTAACTCGTTTTTTAACTTGTTGACTAGACTATTTAATATTAAATCTGTATTCGAAACTTTTCAAAAATAAGTTTCTGAAATTTAGCATAATTAAAACCACTCTATAGATGAAAAGTCACCCATTCAGTACAGAAAATTAACTTTAAAGTATGTATGTAAGCGTGCTTATGATTTTGCTTTGAATTTTCCATAAAAGTGTATGAAATAGTTCAAAATATAGAGAATCTTTTAATGGATTGGATGTCACATATTTTCAGATGATGAATTATAATATTTTATATGTTTACATAATATACACGGTGAATCTTGAATTCAGAGAAGAAAATTATTTTAATGTATCCTATTCAAAAAATCTAATTCACGGAGAGATTTCACTAAGGTTTTGTACACTTTGTAAAGATAGATATTATTACATTTTCTGGTATATTTTGACGTAAACATTTCAAAAAACGACTACGGTCCATTTTATCGCAAATTTTCCTGATTGTCCTGATGAATACTGATTATTTTAAATCTTACTTTTTTGAAATTTCGAACTACAAAAATCTCCTCGGAAAAAAAAAGTGATTCAACAAACTAAAACAAACCATCCCAGTTAAACGGATCTTTAAATTTAAAAATATCCGTTATTCATCAATTAAGCGAATTTCCTAAGAATAAATACATCGCTTCACGTTTAATCATCTTGATGTTCATGGCGACCTGTTAGCGATAGAACGGCTGAGGTCACATAAATATATATATATATATATATATATATATATATATATATATATATATATATATATATATATATATATATATATATATACACATATATACATATATATATATATATATATATATATAAATATATATATATATATATTTTTATATATAGAACCAATCCACGTGGCCGAGCGGTCTAAGGCGTTATGTCTGCGCAGTATACCTACTTGGAAACTGGGAGATTATGGATTCGAATCCCGACATCGGTAGTTTGTCAGTCATAAGGAAAAAAAAGGGGCGGTAACTGTCGGCATATGGACAAGAACAAAGTAACCACGAACTCCAGATGAATATCGGCATAGTTCCTATCATAGTCGGCTGCAGCCGCATATCCTACCATTTCTTAGTCTATACACAAAAATTCTTTCCACTCCACTCACATCCTCAGCCATCACAATGGACCTTATGGTCGAAGTGTAGCTCGCCCAGGCCAGCCTCTACAATATATATATATATATATGTCGGAATCGTACGTTTATCAAAGGGATAAATGTGTTTTTTTATTTATGGATACGCCTGTTCGAACATTTCTCTACATCTATAATATGTTTACAGTTTTACACTTTTATTTATAAGTACAAAGAAACTATTTTTTTAAGAAAAGGTTTATTTTATTACAGTATGTCTGACATAAAGAATCCTCCAGACATAGAGGTCCGGAAATTAGATATTATCAATACTTATATATTCTTAGAATAAAATAAATTGTCTAAAAGTGCAATAAAGAATAATTGCTTTAAGATTTATCAATTAACATAGTAAGTAAGGGTTCAGCTGAAGGGGCATGTTTGACCTCTACTTAGACGCAAATTGTACGGTGCGGATGTTAATAAACCAATTTTTGTGATATACCTGAGATGGTACATAAATATGATGTAGTAATGGAATGACCCCTTTCCAATGTTTTTACAAACATCAGGGAGGGGAGATGAGTTTCAAAAAGGAAGCAGGACAGCCAGTTCTGAGAGGACAGCACCCGAGTACAGACCGTATCGTGCAGTTGCGTATTAGTATCAACTGAACTCTGCTGAAAGTTACATGAAAATAGCATCACATGGAAATAGTGTTTGGATTGTTGGTAGCCCTTTTGGACTAGTATAATTAATTATGTTTATTGATGAGATAACCGTGGTATGGCATTTGTTAGTATTATTCGTGTTGTATCTGTATTGTTAACTGGAGCCAACTTACTGTGTCGTAGGTTGAACTAATTGTAATTACTGGTTGTGAAAGTGCGGGACACCGGGTATTATTGTAGACTAGTGCGTGTTTGTGAAAATGCATTTTTCAGTGTGCTATTGGAAAATTGGTAAGTGTTTGTATTTTATAAAAAAACAACAATGCCTGACAACATATATACTGGTTCAAACGACCATAATCCCAATTAAAACATTTCCGACATATATATATATATATATATATATATAAATTTTAGTAATGCTCATTTTTTAAATTTACCAGATATGATCGATACACATTGAAGAAATTTCGGTACAGCATTAGCTCTATTAAAAATAAACTAGATTCATTCGTTTAGGAGCTACGATGCCACAGACAGTCTCACAGACAGATAGACAAAGCTTCAAAATCATAAAACCCCTCTTTTAGTGTTAAAAGTGGAAGCGTTGGGAAGAGCTTTTATTATGTTATTTGATATATTATTAATACACTATATTACACTGCTCAGCGCTTCCACTTTTTTCTTCTTACATATAACACTAACTGTGTTATTAGCTAAAGATCTTCAAGTGAAATTCATCAAACATCCCGGTGCAAACCTAATCCTTATTCTAAATCCTTATAAAAACAGTACTCATGTTCCAAATATCTTAAGTTTGCCTTAATGCGCATACAACCTTAAGAAATATTATGTAACCAAAGCGAAGTTAAATTCTATATTTGCAATTATTAATATTATTATCCATATACTACACTCCCCAGTTCTCGGACTGACTGGCTGACTGAATTATTTCCAATGCATAATTTTGTGGTCCACAAACATTCGGAAAAAAATTGTCAAAAGTTAAAAAACAGACAGCGGATCTAGGTTAAAACTCAAAAAAGGATTATAAACATTTGAACAGGAATATCTATCGATAAATAGTTAAAACAAAAGTTGTAGAATTCGACAAGTAGGACATTAGCCACACTTTTCGTGCACCCAAATTATGTTTCGTTTTCAAAATATTTGGAAAAAACGGTCACAAAAAAATAGTACTAAAACATACTATTTTTATTGACTTATGCTTCATGCCTTCTTTTTGTACACCTGCTTTCGACTAAAACAATAAATCATGGATGTTTTTATTTAAAAATTCAGAAAAAGTATCCATCTTCGTAGTAGTTTGAATGAATAAAACATAATTACCTATCCTGTACATTTGGTCACAAAAATTGATGTTATTTTTTAAAATTTTATAGTTAATTTGTGACTTATTCATGTGATTTTCGAAAAAAAATTTGGTATAAAAGTTGTAGTCTATATTAATAATGAGCAAATATTATTCGAAGCAGTTTTTCGAAAATCGAATCAATAAGGCACAAATCAATTTTTTTTAAATGGCATCAACTTTTGTGAGCCATAGTACCACCAAAATCCATTATTACCCATATATTATACATATGTATGTAAAAAAGACTATTATCATTTCGTTTCTAAAAGCACTTAAATGTTTTCAAACAACTTTTTACTATGTTTTTTTCTATTTTTTATAGTAGTATTGTTGTATTGTGAAAATGATGCAATTTTTATAAAAAAACCATTTTATAACAATAGAAACAGGTGTGCAACTGTTATTCAAATAATAAAAGTGATATTACAATACTCGAAACAAAATTGTATATTAGAAAATTTTAATATCATTTAAAACATTACACATGAGATTTTCGCCTAGATACCGGTTTTTCGATTGCATCGTCAGTAGAAAAACTTCATATAACATATTATAGAAATAAAATTAAGCTTTACTAAAAAATAAATTATTATACAAACCAAATGAACATGTTAATCGTTTCGTTTTATTTCTATAATGTGTTACACGGAGTTTGCCTACTGACGATGATTGCGTTTCAATCGAAATACCGGTATCTAGGTGTAAGTTTAAAGTGAATTTTTTTTAAATTATATTATAAATAAATTTTGAAAAGTTTGAAACTTTTTTTATGCATCCAATATTTCTGGCGTGAATACAATATTTTCGATACATTTACGCCATATTTACATCAAAACTATGGGATGTATAAAGGAAAATTTCCAACAATTTTATTTTGTATTCAAAGATGGTTCCAAACTAAGCAACTTTTGTTCGAAACAATTTTTTTCCAAAATGCATATTTTGAAATATGTTTCAGTGGAAACTTGTCAAATGGACACACTGTATAACTTATATAACAATTGTCTCAAAAAAGTGAAAACTTTGACTCCTTATTTTATACCTTTTATTTACTAATATTTTATCCTCTCAAGGGTTGATTTTCTAAAAAGACTTAAACATGTAATATACATTGTATATTATTAAAAGACTAATTTTCATGTTCGAAAAGAACTTCGAAAAAAAAACAGGATCCCAATACAAAGTTTAAACCTAAATTTCATCCCCTTAGAAGTTGATTTTTGAAAATCATTTAGAAAAAATAATTAAGATAAAATATTTTTCTCCTTGGAGAAAGGAGTTTTTTTTGTGCAAAAAGAAAATAATAAGGTCTAGTTCTGATTGATTTTTTTTTCTTTAAAACAAAGTTGTTTTTTTCAATTAAATGAATCAAATAAATTTTTAAATCAAACAAATTCAGGTTTAAATTCATAAAGTTTTTGTTTTATTTAATTTTTTTTTCTTAAGTGCGTGTTGTCCAATTGACATAGATTTAGTAAACTTTTACTAATATTTTTTGTTTTTTTTTTTTTGTGTCGAATATCGGAATCTGTTGTAGGTTCTACAGCGCTTCGTTAAAGTCTAAACAGAGCCAAGATACCGCGACAATGTAATTTAATATGTGTGGATAGATAGATGACCTTTTGAATGTCAATACACAATGATACAGGGAGGATAAATCCGTACAGATTGTAGACGTCCTTATAACTTACATTTTAAAATATTATTTTCTGCAATAAAACAAGTGACAAAGTGCAAATAATATCTACATCTTCACTCAATGGCAGACAGCACAAAGAATAAAATACACTTTTAATTAAAACATTTGAAATCTTTTTCAAATGAATTACTCTACAACGCAATAATCATAAATACAGAGTGTTCAGAAAATATCAGACCAAACTTCAAAGATATTATTCATCAGTTTAATTTTTTTTAGTGAAGAACTCGTAATGCTTTTAAAAATTTCTAAGATTTCTAAAATTTTTCGAAGATTTAAAAATTTTTATTTTTTGTTTAAAATAATAATTTAGGAATAATTTTTCCTTAAACCGAATGAACAAGACCCAAATAAATCATAAAGAATTGAAAAATGAGAGCTATTTTTGTGGTCATGTGTACTATGGATCACAACAGTCATTTGTGTTTAGTCATTTTGTGCCTTGTTCATTCGGTTTTTGGGGAAATGTTTCGATGTTCTAATAATTTGATTGTCTTTTAAGCAGTCTACACATATATTTAAAAATTTTTGCTTAGGTGAGAGTTAGTTCATTTTTGGTTTTAGAATATTTGATTTTTGAAGTCGGTTTTCCATTTTGTCAAAATTTTTTAAGTGAAAATATTTTAAGATATTTTAAGTGAAATATTGATCATGTCACACAACCTCGAAGAATTATAGCACGACATTTTTTTGAACATCCTGTAAACGTACTACCCTCATCGAATCTACGATACGCAGATGATAGATAGAAGTATGTGTCGTCGTAGTCTTCTATGGCTAGTTAGATAGTTAGTTAGTCAGTTAGCACGAGATGTTTATTTGTCATTGATGTATCCACTACTGTTACAAAGTAAATTAAATGTAAAATACTAATTATTGAATTCGATTCGATAATCACTGTATTCGTGTAGACCACAGTTAATTAAAAACTTATTCATTGACAAGAAAAATAGTTGCCCTTGATGGAAACAAATCTGGGGTAGACACTACACAACACACCGCAAACTTCCCCCCACCGCTTTCCGCAGTGTTGTAAAGTACTAAAGTTAGTATAGAGAAATTGTGTAACTATATTTCAAACATATATTCATAGTGGCGGTATTTATAGGTTGTGTAGCTTTCCACATACATTTCAGTTACAACAAATTTTCAACATTTAGAACCTGAACTGTTTTTATTGATAAAGTTATATATACAAGTTATGACGTCATATTTCAAGATGGCGGCTTTATTCAGGCTGCATTTCAACAATTAGTTATAAGTATAATACTGTAAACACAAATTTTGAGTAATATTCCAATATCCTTATATAGTATAAAATAAAGTCCCCCAGCCGCATCTGTCTGTCTGTTCGCGATTTACTCAAAAACTACTGCACCGATTTTCATACTGTCTTCACCAATGGATAGAGTGGTTCTCGAGAAAGGTTTTAGTATATAATTTTTCAAGTTTTTGTATAAATTGGTCCTTAAATATTATAAAAAAGGTAAAGTTGTATAATTTATTGACGTAAGGTGTATAATTTATCAGTGCATTGTAACAGATGTTCGTTGTTTATGTGTGATACATTGGCTGCTAGGAATGGGAATGTAGACATTTTGACTGTTATTTATATAAGCACGCAACAGACAGCAGTCTGCATAAAGTGATTGATATGTAACAGTATATTAATACAGTCTATTGTTCATATTTGTTTCGATTTCTATTCACATAGTGAATCGTTTTTAAATTAATATTAAGTTAGTTTATTTTTGTTTCGTGTTTGTGAAATTCGTCGGAGGTTGTTAATCCATACAACAGATTTATATTATCTTTTTTTCTGTTGATAGGCATAATCCCTATTATTTACGGTTTGTTTAACATATTAGTTTACCTACACTTCCTTATATTATATTATATTATCCTTACATAGTATAAAATAAAGTCCCCCAGCCGCGTCTGTCTGTCTGTTCGCGATTTACTCAAAAACTACTTCACCGATTTTCATGTTGTTTTCACCAATGGATAGAGTGGTTCTCGAGGAAGGTTTTAGTATATAATTTGTCAAGTTTTTGTAAACCTTGGCTAAAATATAATGGTATTTGGAAATTGAGAAACTGCCACGGTTGGAAATCGAACCCACAAGAGTTTCTAGTTCCCAGCACACTAAAATCGGACCCAAAAAAATGTTACTGAAAAAATGGCCAGTAGATGGTAATGAAATTTATTGACTATTGAACTATTGAACTTTATCAAAAATAAATTACTAATACTAATATTTGGAAAATGCATTTCTATAAACAATGCGTCAATTTATTTTCTTAATATAGTCAGCACATATATCATACTAAACCTGAATGAAACAGACGACGTAGTCAGTTTTTCGAAAAACATGCTAGCGCATGCAAATATTATGCCACTATTGCATATAGATTTGAATGAAATGAACACTATTTTAATGTCATTATAATGCGTAAATTTTACACAGTGTTATATTTTGTTGGATCCCACATGGAAAATACGTTGTTCAATCCTTAAAAAATATAGCCTCTAAATATGAACCCTCTAACTTAATTACATAGCTTAGCACTGATATTACACAGTGTACCGTAACAACATTTATTGAAATCATTATTTATCCGCCCTTGCCTAGAGAAGAGATCATGAGATTGCCATGGGTTTTTTCATAGACAACAGGATGAAACAGTTTCTTAAATTAATGATCAAAGAATTTTTCGCTACTACTGTTCCAGTTATACTGACATTTTTGTCTTTTTACAAATCCCTAAACAAGTTATGGAGATATAAACCGGATACAAAGATAAATAAAATGAAGTCGACGTAAAAAAAAGAATGCCATATCCCATTTCCTATACTAATAACATGGGAAATCTTATTTTGAGAAGCGCCAACTCTATAATAAGGAATATGCATGAAAATTTTTTTCACTTGGATTGAAGCATGTTTACTTGACACATATCAAAGTAAAATTACTTTTTAAATAACTTTAAAAATAAGCGAGATATGAATGATTGAAATTCCCGATTAGACAAAGAGGCTGATAGCCCTCTTGATATGTTATGTGACGTCATATTACACTTTCACCATTTAAAATACACGTAAAACTCCGTTTTTAGTATTTTTGCAAGAAAGAGACAGATAATAATCTTTAAAAGCTTATAGATTCCTTGATATTTGTCGGATTTTAATTTCGTTTTTAAATATTATTACAGTATTAACAGTATTTTCATATTCTGAAAATAAATGTGAAAAAAAATGTTCATGCATATTCCCTATTATAGGTTAGAGAGCTCGTCTTTTGAGACAATGTAATTTTGTATGGGGCATAAAAAACAAAAGTCGTTTTTCTGGTACAGCCTAGTGCAGAATCGTCTTATATAAATCCGACCTATACCTGTCAAGTTACTAAGGATAATCTTAGTATTATTATAACTTTAGAATAGAATTGAATAGGAACTAAATCTGTTATAATCTTCTATATAAATTAACCATTGATTTCACATACAATGCAGAGAAGGAAGTGTTTGTTATAAGCTGCATATATTACCTAGAACCATTTGAATGACGTTCGTTAATCAGTGGCACTATTTATCTTTTGAAACACAAAAATCAAACTATATAATATATTATTGAATGTAAAATAAATAACTGATAAATGGAAATGTAACAGCCAACAAAGCTAATTGTATAAATATCAAGTTCGAGTTCATTGGTTAAATGCCTGAACTGGTAATTTTACATTTTACACACGCACAGGTCCAGTATTTTTTATATAAAAATATTACAGATCAAGTTATTAAGGTATTCCAAACTATTATTAGGTTGTCAAGAACCTCACGAAATTCACAATATTAGTAAAATGAATCCTCAGAAATCAGTTGAACTTTTTTGAGAATTCATCCCCCATAGCGTTTTTGAGAAAATCGTTACGTAAGTTGGAGAAATTTAACATGCATCTTCAGAAACATGGGGAAATAAAATGTACGATTCCGATTGTTTTTACTTCGAACTCTCTCAATACAGTCACGGTTTTTCTGAAATTCGACACATACTTTCCTCAATTCCTTAGAAATATTTTTCCTTAAAACTTTGGGAGAATGACCATCGGGTTGTTAAGTTTTTTGATAATATGCGTAAGTTTTTTGAAAATATGCGTAAAAAAATGCATTGTTTTCATGTCCGCAGCAGAAGGTTATTATTTATGGTTCAGTTAGCATCATGAGTACCGGCGCGCTGTTTGAAAGTCGTTTGAAATTATATACTGGTATATGTATGATGTTTTTATTGCGGAATCTCCCTGATTCGCATATAATTTTCTATAAAATTCTTTTCGCGCGGGTACCGTGGGTTCATTAGAAATATACAAACTTTTATTCGAAATTTTTTTTCGAAAACCGAATGAATAAGGTACAAATCAATTATAAAATTTTATAAAAGACATCACCCTTGTGGTTCATAGTACTATGGACCACAAACGTATTATTTTATCCAAAGTATTTTTCCGAAAACCTAATGGATTGAAGATACAAATCAAATATAAATTTTTTTGTAATTGAGCACTTCTTTTGGGGCCGTGTGTACACTTCTATTATGTTTACATAACATATATCTTTTTGCAAATTTCTTAGTGGAGTAAAATAAGTCAAAAAAGTACCTTAACTTCGGAATTCCAAGTAACAGCTCGGATCGTAGCCTAGAATTGTATATATAGCCCTTAAAAAAATCTCTCAAATTGGAGGAAAATTTTATATCCCCGATCTTGCCAAAAACTTGGTTATAAGCTAATTTGGACCTAGCGAAAACGATTGCGTTGGTTAAAATACGCTACGATTAACGGTTTTCAAGGTATCAGTTCCATAGTGCTAAAATTCCAAACTGTATGAATTGAGAAGGCAAAATTTTGAAATGTGTTGGTTGGACGTTAAAATTAACCTGATTTTCGTACTGTTTGGGTCAAAATTAGCCTAGATAATGATTATTATTAAAATGGAGAAGAAAAATTTTCTTCACTTTTTCACATTTTTTCCAAGGGGTACGTTACCCCTTAAAAAAATCGCTCAAATTGAAGGAAAATTTTATGTCCCTGATTTTGATAAAAACTTGGTTATAAGCTAATTTGGACCTAGCGAAAACAATGGCGTCGGTAAAAATACGATACGATTAACGGTTTTCAAGGTATCAAGGTATCCCATATTGCTAAAATTTCTAACTGTATGAATTGAGATGGCAAAATTTTGAAATGTGTTCGTTGGACGTTAAAATTAACCTGATTTTCGTACTGTTTGGATCGTAATTAGCCTAGAAAATGATTATTATTAAAATCGAGAACAAAAACTTTCTTCACTTTTTTCCAAGGGGTACCCCTTAAAAAAATCGCTAAAATTAGAGGAAAATTTTATGTCTCCGATTTTGATAAAAACTTGGTTTTAAGCTAATTTGGACCTAGCGAAAACAATGGCGTTGGTTAAAATAGGATACGATTAACGGTTTTCAAGGTATCAGACCCATAGTGCTAAAATTCCAAACTGTATGAATTGAGAAGGCAAAATTTTGAAATGTGTTGGTCGGACGTTAAAATGAATCCGATTTTCGTACTGTTTGGGCCAAAATTAGCCTAGAAAATGAATATTATGAAAATCGAGAACAAAAGTTTTCTTCACTTTTTTCACATTTTTTCCAAGGGGTACCCCTTAAAAAAATCGCTCAAATTGGAGGAAAATTTTATATCCCCGATTTTGATAAAAACTTGATTATAAGCTAATTTGGACCTAGCGAAAACGATGGCGTTGGTTAAAATACGCTACGATTAACGGTTTTCAAGATATCAGTCCCATAGTGCTAAAATTCCAAACTGTATGAATTGAGAAGGCAAAATTTTGAAATGTGTTGGTTGGACTTAAAAATTAACCTGATTTTCGTACTGTTTGGGTCAAAATTAGCCTAGAAAATTATTATTATGAAAATGGAGAAGAAATACTCACATCTTATTAATAATCATTTCATGAATGAATCTCCAAATTCCAAACAGAAGTGTTATTTTGAAGATTTATAACAAATTTACCAAAATAAGTGTTGTTTTGCAAGTAATTAGTTACTAATAATTCTTTTAAAAAAATTTTTTTACTTCTCCACCTGGATCGTATAAGAAACATATCATATTTTCATAGGAATTTTAATTTTTAGCATTTGGTTTTACTAGTCAAAAGTTATAGCCATTTTTTTACGGAGCTTACTTCATCTTTGACTCACACGCGCGTATTATGGAGACGGTTATGTGACCTTAATTAACAAATTCATAGTTCCCAGACATTTGATCCTAATAAAAAATTGTATATATATTTTTTACGTAAAGTTTCCTCCTCTTTCGATTGGCGCAGGCAAGTTTTTCGCGAAAAAGCGTATTTTTGCACCTATTTTGTTTAGTAACTTTCTAAGCACCCTTTTTGAAGCGGAGGATTTTTGACCACATATTACTGATACACTTTAGAAGATAATATCAAAAATCCACTCTGTTACTTCGAATTCCAAAGCTGTTTCTTTATTTTACTGCACTATAATTCCATTCATCAAAAAAATCCGATATTTTTGTATTGTCATCAGAATTGCATACATTAATTAGCAAACTTTTCAATCGACATAAAAATACGAAGCGGGTGAAAATAGACTTGCAAGATTCGTTAGCATGGCAAATCCACATACTAATGATACACTTTAGAAGATAATATCAACAATCCTCACTGTTACTTCGATTTCCGAAGCTGTTTCCTCATTTGACTGCACTATTCAGTAGTGAATGTAAACACTAGTGTTCCAACACGTCACGTCACGTCACGTATGTATAGTTTCACTATAATTCCATTGTAAAGTATATCTGTTCAAGATTAAAATGCCATATTATATTGTGTTTGTTCATTTCCGACAGGTTTGTTAGTATGGATTACCTACATACGGGCTTAAGTAAACTGTAATAAATATTAATTATATATCACTTTATTTGGTCCGTAGATGCAAGAACAATTATTTATATCAGGGCCGTTCGATTCAATATAGATATTATTCAATTTTTGCGTACTAAAATATTAAAATATTAAATTTCTAATTCGGGATATTTGATTTTGACCTGTAAAGAAGTATAACGCCTGTCTAGGTATTCATGCTGCCCTCTCAAAAACTTCTATCCTGAAAAATTTAAGGTAGCATGTTCGTGACAGTCCAGTCTAAAAAAACATTCTACATTCTCATATATACGTAAAATGTCTGACATCAGGTACCCGATTCTGTATTTTAAGTGAGATTGCTCATTTGTCGCATTTTCATCTCACGTGAGTTTACTCGCCTGATTCTGTAAGGTTGTAGTGAAAATACGAAATTACTGGGTGAGCATCATAGGGTGACCTTGATGTTTAGCCTGATCTTGCTCTTCAAGGTTATTTGAAGATCATCTGAAGAACATTACAACTGAGTAATAAAATCTATTTTGGTTCTGGTTAGTAGTTAACTAATTTATAGCTATTAAAACAAAATGAATTTTCAAAGATAAGATAAGAATATTTTGAGAAAAATAAGCTCCGTAAAAAATTTTATCAAAAGTAAAAAGTGTTTAATATTATTAGCATAAATCAATTTCGAGAGATAGTGGAGCCTTTTATTATTCAGTTAACTACATACTCATTCTAAATTTAAATTATGCAAATGACTTCGTTTACTCTCAAGTCTCTGAATATAATGAATGTCTTTCCTATTTCTTTCATATTGTTTGCACTATATTATACCTTTTGGATATATGGGTAACGTTTCGTGATTATACATACATATATGTAATTGAAATCAAATTAATTTCATTTTGTGCTTAAACTCTTTTTTAAATACAAGCTTAATCTACTTATTTGTCTAAATTTGTACACGTCAAACTAATATCCAAACAGTAAAAATAGGCTAGTTGTACTATTCAGCAAATTTTATTTTAAAAATAATTTATTTATACGTACATAGATTATTCCCTAAGGAACCGAAATATGTAAATTTTTACATATAAAAATACAATATTATTATTAAAATTGAATTATAAGTATTCTTTTGTTTTATCTGTCATTCATTGATAACGCTGTCCGGCAACATTGTTTTAAGTTGTGACGTCACATTCATAGCAAACATCAAAGGGCATCGTTGTGCATAACCATAGATAATATACTTCAGTTATATGTAAAATAACAATGACATTTGGTGTTGATTATGGCAGTGACGTAACGATTTAAGCCATCATGCCCGGTATGAATATAAAAATGAGATAACTTGAGTGTACTATAGTTATATTTTTAAATGACATTTAATAAAGGTTATGTTTGAACAATATCGATTTTATGTAAAGATATTCACTATAAGTTTATTTTATATATTTTTTAATTATATTTATTGTTCGAATTGAACAAAAACATATTGTTTTTTAATGATCAAGTAAATATTATTGTAGTACTAACTAGAATTAATTTGTAATTTGACATTTACATCTTTTGAGTAAGGTTAGGTTTTGTTAACATGTTTTAACTTCTGGAAAACACTATTTTAATTGTATATACATATTATACTAACCCACTACATGGATTATGGTCTTGTATTTTTACAGAGTGTTTCAATATAGGTATAGCATACTATTAAAATGGTGTCATGTTTCGGTCTCAATTGAGTTGTTGATATAAATGTTACTGCGGTCATTATATAACGGTTGAAAATATTGATCACAGAAAAATTTTTTGATATGGTGTTCATAAAATGACCTTATTAGTCTATTTCGGCATATCCGTCGCCCGTCTACCTGCCCGTCTGTATGCCCGCCTGTCTATCTGTCCGCCCGTATATTGTAGACACGATGACTCATAGACGAAAACAGATAACGATTGAAAATTTTGTGCGCATGGTCTAGAGCTAAAAAGTAAGTTCAAGTTCATGAATGGGCAAAATTGGATCATGCCCCGCCCAGCCAGGGAGGAAAATATCCATCTTCGAGCCCGTAGGAGATGTTATTATGATAAACATTTTTTTATAATAAACAAGTTTTAAATATAATTTAAATCAAGAGTTGGACTTGATTCCCCACCAAAGAGCCAATGTAGGAATATATCAAGATATCCGGGTATATTCGAACTGAAACCAATATTAATAAAAGTTAAGACAATTTGGGGTTACGATCAAAACGTCTATTTTGTTGCTGGAGATTGTTAGTCGTTACAAGGAGAAACTTGTACTGTGCATTTTTTGGCCTCAATTTCTTCCAACATACCGTAGAAGACCACAGACATAATACTAATTTAAATTTTCTATTAGGATGAGTTGATAAGATTAATTACCTATATAATACTTAGTGCAGACAATATTACAACTAATTATCCAATTTAATTGAATATCAAAATTAAATTTATATAAAATTTCAGTTTGGTTTAGATCAAAATATCAACCACCATCTGCCATCCTTTATTATCATTTTCAATTAAACAATCTCTCAATATTGTAAAGTAATAATATTCTTATAGAGGTAAATGTGGTAATATGGGTTCCCCAATTTCTTTTTTATTTAAAAAATTAATGAATTTAAATCGTTTTTTCTAAATATTTTCAATTATGATGATTAAAATAATTAATAATTAATTCTAACCTTCCATAACACAATTTTCTGAAATTTAATTGAATAAACTGTATAATTCAAAGAATCTTTTAAAACAATATTTATCACAATGTCTAATTTCTTAACATATAGTTGTTAGAAGTTTAAATATGAAAATTAATTATTATTTTTTAATTAATTTAATTGACAAATTGCCAGTGATGGGAATCGAACCAGCAACCTTCCAGTTTCGAGTAGAGTGCCTTTAATAACTGGACAACATGGAATTTTTACATAAGGCGCTATGTTAAAAATTTGTTTTTCAATCGTAGATTTATAAGAGTTACTTGATCAGGCGATAAGAGATTTTAAATTTTTGAGGAAATATAAATACATAGCGAGAGAAATTACTACTCTGGTAATTAAAATCATTCCTACTAGACTCTGTATGCTGTATTAACAGAAGGGTATTTATATTATTAATATATGTGACCCATATTGCCATATTTACCTGTATAACATTTTCAATTATACCATTTCTCAATATACTAATTAATGATATTCTAAAATTGTATGTCAATAATAAATATTGATTATATTATTAAAATTGAATAGTAGGAATATTAAATATATTTATTACAAGGAGGATTATTAATTGTTACCTTAAGGCTCCCAACACTTACGGCATATTGTCTGAGGAAAATTATCATAGGTTAGGTTACGTTGTAGCGGCTTGTGATGCCGATATGTGATCCATTGTGATACCGACATGGTGAAACTTTTTAACCCGACTTCAAAAAGGAAGATGGTTCTCAATTCGTCTGTATTTTTTTTTTTTTAATGTTTTTTACCTCAGAACTCTGTCATTTATTAACCGATTTTGAATTTTGTTTTTTTTTGTTTTAAAGAGTTTGATTTCCGATTAGTCCCATTGTCACCAAATCGCATTCTGATGAAGGGATCCCCTGGAAATCGAGGAAAACCCTCATTTTATATGTGATAACCGATTTCTGCGAATTTTTTTTTTTTTTTTGAAAGGATATACTCATTCATAATGGGAAAATAAGAAAATTTTTTTAAAACTGACTTCAAAAAATTTTTTTACAAAAAAAAACCGACCCCAAAAAAAAATTTTTTACAAAATAAAAACAAAATGCTTGTAAAAAAAATAAAAATTTGTTATAAAAAAATGCACTAAAAATTTAAAAAAAAAACGGATAAATAAAAATGTGTTATAAAAAATGCACTAAAAATTAGTTGGTCGTTTAGAAGGTCTACCCATATTTAGACAAATAAATCAGTTATAGAACTTCAAAGTCACTAAAAAGCGAGAAATAAAACGTTGTCAAAATTTATGTGAATTTCTCTATGCTGACACCGACTCCAAAAATAACAATAATTGTACATATATATTTAAAAATTTTTGCTTAGGTGAACTAAAATTGGCACAAGAATATGCAATTATTTTTTTACTTTTTAGTTCATTTTTTGTTTGTCATAGAATATTTGATTTTTGAAGTCGGGTTTCCATTTTGTCAAAATAGGTTTTATTTGTAAACTATTTTATTAAATTTACTTTTATTTAGGAATTTTAAAATATAAATAACAAATGCTGATTTTATTTCATTGCTGAATATTCTAAGGTCGGACGGGCTACCTATATATTAAAAATAAACGAAGTAGAGCGGTTACCGAAAACCTTTGAAAACCTTAAAAACAGCTAAAATGTTATTTAATAGATCTAATTTTTGTATTTTTATTGTTTCAGGTAAAAGTTCGATGGAATGGACATTTAGAACAAATATGCTGTTGGCGTGTCGCACCATGGGTCGATGAATATTTATCTGAAAACATCTATTATACAACATACTACGGTTTTCGTGTAATCTTTGTCCATTTAATACCCTGTGTCTCATTAGTGGTGCTAAATGGTCTATTATTTCGAGCAATGCGTCAAGCACAACGCCGTCGTGATATACTATTCAAAGAGAATCGTAAATCCGAATGTAAAAAGTTACGTGAATCGAATTGTACAACACTTATGTTAATTGTTGTGGTGTCAGTATTCCTGTTAGTTGAAATACCATTGGCTGTTGTCACCATATTACATATAATATCATCAACAATACATGAATTTTTAAATTATAATATTGCAAATCGTTTAATATTATTTACGAATTTTTTTATTATTGTTAGTTATCCAATTAATTTTGCAATATATTGTGGTATGTCCCGGCAATTTCGAGAAACATTCAAAGAATTATTTATACGAGGTGTTGTTACCACAAAGAATACAAAGAATGGTACAACCGGTTCGTCACGATATAGTTTAGTAAATGGACCACGAACATGTACGAATGAAACTGTTTTATAAGAAAATAATGTATTTTTTCTAAAGGATGGTTTTCAAGCCAAAGAATGTGCTACTATGCATTTTTATGTCATAGATGTTTAATAAGATGTTTATACTATAAACCTAGATCGCCACTTAATAGGTAGCGTTACTGGAAAATACGTACAAGCTTACTAATTACCACCTTCATATACCCTTCTTCCTGCGGGATTGAATATCATTATACGTAGTACGCACTGAGAAATTTGCTGCAAAATATTGTTTTGAAACAAATGTGTTCCACCGATTCCTCATTGTACGTCCACAGATAAGTTCTTTCAAAATGTCTTCATAAGAGGCAGTAGGTATTCCCAAAAACAAATTTCTCATAATTGAACAGGAAGGTTTGAAAAAGACGGTCAGATAAGAAAACTTTTCCCAAGACTAATCTATGCTTCTGTTATTTCTCGGTTTTTATATTTTACAGTTCAAAAACAGTTTAAGAGACTGTCATCGACACTTGATACTGATTCGTAACCAGAAACGTGTTACAAAACTGTTTCGATACAATACAGTGAAATTTGTATCGGGACTGTTTTGGAAGTCAGTTAGCTTCACGAATTCATCCATACATCGAAAGTGCGTGACATCTATTCTATGGTTATTCTAAGATCTGGTTTTGAGACTTCACATTAACCTTTTAACAGATAAGTGGCAAATTTACTGCTTATCTTTGTAAGTTGGGTAAGATTTTCACGTGAGTAGAACATAAGAACTGGATGATTTAGGCTTAGCCTAGACTTTTGTGATTATTTTTGGTAAAAATTTGGTACTGATCTAAAATTGAAACTAAGATCCTTTGATTCGAATAATCCGTACTACAGCAATAGTTTAGAATTAATTCGATTATTACGGTAGTACAGACTGGATCCTACTGTAATTTTATATATGTACCTAAAGTTAATTTTATTTTTCATTTTTTTTAAACAAAACTACAAGCTTGCAGTTCCTATTTCAGACGAGATACCTTTTTTTGATTGCCTCATGTGACTTTATATTCAGAGCCAAAAAGTTTACAAATGAAGCAATCAAATTTCACTATCTTATTTTTAAATTCAAATAAGTGTACCCAACTTTTGATATATTATGTATCCAGATAGAATGTTTGAAGGCTTTTTTTTATCAATAAAACAATTTGCAATTGTGTCCGATATGGTACGACAATTTCGGCGAACACCTCAATCCTGTACTAATATAAAAGATAAATATGAAATTTTAATCCAATTCTTATGATATTTTATTCAAAAAATCGGTATCCAATTCGATACCTTAAATAGACAATTAAAGTTTTTAATTTTAAAGACTTGTTGTTGTTTCAGATATTTAAAAAATAACTACATGGACTTTTAGAGACGTAGGAGTCCTTAAATATTTAGAAAGTCTAAAATTGTAATCCTGTTTTACAGGGAAATATATTATCATCTTCTAAACTTGGGAAATTAAAAGTTAGTACCAAAATTACAACGATATACTTAAAAAATTACGACTTCAACTAATGAATAACATCACCAAAGTTTAAACATTCTTCGAAAGCATTAACAGAAACTAACTTTTCAAGCACCCTCAAATGTATAATTAAACAGATACAAAGTGATGTGAAATATGATTTTACAGAAATACATTTTATGCAATCATTGTTCTAAACAGAAAACGTTAACTTTTACAAAACATTTATAAATACGTGTATACCAAAAATATTATTATATCTTAGGTGAGAATTGAACTTACAGCAAATTAATTGAATTGGTTTATGTGTACACTCCCCACTCTCACTTTTCTTTTATATTATTCCTTCCAACTTTTTGTGGAATAACAGCCTGTATAAAACACATAAAGCGCATATTATGAAAGTATTGTTTACTTGTTCCTCTTTCACCTGAGCCTATCATTCCCATAGCAAGATGCTCCGTAATTTACCGAAACAAGGGGTGACTGCGACAAGCTCGATTACTGGGACTTTTCGCAGGGCATGCAACATGCCAGGTTGTGCATAACCACAGCTAGGCCATTCGACTGTGCTCGGTTGAAACTCAATAGAATGTAGTTGAGAAGGGTGGTGGAGCTCTTGACAGGACACTGTCGATTGAACTACCACCTTCATAACTTAGGGATCTCTGATGATCCCACTTGTAGGGCCTGTATGGAGGACGATGAAACCTCCGTACATGTTATATGCACCTGCAGAAACTGGCAGGGTGGTATGTAGAAACCTTGGATCCATCAATCCTGAGAGCAATCCTCGGCAGAATCCTATAGCTTCGCGTCTGCTTAAAATAGTACCTCTTACCCGGAGATGTCTCACCTTCGGGTAACAGTTTGTTCTCAAGGAGGGCACAAAGGACTCCTTGGTCTAGGTGCTAGGGATCCACTTGCGGTACCCCTCCTTCTAATTATTATTATTATTGTTTACTTCGTTGTAAGTTAAGGAAGTTTAGTCGAATCATATGGAAAACGAATTTTCCAACTTAGAGAATTGAAAATCATAATTTATAGAAATAAATAAAACTCGGCCTTTCGCACTACCGTGCTCTTGTATTGATGCATTCTCAAAATTTAAAAACGATCCATCGTCTAGTTTTTTGGAAAACTCTTTTAAAAATACGTTTTTTATAAATCTTATACACAAACTCTTGCGGCTGATAAGATTTCTGCGTGTCTTTTTCTTTTTTTTTTCTGCCCCACTTCTATTCTTTAGTCTCGATTACCTAATAACAGTCGTACTTATTACTGAAGGTTTGGCAACATCGCACTAACAGCTGAGAAAAAATGTCAAAAAAGACCAAAAATGGAAACTTATTTATAATTACACACACATTCTCCATATATAAAAACAATAGCAAGCTGTAGCCACATCTTTTCTTTAAATCGCCTAGGTAGAAAATAAGCGAAGTCATTTCATTACTTTATTTTATTAAAGTAACAATTATCAATATATAAGCATATTATATTATTATAAATTAAAATAATGAATTTTCATAGCTATTAGAAGACTTAGATAAACAAAAAAATTTTAACACTGAAGACTCATTAGTTTTAAATAGATTGAACAGAAATTAAGTTCGTTACGTATATATAATAATATTTTTAGAATACCAGTATAAAAATTTCCTTTGGACCAATAAGTATTATTAATAAAAAACTTATTGTCTTCAAAAACTTCAATTCCATGACACTTTGATGAGTGAAAAAGATTACTACTTCATAGCCCAAGTTTAACAATAAATATGCAACAAATTTGTAAAAGAGTCCCAAATGAATATACCTACCAAAAAGTTTTACTTACAGCGTACGTTACACAAAAATATATCTACAATTTTACTTGGATAACTTTGTTTATAAATGGCTGTTTATCAGGTTACTTCAAAATGTTCGAGAGTTTTTTCAACAAATTAACTAAATGTTTTCCCAATTATTAATTTATATCTTAACTAATGAAACTATAAAAAAACAAGACTTAATTACGTCGATTCTTAAGTCCAGGTCATATTAAATTGCAGGGTATAACGGAAGATATTTGAGCATAGACTGTTTGAGAAAAATCTAATTTTATTGATTAGAATTTAAAAAAAATTATAATGTGAAAGCCACCTCCTTATACAGACTAATTAATACTATGGAGGTTGTAATCTGTATATGGAGGTAAAAAGTTGGGTCCATTTGAATCTGAGACTTCAAAAATAACACCACATTTTACCACAAAACCTTAATTGACAAATTATTTTATTTAAATAATAACCTCATCAAAAAAAAAAAGAAAATTTTGATATTCCTATATCTGATTTTTTTAAACTAAAAAAAAAACGCTTACTATTTGTTGGGAGATTGTAAAATCCAAAAAAAAAAAACTCTCAACCCATAAATTTTGTGTAAATAACAAATTTTGTGATATAAAAATATATAAAACTTAAACAAAAAAAATTAATATAGATAATATATATTCATATATACATATTATATAATATTTTAAGTACCTTAATTATAAAATAATTCAAAAGTATACTTAGTCAATTTTAAAAAGCAAATGAGCCCGGAAGACAAGGAATTTAATTAATCGAAAATTGAGATTCGAAAAAATATTTAGTGAAACATTAAAATAATTGAAGATATTTTCTATTACCAAATTTGTATTTTTACTTTTGAAGCTTCAATGTTTTTAATTATAAAAAATATTTCCATTGAATTATATTCAATATTTATAGTCTTTTAATTCCTGCAAATTCAAACTAAAGTTTTTTTTTTAAATAATTACAGTGAAATCATACAAAAAAATATATATTTCTAGCCACCATAAAAAAATTTATTTGTACATTTTGTAGTAATGTGTTTGAAAAAAAACTTTTTTATTATTTGAAATATTATTGTGAAAATATTATTTTCTACAAACAAATAAATACCCATATTTAATTCTTCACTCGAGGATATGGGAAACTAACTAAATAAATATATAATAAAAACTATTTATGGTTTATTGCCGCAATAGTAAAACTCTCATAAAAAAAATTCCAAGTTTTATTCCCATTTGTAGGGATTAATAAAATATTGTTTAATACAATTCGATCGTATATGAAAATTTTTTTTCAAATCTCAATTGATCTTTAATTTCTTGTATTTCTATGTTTTTTAAAAATGATTAAACCTCCTCCTAAACACCTTCACCCCACCTAAAAGCTCCTGAAAATAAAAACATATTTATAATTGTAAAAAATAAATAAATAAATGTTTAAAAAACCAGATACAAAAACTATTTATAAAATATATTTAATAAAGAAATATTTAATAAAGAATAAATAATTTATTTAATTAAAAAAAAAAAAAGAAGAAATTCTTTAAAAATAATAATATATATATATATAGATAAATGATTATTTTTTTATTGGAAAAATATTTATGTGATAATTATTTTTTCTTAAAGAAAATTTTTTTTCTTATAATAAATACAACTGGAAAAATATTTCAAGTATTTCAAGTTTTATGTATGAATAAAAAAAAGTTTATTTGTTTTTAAATGAATTTTTAGATATAAATATTTAAGAAAACAATTATGTAAAAAAAAAAACAAACAAAAATGTACGAAATATTTAACAAAGAAAATATTTAATAAATGTGAATATTAAATTTTCTATTTTTTATTTTTTACATAAAAACAAAATACTAGATGTAAGTATCATGGAACCAGTTTAAGTGGCCTACTTGGAAACTGAGAAGTAATGGGTTCGAATCCCGACATCGGCAGTTTGTCAAGTATTAAGGAAAAAAAAGGGGCGATTAATTGACTAAACTGTCGGCGTATGGACAAGAATGTTTTCTGCAGTTTCCTTCACGAACTCCAGATAAATATCGGCATAGTTCCTATCATAGTCGGCTGCAGCCGCATATCCTACCAATTCGGATTCTATACCCAAAAATTCCTTCCTCTCCACTCATATCCTTAGGCATCACAATGGACCTTATGGTCGAAGTGTAGCCCGTCCAGGGCAGCCTCTACAATCTATCTATCTAAGTATCATGGATCTGGTAAGTTCCTTAGTGCAAATTATATCCAAGAAACAAACCAATTAAAAAAATTAAATTTTCAACCGACATCAGTGCCATTGTATTTAGTGGTAGTTTCTGAAACTATTCTAATAAATAATTGTTTTGTTTACTTGACACAATACATATTTTTATACCCGGTTTATAATATATACCAGGGTATATTAAGTTTAGTTCCGACTTTGTAACGATTGGAAATGTTGATCGCAAAAAAAATTTTTGGTATAGATGTTCATAAAATGATCTTTTTAGTCCTTTTCCACATATCTGTCAGTCTGTAGACACGATAACTCAAAAGCTAAAAAAGATATCGAGGTGAAATTTTGTATCTGTGTTCTGGAGCTATAGTCAAGATCGGGAATGGGCAAAATCGGACAAAGTTTGTGCAAAATGAGCAAAACTACCTACCTTTGAAACCATAAGAGATAGAACAAAAATGTTCCTTTTTTTAAATAAACAACTTTTGTTTCAAATTTTTTTTAATAAATTCAGTATATAACCGAGTATTTAAGCAATTAACTCAGTTAGGTGTTATTTTTACTTGTTGATTCGGTTTTAAATATTTAGGAAATTGGATTTATCGTTTTATATAAATTGTGTTTAATGAAGTCTTTTACATTTAAAACCTGATCGTCCCAAGCTTTTATTTATAGCCGTATATTGGTAAAAAATTTATTTTCTACTTTTTAATTCTTTGAATACAAAGTTAGATGCTAATATAATTCAATTAATCACGTATTAAGCTTAATAAAACATCAATACAACCTTTTGACCTATATAAAACTATCAATTAACAAGAGTTTGATTTCTGACATGAATTTACAGACAAATGTGTTATTTTAAAGAATACTATACTCCATGGAACATGTTTTTGTATTATAATACAAAATACCTTAATGCATGTCATCTTTCTTTTGTTAATTTACAAAACAGTGCATTTATGGATTCATTAAAAGCTGAAATATTAAATATCGAATTTGTGAAATTTTTCCAAGCGGCATTTTCTCTTAGTTTTCTCATGGTCTATTAGCTATGGTGAAATTTATCATACTATTTCACTTTCACCCTGTACATATTTATTTAAAAGCAAGTCTGTATCTATTTCTCTAGATAAATACACTTAATTTTATGGACTTAAGTAAATGGCTTAAATAATTGACATATTTGTGAAATGTAATATATCTTATTTTGGTTTAAAAGAAAATAGAAAAATGGACAAAGAAAATAGTGAAAGAATGTATATTGACGGTATATACGTAAGTATACCTATTCAAGTAAAACATTCAAACTATCTTCATCGATTTGAAATGAATAAATGTCTAATTCACCAAGAACTACTATTTACAGACTGAAGTGGTATTATGTGAAGGATGATTCAAATAGTACTTTAAATTTTATTTTCTGAAACACTTCCTACAGGAAAAATTTTAATTTTGTTACAATGAAAGGACAAAATTTGTATGTACTGATACGTAATTTATATAAATTAACATAAAATAGCTTCGTCTGTTATATTTTTTAACCCGACTTCAAACAGGAGGATGGTTCTCAATTCGTCTGTATTTTTTTTTTATGTGTGTCACCTCAGAACTCCGTCATTTATGAACCGATTTTGAATTTTTTTTTTTTTGGGTTTTAAAGAGTTTGGTTTCCCATTGGTCCCATTGTCACCAAATCGCATTCTGATGAGGGGATCCCTGGGAAATCGAGGTGTGTGAGATGTGATAACCGATTTCTACGAAATTTTTTTTTTTAAGGGGTATACTCATAATGGGAATTCATAATGGGAAAATAAGAAAATTTTTTTAAAAACCGACTTCAAAAAATTTTTTACAAAAAAAAAAACCGACCCCAAAAAAAAAAAAATTTTTACAAAAAAAAAAACAAAATGCTTATAATAAAAACTGAAAATCTGTTATAAAAAATGCACTAAAAATTAAAAAAAAAACGGATAAAAAAAAAAGTGTTATAAAAAAATGCACGAAAATGAATTGGTCGTTTAGTAGATCTACCCATATTTAGACAAATAAAATCAGTTATAGAACTTCAAAGTCACTAAAAAGCGAGAAATAAAACCTATTTTGACAAAATGGAAACTCGACTTCAAAAATCAAATATTCTATAACAAAAACTGCAGTATAAAAATAATTGCATATTCTTGTGCTAATTTTAGTTCACCTAAGTAAAAATTTTTAAATATATATGTACAATTATTATTATTTTTGGAGGCGGTGTCCAAAAGTTATGTGAATTTCTCTATATATTTAAAAAATTTTACTCAGGTGAACTAAAATTGGTACAAAAATATGCAATTATTTTTATACTTTTTATTGCATTTTTTGTTATAGAATATTTGAAGTTGGGTTTCCATTTTGTCAAAATAGGTTTTATTATCTATCTATCTATCTATCTATACTAATATAATAAAACAGAAGAGTTTTTTTTTGTTTGTTTGTTTGAACGCGCTAATCTCTGGAACTGCCAATCCGATTTGAAAAATTCTTTTTGCGTTAGATAGCCACATTCATGAGGAAGGCTATAGACTATCTTGCATTACATTAAAATTCTTAGTTAGCCTTAAATATTGATATTTGTAAAGTAAGTTGGAAGAAAAAATATATTCAATAGATATAGATATACATAGGTCGCTGGTTCAAATCCGGTTGGAAGGAGAATTTTTTTTTTTAATAATTTATTTTTTAAATTTGTTTTTATTTTATTTTATTTATTTTATTTTATTTTATTTGTAAAGTAAGTCGGAAGAAAAAATATATTGTATACATATATTATATAGCGTGATTATTATTATTATTAATCGTGATTAATATTAGCGTGATTATTATAAATGCGATCGAAGTCGTGGGGGATAGCTAGTATGCAATAAAAGTATGTTTCAGTTTTAAACTCGAATTATGTACCTTATTTGATTGTACTAAACTGTAAAACTTAAATTTGATTATGAATCATTTGCATATCCTTGGTTACTATTTACTTAGGAAATGCAGAAAACCATATGTCAAAGACATATTAATCATGCAGTTCTCCAAAAATAGTAAGTATCTAATACTTATATAAATAAATTTAAAATGAGATCAATCGACAAAATGGGCTTGTGCACAGTTCAGTTTCGTATTTACCTGAAGAAATTCGAAACGAGTGTACTGTGTAATATAGAAAAATCAATTATTGATGACTTGACAGTTAATGGGATCATTCAACCCTTTGGAAAGTTTAAACGGAACGTGGGAGATTTTAAGTTTTATCATCATTTTATATTTCTCAGAATTGAACTTTAAAATTTTCGTTTCCATTTTCTTATAGTTATCCCTTTCAAAAAATTTTTTTTCATCTTACTCGTTGGTTCTATAATAACACTACTACTATTAACTGCAAATTATCGGAGAATCGTATATGAAAGAGGTATTTGAAATATATTTAATTATTCCTAAAAAAATAAATTATAAATGTGGTAATTCTTTACAAGTGTTATTTACTTCTGGTAATGTTGCCGTGAGACGATAATGTTCATATCTAATTCGTCTAGCCTAGTTTCAGGCAAGATTAATCTCCCCTCGTAATCTCCCCTCGTAATCTCCCCTAGTTTCGTATATCGGAAAAATAAACTATTCTCGTTCTTGCCGAGAACGACACATCTCGCCTTGTCTCGAAAGTAAAATAAGAGAAGTGGGGAATGCAAATTTAAACATAAGTCTGGATTTTTCTCTGTGGATTTAAATTTTGCAAGAAAAATAATTTACACGTGTTTTTTATTTCTGGAACCAGAGTCTTAAAACATCTCGTTCGTATATCCATACTTTTCTGAAATCTAAAGTCTTTAGTATTTTTTAACAGCTTTGAAATTTAAAGTTTAGCTCTGCTTTACCTACCGTTTTCAAAATAAAATTTTGAGATGGGCTATAGAAATAAATCAAAGCTATAAATACATGCGTACTTATTTGAGTTTCCGGCCGATATCAAGCTTATTTTATTTCTAAAATACAGGGTAGCGCATAAGTAACGTAATGATTGACTTAGTGAATAAATTTTTGATCCATATATTTATTTTGATATATAAATGATATATATTTTGATATTAAATAATACATATTTATTTTGAAAGTCAGCATTCGATTATTTATATGCACAACGTTACTTATGGAGCATAACGGTACTTATGCGCCACCCTATACAACAATTTAGCAAAATACTTTTAAAATATTTTTTAGCAAAATTAACACTTTTAAAGAATTACTATTCCGACAAAAGTTCTAAATCAATAAATTTTATTGAATTTTTTAGACCAGAAAATAACATACCACAGTAAGTATAGAATTCAAATATATTCACGACACAATTTCCAAAGAAAAAAATAGCGCAGAAATTATTAAGCTATGAAAATGCCAGTCCGTGTGGTCCAGTTGTAAAAAGGCGCTCTACTCGAAACTGGGAGGTTGCTGGTTCGATATCCACCACTGGCAGTTTGTCAATGATATTAATTTAAATTAAAAAATTAATTGACTAAACTGTCGGCGTATGGACAAAGAACGAAAGAAACGCTATGCTTGTGAAGGTTTCCTGTGGTTTCCTTTCACAAACTCCAGATAAATATCATCATAGTTCCTACCAAAGTCGGCTACAGTCACACAACCTACCAATTCCTAGTCTACAGACAAATTCCTTGTCCTTTAGGGGTCAGTAACAAAGGCCTAGAAAGATCTACTTGCCAGGCTTTGACCTACCCTCCGCAATTTACTAATCTATATGAAAATAAGATAAGCTAAATTAAAAACTTAAGCTAATTCAACTAAATTCTTTCTGCTCCTTAAACAATTTTGAACGAAATATTTCAAGTTTCATGCCTCAAATGCTTGTAATGAATTAATTTAAACAGTTTTCGCAGTTTCAATCAAAATTGATTGTTATTCAATTTTATTTAGAACAATAACTTTTGAAAAAACGTTCTTATATTACCTCTTACTACCATTCGCATTTCAAATTAACGAATTGAAAATCGAACTCCTTCTTTTAAAATCCATGTGAGCTCGTTCTTGGAATATATAAAAACTGTACGAGTTTTTACGAGCAAGAAATGACCTATTCACCAACATACTTATCTTTAAGATAATCTTTCACTTAAAGATAGAAAGAGAGAATTTCGTAGCATAATTGGTAATGTCCTAAGTGTTTTTTGGAGAGTAATTTTTTTTTTCTACAGAAATACGACTTGATAAACACCGTAAAATATATACAAATGCAATACGAAGAGAAATAATAAAAACGAATACTCTAAATAAAATGTATAATCAAGAAATATTTGGTAGTGAATTTCAAAATATAATTGTAATATTAGTGAAAAATAATGTCAACTATTTGAAAATGTTAATTAATAATCTAAATAATGTGAAAAATATTACACAAGTTTTATTAATATTCTCACATACTTATTACAATTATCATATTAACAAATTGATTCATAATGTTAATTTTACAAGATACATGCAGATTTTCTATCCGTTTCCATACAATTACAAACAAAACTACCCCCAACAAATTTGTCAACTGGTTGCGCAACGGATTTAATGTAAGTTATTTTCCTTTTTAATATATATATATATATATATATATATATATATATATATATATATATATATATATATATATATATGTATATATATATATATATAACGATCAACAAGCTAGATATTAATAATAATAATAATAATAATAATGGGGTTTAACCTCCGTTTTTGAGACACGACGGTCTATAACAAAGGCCACCCACATCATTATTTTTCAACCTTTATTAATGTCTACTTTACATTTTTTTATGATGTGAGTGGAGGATCAGGAATGCGTATGCAGAGAAAGAATTGGTAGGTGTGCGGCTGCAGCCGACTTGGATAGGAACTATGCCGATATTCATCTGGAGTTCGTGAAGGGAAACTGCAGAAAACCTTCACAAGCATAGCCGGTTACTTCTTTCTAGTCCATACGCCGACAGTTTAGTCAATCAACCGCCTCATTAATTTTTTTTTTTTAATTGAGAAACTGCCGGTGTCGGATTTGGAACCCATAACCTCCCAGTTCCAAGTAGAAACAACGCCTTAACAAGCGCGACTACTTGGCTGGTAACAAGCTAGATATTCATAAATCTCTTTTGGACGCAATTAGATTTACTGTGATCTACTTTGATCTCCAATAAATTAAATACTTTTATCCGTAAGATCTACGTTGATCTCCTAGGTTAATAGATTATCTTTTCACGACATCTCTATTAATCATTATATTATCGAATGATAATTAGTGAGAACTCTAGGTTTTTTAAATAAAATTAAAAAAAAAAAAAATCTCTATTAATGTTTGTGGATGTCCGATTATTTGTGTAGGTCTATTTTTCCTCGGATAGCAATCATAAAACACTGTCACTTTGCAGGTCCAAAAAATATATTTTTTATACCAACAGACATTGTAGAGAAATCTTCGTCATATTCAAAACTCTATCATGACGAAAATGAATTATATTGAAGTGAATTATTTTATCTTTATACACGCTGTTCTGAAATTCATTCAGAAAAACTATACCATGGTGTAAAGCTGCAAAAAAACAAAAAAGTTTAATAAAGTTTTTCGATTTGATGCTTAGTTTTTGAGATATAATTAATTAAACATTAATAAATTCAATCATTTTGTGGGTGTCGCTACACTTATTGAGAACTCTGATTGTCGCTACTCTAGCATGGCCGCCCTACTCCACTACTGTGGCCTACCTCCTTACACTATGCACTCTGTGATTGGTGAAGTATTGTAGCGGCATCCGCAAAAATTCAAAAATGCAAATGTGATTAGTTGAATTTATTATTAATGTTTAATTAATTATAGCTCAAAAACAAAATCGAAAAACTTTATTATTTTTTTTTTTGCAGCTTTACACCGTGGTATAGTTTTCCTGCATGAATTTCAGAACATCCTGTGTAACTTATTTAGGGTAAATTTCACTTCGAGCGCATATTTTTCGAGCGACTGATGAATATAATGATTGAGTATATGTTTACTCACTAATTTACGCATTATTTGCATGAAATTAAACCTATCTAATGTATTTTATTCTTAGACGAGATGAAACGAAAAATAGATGCATTCACATAACAACTCATGCTAAAAACCACCATGCATTCCATTTTAAATATCACCAATCAAATTCTACTGAAGATAAAAATCATTGGCTGTGGACTGTAAATTACGTTTTTGATCAAATCAATTATACATTTACATGGAATCGTATAGTTTTATTTTTAAAAGATAACGATTATATTGCTAATAATATTTTGTATGTTTGGGATTATCTTGATGCATACGTCGATGGCCAGTATGTAGAATCGAATTCTTCTCAGCACACAATAATTGTACTTGGTGTTGATGAAAATGCACCACTCGGACAGGTTTGTACAGTGTCTTTAAAATAGGTTTAATTTTGGTCATTTTCACTCTTCTTGTACACTTTATTATTTTTACTTTTTGAAACAAAATGAGGGGCAGTCAAAATTTAACAATAATAAGTGAAAATAAGATTCAGACAAAAGTTGTTTATTTTTTAAAAAAAGGGGCATTTTTTGTTTCTAAAGTTTTGTTCTATCTTTTACGGTTTGAAAGGTGGATATTTTCTTCGTAGCAAGAGGAAGCACGGTCCGATTTTGCCCATTCACGAAGTTAACCTTACTTTTTGACGGTAGAACACACATAAAATTTCAACTCGTTATGTCTTTTGACTTTTCGTTTTTGAGTTTTCGTGTACACAGACAGATGGCGCATAAGTAAAGTTATGATTTATTTAATGAATGCGTATTTGTGCATCATTTGGTTTTAAATCGTGAACCAATTGAATCTTATATGGGGAAAGGTGTAACGTATGTAAAATTCTTTGCAAAGACCGCCTAGACATCACCAACTGCTGAGAACGTCGCCTGGTGGAAGTTTGGGGGTTTTCCTCAACACTTGCTTGCACCCGAGCAACGTTCACATCATTTAGAACTGCACGAGGTCTTCCAGCACGCGGAGGATCACAGACAGCTCCATGTTGCCGAAAACGATGAACCAATCGGTAAATTGTCGGAACATGGAAGAAATTTCGATATGATCTTTGTGTCTGAATAATCAAATGCTTACTTTCAAAATAAAATTGAAGAACTTTGGTCCTGTTCTGTGCTGAGTCTTTCCATCATAAATTTCCCAAGTTTTTCAAAATTAATTCTGAAAAAAAATACGTAAACAAAAAAAATTTCACCAATTAAATCGTAACGTTACGTATGCGCCACCCTCTATATATATAAACAGAAAACCATAATAAATAAATATTTATAACGAATATTTTATAATTTATAGAAATTTACTTCTGGAAACATTATAAGCGCATTAGGTCACATATATCGAAGACGACGGACATCGGTAAGAATACAAAATAATTATATCTGTCAAAATAAAATAGAGCTGTAATCAAATTCCAGTTCAAACTACTAAAAATTACAATTAACTGAGTTAAGTTCTTAAATACCCGGTATATACTGAGTTCACTATTAATGCGTCAACTGTTTATTTTAGTTTTTGAGCTGAAATTGTGGTAAAACTATTCAATTTAAGAAAAAAAGTTTGAAACAAATATTTATTTTTAAAAAAGAAACAATTTTTGTGTTTAAACTTTTCTTCTATCTCTTACGGTTTCAAAAAAGGATTTTCTGTTTCTCCCCTGGCGGGGAGATGCACGGTCCAATTTTGCCCATACATGAACTCTACCTCACTTTTTAGCTCTAGAATACACGCACACAAAATTTCAGCTCGTTATCTCTTTCGTTTTTGAGTTATCGTGTCTACAGGAAAACGGGACTTAACTTAATACCTTGGTATATATTATACATATTCCGGGCATACAAATATATTTTATAGAATAGCGTATACGGCATGGAGTGGAATTGGAAAGATCACAATAGTGTTGCCTTTAATCGAAAACTATGGAAAAAAATATTAAAATGTAATGTCTTTCATTATTGTTTCTTTGAATCAAATACTTGGTATGGATCTTTGGAACGTTTATCTGAAAAGTGTTTTTGGAAAATAAGAGCAGTAAAATTAACAGCACCATGAGTTTATTCACTTGGAAAATGGTAAAATAAATTAAATTGATGTTCCTTCTAGAAGTCATACCTCCGACTGAGTTTAAATTATATTCACATAGACATAAAAAATTCAATCATATACAAATTCATATTATATTTACATTCTCCTTCATTAATCAGTCCACAACTCCGATAGTGGATAAATATTTGAGAATATATCAAATATTATAATGAAGTTCCTAAAAAAGTCGTCTACCGAAGCCGAAAAGGCGAAACCTGACAAGTAGACTTTCTACAGGGTGCCTGGAAAATCGCAAAATAAACTTCATGACTTTTCCAGGTTTTCCATGGCTTATAAAGTATATTTCCAGGTTTATAAAATTGAATCACAACGTGGCTTTATATACCACCGGGTAATTTTCTTGTATAACAAAGAAACGATCTTGCAACTCCTATTAATCATCGCCGAAGTTTTCTCTTAAAGTTAATTGATAGACCATAAACAATTTTTTGAATTTTGTTAACGTTACCAGATTCTTAACTACCACAAAACAATTTCTTAACTACCACAGCCAAATTTTGTCTGATTTTAATGAAATATTTTTTGAAACCCACTATATTTGGAGCGGCTAGGTTCCATTTTTACAATATGTACTTCTATATAGTGTATCGCGATATCGATTTCGCTAAATATATAGTTCATTTGAATAAGAGTTTTATCAAAATCGCCCGATATAAAGCAAAAAGTTTTTTTATGACGTCATCAAATTTAAAAAAAAAAACCAATAGAGTTTAAAAGAAAAAGGAGTTGGAAAATTTGAAGTCAATCAGAGGTTTCACGTTTACATTTTAAATATTTTAAAATTTCAATAAAATTTTCTAAAAAATTTTGTTTCTAATAGTTTTGAAATGAAGAAAGAATTATGTCAAATAATGACAGAAACTTATGATTTAATGTTCAACATGGCCCATCCCAGACCCAGATATCGAATTTATCAGATAGGATCATTTAGTGTAAATAGTTACGATCCACCGCCAACTCTTCCATATGAATTTGCTGAAACACGTGATCGAACACTTTGTTATGATTTAATTACAAAAAAAGATATACCATTAAATTTAACTGCTTAAATATTAACTTTTCTGTTAGTTTCACTTTTAACTGGTACATAATCGATTTAATTGACTAGCTTTAACGACCATAAAAAAATATCGCTCTAAAAATGAACATGGAAGGAGAATACCTCTTATTGAAATGATCACATTGAGAACTGCACACAGGCTAAGCGATCGTCCTTCGTTTATTTATATAAAAGAACCAAGTTAATTAACCAATTTTTTTTTTAAATAAACGAAGGACGATCAAACAATAAAAATAGGCCATCATAGACCGTCAAAAGACCATCAAACGATTGCGAAAAAAAAATTTCAATAACAACATGGGGTGCTAAATAATAGAGACTATCAAATCCCCTTCTTTGAAACTGGAACTAAAATGGCGGTCAATATACCTATTATGTTCAAATCAAACTGTATTACAACTACTGTCAAGAATGTAAATCTTAGTGTAGATGTACAACTATATCAAGAGATGGCACTTGAGCTTTTAAAATGGATTTAAACTTTGTCCAGAGATGACATTATACATTTAAATTAGGTTCAAATCATAAAATATACCGTTTATAACAACAACTTAGTTTTCTTATAGTTTATTTTGACGAAGTAAAAATAATTGTATCCCGCCTAAATATTCTACAATCTCTGATTCTACTATTTTTGTATGCCGGTTACAGCATTACCTTAAGATCACCTAATGAAATAATATATATTATTCCACTGGGAACTAGTTGGAATATACTACAATATTGGTAGCTCTAGCACTTGGACATGCTCTTTGGTGGGTAAATTACAAACTAGAGCTAGTAGGTTGATGTTTTTTGTCCCAACTCCCGTGACGTACCCTTCGGCCAAAAAATTTCGTGGCCGCACTCTGGTGAACAATTTAGTAACTACAGCTAGTAGATTGAAACATTAATTTTCATTACTAGCATGGTTGTAATATTTGGCTCTAAGTGTATACCGTGGAACTTTTCTACAATTGTTCTTTTGTTTCCATTCACGAAAACTTCTATTCAACAATGCTTATAGTAAATGTAGTAATTTAAAATCTTAACTAATAATACAAATAATACAAATTATTAAAAATATTTTTTTTAAAGAGAATAAATAAAACAATTTATAAAGAACAAATAAAGTTTTATTTTGTTGTAAGATTAATGAATATTTTCAAATTGCTTTTGTATATTCTTATAATAATTGGCAGTCTCTCTATTTACGGAAGGTTTTAATAGTTTAACAGACGCTACAAAATCTTCAAAAGTTAATTCCATATTCTGTTTTCCCATTTTACTAGTATCTCCTACAAAATAAAAATAAAACTCGAACAAGAGTTGAAAATCAAAACTAAAACTAAAATACCTTTTTGTAATTCAGTTATTTTCTTTCGAACAGCAATTAACCATGTATTTGAACATAATGCCTGTAAATCAGCACCAGTAATATTTTCTGGTAATATTTTTACTACATCTTTGAGTAAATCTTCAGAAAAGTTAAACCTAAAAAATGTATTCAAATAATAGAAGCTATTGTAAAGATTGCAATTAAAAAAACACACTTTCTTGTTAAAGCTTTTAAAATCATTAACTTAGATGTTGGATCTGTTGAAATACCAACATAAAGTAATTTATCAAAGCGTCCAGGTCGTAATAATGCTGGGTCAATTAGGTCAGGTCTATTTGTAGCACCTAAAATTTTAAATTTACATAATTCAGTTTTTATTTCATTAATTGTAGATTTTACCAATTATAAAAATAGATGCATTATCATTGATTCCGTCCATTTCAGCTAAGAGTTGGGATACAACTCGATCCATTACACCACCTGAATCTCCTGAAATTCCACGATTTGGGGCTAATGAATCGAGTTCATCAAAAAATACTATACATGGTGCAGCATCTCTTGCTCGTTCAAAAACTAAAACATCAATGAGTTATCAAGTTGTCACGAAATAGTTAAATAAATCAAACGAACCTTCACGAACATTTGATTCAGATTGCCCCACATACATATTTAACAATTCGGGTCCTTTTATTGATAAAAAGTGTAGACCACATTCAGTAGCAACTGCTTTTGCAATTAAAGTTTTACCCGTCCCAGGTGGACCGTAAAGTAAAAGACCAGACCGTTTCAAGTCTGTATCTTTTAATAAATGTTGATATTTTAATGGGTACTCAATAGTTTTGATAATTTCTTGTTTAATTTCATTTAACCCACCAATATCTTCCCAGTATACTTTCGGTATTTTGGGTGCACCAATACTATCCGAATAATCATTCTGCATTTGATCTAAATAATGAAATTTTAAAAAAAAGTTTATAAGTCTAAAGACAATAGGTGGGACGTAATATTTTTTTTTTTTAATTTACAATCTTCAATTACTTCGGAAGAATGTGTATTGATGTTACTTTTAAAGTGAACTCTATTTTTGATAAAATGTTAAATTATACAAATTAAATAATTATAAATTTATCATTCCCTTGGAAGCAAGGCAATAGTAGCTAGTAGCACCTGAAATGTTTTGAGTATGCTACTTGGTACATCCACTGATTCTGCCTTGGTATAATCAGAATCTAGAAGCGAATTGCCCGTTACTTAAAGTCCTCTTGTTGCGTTTCCAAGATGGCGATAGAAGTGTATTTATATATTTTGTTTTGTTTTTATTTGATAGTATCTTACAAATGTTAATTCCCATAGTCATGATCATACTACACTCCATGGTCATGAAAATAACATGTTTAAAATGGCAGGGATCAAAACACTACGCTACTCTGATACTACACTGCTTTGCATATTACTTGACTGGCATTGCCATCTCTTATTAGTTTTTTTAAACTGTGCATAATGAGAACTAACAAGTATGTCCTACTGTTATGTTTAATAGTTTACACTTTTTGAAATGAGTATCCGAACACGATGCACTTTAAATGGATTCCAACATAATAATTTGCCAGTGCCCTAGCCAGTAAAGAATCTAATTACACCACACCACTGCTTTAAAACCTGAAAGTAAACATGTAAGTCGGTTGATACGCACCCATCACATTTAAAAACATATCCTGATTGATTTCATTTGAAAAAGCATATGCGTTTTCTAAAACTTTATTCACTAAATGCTCTAAATCTCCAAATGAAAAACTGTGCGTTCTACGTGATATATGTACTAAATCAATTGATTTATGTGGAATATTTTTCAAATTAAACAACCATCGAATTAACTCTAAACGTTGTTCCTGTGTTGGTAATTCAATATTAATAATTTGTAAAAACATTCGTACTAGATTTGAATTTAATTCTGTAGTATTTGAATTGCAAATAAGAATTATTGGATAATTATTATTTGTTAATAAAATTTGACATTCATTTTGAAAAAACGATATCAATCGTGGATCATCATGTCCATCATTGTCCAGACATAAAATCTACAAACAAAATTGCACATTAAACACAATAAATTACATTATAAGACTTGAACTCGCCCCTATTTTTACAAATCAATGGACAACTTCTAGATTAACTCCTTTTTTGCAAAAATAAATGAAATCATATGTCTAAAGATTACTCTAGATGAAAATTGAATCATTTATGGTGGAAATTATGTGAATAAACCCTTAAACGATTACGTTGATTAGCTCTTTCAATTAAATAGAGTAATCATAATTTTATAGGTTCGCAATGAATGAGTTATGATGGTAATAGTTATACAAATTTCGAAAAATTTAGATTTGTTTACATTAAGATGCCGATTAATGTGCGTCTATCCTTAAAGGAGTCGGAATACCTTTCATAGTCCCAGAACCTATTTAAGAAATTCCACAGACAGCATGTAAACTAGCGATCAACGAGTGGATAGACGTTTAGCACCGTGATCACCGTTGCGGAAAATATACCGCAACAAAAACTCGGAAAAATACTGTTTCGGAATGCATCCAAGAGGCTGTCTCTCGCTGCACTCAACCTGAACAGGATACAACTTCGAAAGGTTATCGGATTCATAACCGGACATTATCACCTACGAAAACATCTACACATAATAGGACTCCTCAATGAATCCATTATATGGGCTGTGCGGCGAAGAGGAAGAAACATCCAGCCACATCGTTCGCGAATCTCTCGGTTACAGCAGATACAAGATATTCGATGAAACTCGCCCCGAATATATGCACCTTCAAGAAAACTGATAAGCAAGCTCCTGGCTATTTCCAAGATATGGGAGAAATAAATCTCGTCAGATTGAAGTAGAAAGGGAGCACAATGGGCCATAAGGTCGAAGTGCAATACTTTTTATACCCCAAGATATAAACCGTTATAAACCGTACTACGCATAAACCATTGAATCGATGTATTTTTATCGTTAGGTGTACAATAAATAACGATTTTTGGAAAATAAATATACACATTCATTTCAATTTGCAAGTTACATTTTAGCCGAACAATACGCTAAAATGTGTGAGCCCAATTTTTGGTCTTTGATAATCTTATACCATATATTTTAAATTATATTAAGTTCGAAGAAATATTTTGAAGTTTTCGGTTACTTAATTTCAAGAAGCCTTTGAAAGGAGCGAATTGCAGTACTATAATTATAACTGACCTGAAAATTGTTTAACAAAACAATACATGGTGAACAAAGTTTACTTTTTAAGAATACATTTCGTAATTTAGTTTCTGTATGAACAGCAGTAAACGACGATAAATCATTACATTCAAATTTTAATAAATGAAGTCCCAATTTGTTTGCAATTGTATCTATTAATGATAATTTTTGTGCTCCTGTTGAACTTTTTATTAAAAATAAAGGTAGCAACCCTTTTGGTATTTTATCTACAAAAAAATAAATTTTACTTTTTGAAGAAAAGTTTTAAGCTTCTACAAACTTACTTCTACTTAAAAACGGTTTTATACAATCCTTTAACGTATTTTCATAATCCTTATACCCAAATGGGCATCGATCTAATAAAAAATCTTTCAAAACTTCTGCTCCATTTGTGGTAGTGACTAGATCAAATGATTTTAGAATATAACTTTGGATATTATGAGTTAAACTTAATTCTGTTTCACCGTTTATACAAAAACATTTATTTAAAGCAACATTATCTGCACCAAAAATCGTTACACATTTAAAAAAATACTTAGATACTTCAACTTTTGTAAATAAAACGTCGGGGCATGTTTCTTTAATAGAAATTTCAAAAATATCATTTTTGTACAACAATTTCGGTGTTTTAAAATAGTTAAACAGTAAACGATCTAATAACGCATTCGAAACATCTAAATTATTATTAACAAAGGAAACTAAAACTTTGGTAGCAATTTTCGGAAATACATATAAATTAACATCTCTTAAAGTTACACTAGCTTTAAGTTCATTCAAATTATAAAATAATTGTTCCGACACATAAATTGTTGAATTGTTGATTAATGATGATGTTGGATACACAATAATAACGCGGGAAGTTTTGTTGTTAGTTATTTGGGCAACATTTTTTTGGCCATACAAATACTGGTACAATTTGTAAGTGGTACTTGAAATTAAGCAACAATTTTCAATATCGTTCACATAATGTTTAGATAATATTTTTAAAATTAAATTACGAGGTATTGGCTCAACATTTAATTTAAAACATTTATTAAAAATTTTATAACATATAATTAAATATTTTGGAAAATGTTTATAATGAATTGGAAATACCAATTTTAAGAGAAAAATTAACAACTTTTCATTATTTTCCATTTTCAATAATGACAGATCATGTTTTTATTAAACTTTGCTCTTTCATGTTTACCTACTTTCAAAATAAGCAATGTCATCTTTTACTTATGATTAATATTTATACGAAATAAACTGGGTAGAAGTGGTAAACAAAAATAATTATTTAATTTTTCCAATTGACATTTCCGATGCCAGTTCATGAGATCATTTTAAATTTTATGTCAAAAAACTTATTCAAAAAAGTAAGTTTGAAATATAATCATATTCCCTCCTTTTTCACTCGAAGCTGTCACAACAAGGCGGTAAAAACCGACTTTTTGAAATATTGAAGTACAATAAATTAATCTAAAACACAATTAAAATTGTCTTAAAAAGTTATCCTTATAAATTCACTTATTTGAGTAAATTTTTACATTGAAAGAATAAAAACATATTCCTTCTTCCATTTTGAGATAAATAACGCCATGTAAACGGAAATGACATATAAAAAGGCGCCAAATAAAAAAAAAATTTTTGGTTTGTACATACTCACAAATAGTATTAAAATTACCAAATAAATATTAAAGTAATTTATATAAACATAATTTTGCTTCAATTTATGAAAATTATTTAAAAAAACTAAAAATTATTTGGATGAAACAAACTTTTAAACAACATGGCGTCATCTGATGTAAATGACGCTCCAGCTTCCAAGAAAAATAAATTGGATGATAAAATAAATGATGAACATGATGATAACTTAGTGAAAACATTATCAGACTTTAAATTAGAAAGAATTTTATCAAATAATAGTAATCGTAAAACCATATGTATTCAAGGTTCATTTCATGGTAAAGATGGTATAGCGTTAGTGATATTAGAGAAAAAATCATTTACCGAAACGGAATTTAATAAGGATGATGGCTATTTAACTGAGAATAGTGTTTTAAAATATGTTTTTAAAAACGATGTGTATTATAGTTACGAATGTTTTCCAGATATTGTGTTAAATGGTAAGTGTTGTGTTTCGTATGTTGTTTTTTGACAGTGTTAAATTACGTAGTTTATTTTTAGGTTTAAAAACAACTATAATTCATCCAGCGACTGAAAAACATATTAAAAAATTTTCTCAACAAAATATTCATTTAGTGAATGAAACAATTGATTTGTATAATAAAATTACATTACCTCACATTGAAAAAGAACAATTTACATTAGACGTAAGTTAACATAGACATATGGATTTGAAGAACTATTAATAAATATGAAATTTTTGTTTCAGTGGGTGTACAATATATTAGATCATAAATCTGAAACAGATCGAATTGTTTTTGAAGATTCTGATCCGAACACAGGATTTATTTTGCTACCAGATTTAAAATGGGATGGAAAAACACTGGAAACATTGTATTTGGTTGGAATTGTACATTGCAAGGGACTGAAATCATTACGTGATTTAAATGATTCTCATTTACCGTTGTTACGAAATATTTATACCAAAGGAGTGGTAAGTTTATTTTAATTTATATCAAAATAATCGTTATATCAAGAACACTTTTTAAGCTTTTACTAAATATCATTGTAAATTATATTTAACAAATGCTGATTTTATATTTTGCAAGTCATCACTAAAAATAATTTTCAAGTTAAATAGAAATTACTTCATTGTAATTCTAACAAAATTTGTAATATCATATTTTTAAGAATTTCCATGCCCGCAGTTTACGATAGATCTTAAACAGGTTGAAACGTGATACAATCTTTACTCCGAAATGATATTTACAAACCTATAAATGATAGAGGCAAAACTACTTAATTAATGAAGAAATTGTAAAAAGAAAATAAATATTAATTGAAATCTATTAAAAATTAAATAAAAAGATACGAAAATCCATCGACTATAAATTTTTTCGGAGATTTTCAATTTTTTCTCAGGCTATACTCCGGACTCCAAAAATGGAGTAAATAATATAAAATTAAATATGAAAACTTTATTATTTTATAGTGCAGATCGTAGCATCGGACAGCTTGAAAAATAACCATAGACTCTTTTTCAAATTTCCAAAATAAATATAAAAATTGTTGATTAATTTTGTTGTTATTTGTTACAGAAAGCAATTCAGGACACCTATAATCTCCCAGAATCACAATTACGAATTTATCTACATTACCAACCATCTTTTTATCATTTACATGTTCATTTTACGTTTTTAAAATATGAAGCCCCGGGAATATTTACCGAAAAATCGCATATGTTAATCAATGTGATTAGTAACATTGAATTAATCAGTGACTATTACCAACGTGTTACTCTACCATTTGTCGTACGTGAAAATGATAATCTATTTAATAAATTTGAAACCGCAAATATATTAAAACCATGTCCGAATTAATAAATTCACTATTAATTGAATTGCGACCGCGATTACAATCGTGTAATCTATTTTTAAAACCGTTGAACGGCTTAAATATCGATTCAACAACATTTAAAATCAAATTACGTTCAAATTCAATATTGTTTTTATATAAAAATCCATCAAATGATTTCCAAATATGTGAAACCATTGAAATTGGTAAGAATTATCAATTACTGCCAAAAAGTATGTCAAGTTTAATCGTTGATAGTAAATACGTTTCATTTCGGGTTACAACTAAAACGTTAAATCGATTCGGTAGTTTTAAAACAGAAATATTACAAATCAATGATGCCACAAAGTTACCTGTAGCAGTACCACCTTGTCAATTTGATACATTGAAAATCACTGAACATTCTCTAGAATGTCGTAATTGTACAAATAAGTTAACTAGGTCAATACAATTTCGACGTGTTTTACCATTACCGAGTGAAAATTGCAATCCTAGCGATTGGTTTTGTCATAAAAGTGAAACAACGAATAATGTTTCCTCGTCGTTACAACCAAAATTTGATGAACTGTTTTATAACTTTTGTAGTTTTACGATTAATTCAACAATTTTAAATGATAAAGCAATATATCTTGATAAAGTGATATTTTGTAAACGATGTTTAGCTTGGTTAGGAACGAATATGGAAAGTCAAATTTTTTTATGGGATTGTACGGTACAATTTGTGAAAAATATTGAGACCAGACTAAATTCTTTACAAATTACGGACGTTAATTTAAATTTGAACGCATTTAATCAATCAATATTGAGTTTAATTAATGAAACGATTGGAATTGTTTGTAAAATTTTAATTGAATGTAATGTGACAGTCGATAAAACGGAATACATTTTACTCTGGGTCTTAGATCGACGATTGGATGTAGCTTTATTTGAAAATTCTCCTCATCAACATGTAGAACATAAACGTTTACGATTAATCGAGTTAAAAAATTACGTTGCTATCAAATTATTATTTAAATATTGTACAAATGTTTCATCATCGGATGTACAATTATGGCAATCTGATATGAATGTACAAAATTTAAAAGTGGCATATCCAATGTTTAAAGATGGCCTGAAAGATTTAAATGATAAAGCTGAATTAATGTCAAATTATTCAAATGCCAGTAATGATTTTACTATTTCATATATTATTTTGGAGTAAATATTTTGGAAATACATAATAAAAATATTTTTTTTAAAGTACCTTTTTTTATTTTTTGATAAAACTTGTTGAATAATTTTATTGTAAAAGTTTCTTGAATACAAATAAAAACAAAATATTTATTTTTAATTTTACTGTGTTTTATTTCTAAATAAGAAGAAAACTTTAAATTGAAAAGTTGTTTCAGATAAAAATACTTAACAAATTCGGCAACAATCGAATACAAAATTGTATCTGCGTGTAGCTATATGGAAATATGGCTTTTCATTTGCTTTATCTGCCGAATCTCTTCGGGATTCCAACAATAGTTGTTAGTATTTTTCATAAGCAACAACTGCGATTTAAAGTTTTATTCTATCTTATAGTTTTCAGAATGAAACTTAAGAGTGGAGGGGGGGGGGATTTGAATGATGAAAATAGGACAATACAACACTAATGTCAATTTCCATTAAAGTTACGAAGACATATTATGAAAGAACTAGCGTATATAGACAAACTATCTACAGCTTGTATTTCAAAATAGACCCAATGTATAGTGCATCTATCACTCTCTATGTACAGTATACCATGATATAATGCACTTTGTTACACCCAAACTGCACTCTACAGGCAGTGGAGCTAATGCGTCCCCACCAAAGACTAATCTAATATGAACAAATGTCTGTGATGAGAACGTATCAACCCCGCCACCGATTTTAAAGCAGTTTAAGTGTAACAAAGTACACTATATCATAGTACACAGATTGGGTCTATTTTAAAATCAAGCTGTATACAGAGACAAACATGTCATAGAATTTTTAATTAAATATTGATATATGAAAAAATTAATTCATCCACCAGGTATCAAACTCTGGACTTCTAGCCCAGTGTTAGCGTTACACCACAGATGACACTGATGAACTTTTTATCTTAAAACAAATTTTTGGTGATTTCGAGTTGAAGCAATAGTCGACATTAGCAACTATTGAAATTACTAGTAATATGTTGCCAGAGACTTCATACTTATTGGATACTTTTTTCGCGGCTGTACGAATGTTAAGGTACATGGAATGAATGAAAATTTATACGTAGTTCTATTTTGAAACACTAGGAAGTGTTCGTATATATGAATGGTGTTGTATGAGATTACCTACATAAAAAAATCAATATTCATGCCTATTTCCTTATTAACGTGAAAAATAATATACACAAACCATCTGTTAACATTACAGAATTGAGGTGAAAAATATGGAAAATATTATGTAGTTGAGAAAATCGTGTGTAAGTAAATTGAAATAAATCCAACAATTATTTTCAATTCGCATGTACATCAAGTTACAAATTCGTAGAATTAGTGTCTTTTTTAAACAATTACAAACTTCAGAAAAAATGAGACGTAATTGTGATTCGAATTTGTTGTTTTTTAGAATCATATTGAGAATAGTGTAAGAATATTAAAATTATATTTTTACTTTACGAAAATAATAAATATGGATTCGTATACCACAAAATTAGCGGTAAGGGATAGTTTAGATGATGAAGATTTAAGTGATGTTGACGATGAAGTTTTTATTCGCGATGGCAAAAATGGATCAAAGGTAAATATATTTTATTGTCACAGAAATGTATAATAACCACAGAAAAATAAACATTAAAATATTGAAAATTATATTTATTTAAGTATTAATGTTCTAAATGATGTGTGAGAATTCTTTATCTCTTTGAAGAACGGCGAACTGTTTCTTCTAAAAGAAAAATATGTTGTGTTCGGAGCAAATTATCATATCTCTTATAAAGAGCATGTATTTTCCGAATAAATTGTTTTCCACATTGAATGTTTATTTTTTTGGATTGTTAAAGTTAATCGTATGGTACACTTTACATTTTGATAATTTTATGCAATCGTTAATATTTGGTTGGAGTTGCCTATAAACTTTGTGATACTATCATTGTTGCGGTCTGATGTTTTATCATTCAATACATACACTACTAATTACTTATATGTATTTACGTACCGCGGTCTCATTGCGAAATGTGCTTTTTCACAAACAATTTGATCATCTAGATTCTAGACCCTAACTACAAATTTTAATCAATTTGACCCGACAGTTTTTGGTAAAAAGAGATGGCAATTTGTACAAAGCTTGACTCTAGATAATCCAAATTTCTTGGCAATCTGAATATTTTAAGGGGGGGGGGGCTAATAGTTGAATTGGCTCGACCAAAAAGTTTAAATCGAATGTCCGAGCTGTTAAAGGCGCTCTACTCAGAACTGGGAGTTTGCTGGTTCGAATGCCAATGGGGCAAGCTTGTCAATTAAACTCCAGATGAATATTAGCATAGTTTCTATCAAAGTCATTTGCAGTCCTACCAATTCCTATCCCTGCATACACAAATTCCTTGTTATTTGGGGGTCGGTAAAAGAGGCCCAGAAAGGCCTACTTGCCAAGCTTCAACCTCCCCCTCCTACTACTACTACTACTAACATAATCACGATATCGAAAAAGTCGATTTAGCTAGGTTTTATTTCTGGGAAAAAATTTTTTTTTCCATTTTTTCACAAGCAATGAAATAGCGTGAAATATTTTTTAAAGTAGGCAACTTATACGATATTGGTGTGATGATGTTGTGTCAGCTCTGATGTTCCGTCCAGGTGATGAGTGATCTGTCGTCCAGGTATTGTATTTAAATTCAGAGCTAAAGAATGGAGAGGGAGGTTACTTCTAGGGCCTAGAATCTTTAATCAAACACACTGATTAGAAATAATAAATTATCTTGAAATTCGAACTCTCTTAAGTATTAGTTTTGATATATGTATTATTAGTAATTCGTATAATGAAATTTTGTAATAGCTTGTTGAAGATAGGGGTGTCAAACGACCCCTTATGGCACCTAGAAGAAAGATTTGTAAAGAAGGTATTCGAAATCGACATCCACCATGTCGAATTAAGTGTGTATTTTATTGTTATGCTGTAATTGCTTTAGTAGTTCTCTTAGGTAAGTGGTATAGGCTTAAAATTTGTATAAAATATAACACAAGTTTTTCTAAATTTACTATTCGTTTTGGTAGGCTTAATTGGATTGACTGTGTTAATTGTATCTATATATCCTTTACCAATGGATCGAATACGACCGTGGTTCTCCCAATCAGTACCACGACCATTAAGTTCGAATTTATTAAGGCCATGTACATCATTTCGCGTTACAAATATGTGGAATGTAACAATACCAAAACGGTCTACAGAATCTTCAATACGTACTGTGGATGTCAATGAAGATGGCATTCAAGATTTGATTCTAGGTTACCAAACAGGTAGGTTTCAACAAAATATTCAAAAAAAAAAGATACTTGTTAAAAATAATAATTTGTTATGTCATAAAAATTTAGAGAGTGGTCCAAAACCTTTTCCATATTTATGCACAATGTTTTTTACAAAACAAATAGTTTGTCAAGGCGGTGTAATGGCGTTAGACGGCAACAATGGGGAATTATTATGGGAATTCTGGACAGCACATCCCGTTTATTACATAGATTGTTCGGCTGATCTAACAGGTGATAAAATTATGGATTGTATTGCAATGGGCCGAGGCGGTGTAAGTTTTATTCCAGAAGAACATTTGATTATTTTAATGGTGGCTAATATTTGGCTATGTTTTCAGTTTTTGTGTGCTTTAGATGGACGGAATGGTACATTAATTTGGCAATTTTCCAATAAAATTGTTAAAAGTTCTGTTATTGATTATTTAGTTGGACAACTAATTCCTGATCAAGATGGTGATGGAATTGTGGATGTTATTATTTCTCATACAGCCCAGAAAGGTAACTTTTCTATATGTTGAAAACAGAAAGCATAATTTTTTTGGAACCTTTTTTGAAATTTAGGAAAATTACGTAGTGGACATTTAGTCTTAATATCTGGTAAGACTGGATCCGAAATTGTAGAAATTCCGACACCCAGTAATCGAGAAACTTATTACATGCCTCAATTATTAAAGCGGAACATTAAAAATAATACAAAATCTGGTGTGAACTCGACCAGAGAACAAATGAGTGATACTGTGGGTATTTTATTTGGTACAGGTGGTCAGGATACACCGGGTGCTTTGTATGTGATACCTTTAGATGGATTTTCGACCGGGAAAAAACATTTAATGGTAAGAGCAAATTATTTAAGGATGTTCCAGCACTGTGTACACATGCTTACACATTTTATTGGCACACAGATACTTACACATACTATCAAATATTTCCGGTACGGTGATCTGGCAACGTTGCTCTGTGCGTATACCTATATATTATTATTCCTTATGTCAACAGTAACAATTCCCACTCTTTACTTGATGCAACTTGAGACAGATTGGTGCACAACGTTGTCAGATCACTATTTACCATAAACGGAATGTGTTATATTTGGACAAAAATAATATTTTAAATTATTATATTTTGAAAACAAAACGGTCACACACGATTTAAAAAAAAATTTATATAAGAAATATGAAGAATTACTCTCCTAGTTTTTTTTTTAAATTCTGTCGAGTATTTTTTCTAATACAATAGATAATAGTTGGGTGGGCATGAAGTTTTACTTGCTTCTAATGAGAGAGAGTGAGAGAGAATGATAACTTTGATATTAATTATCTCGCGTTCTAAACAGTCAAAAATTCTGAAACTTCGGGATTTATTAGAAAACGTTATTTTTAGCCTGTGAAAAAAAGAGCAAAATCTGTCGAAAAGTGGTGGTATGCTGGAACATCCTTAAATACGATTACTATCTTTTTGAAATTACAGGCTGTAGAATCTGCAACTTTGTATGCTTAAAAGAAATCTCTAATGCGTGACTTTTCGAAACAATTCAATTTTAGAAACCAACATTACTTTATCAAGACAAACATAAAGGTATTTTAACACCTGCTGTGTTAGTCGACATTACTGGCGACTCCACGGATGATATAATATTTTCCACCTTTAATGGAAGTATAATTGCAATGGATGGTGTTAATTATAAACAAATTTGGAATTATACATTTAATAATTCTGAAACGTCGGCAGCAATTGTGCCGGGATTTTTTAATGATGATAATGTTACGGATTTTATGATCAAATTTAATGTGGGCAATGGTTTTCCAGAATATTTTTATGCACAGGTAATGGAATATTTTTATCCAAACTCAAAGTTTGTATAATAAAAATAATTTTTTTTTGTAGACCTTTTTATTAGATGGGAAAACCGGAAAAGATTTATTGCATAAATGGGTGATTGATAGTGGTCCTAGTGATTTAGCTGGATTATCCATATCGGTTCAAAATCGTGGACTGGATTTATTTTTATATTGGATTGGCGTGTGTAAAGGATTTGAGGATTCAAGTGATGTTTTCGATGAATTTAATTTTGTATTAGGTAAAGTTTCCTTTTTGCGTAAAAGTTATTATCTATTTGACCAAAACTTGTATTTATTTTTCCAGGAAAATCTGTTTGGGCTGAAAGTCGCGCTGATCTGTGTCGAATGCGTTTTAATTCGTCATTAATACTAAAACTATACGCCCTTAATCAGTATGAAGAACCTCCAGGAATTTTAATTTATTCCACAGGTAAATTTGGAAATAGTTTTTTCATTCAGACATTTTTAATATCAACTTATTTTTCCAGAAAACGTAAATGATGAATATAATAAATCATATAGCACATTATCGGAAGCTAAACGATTTTTGGATGAACATCCAGATTTTGAATTTCCAATTATAAATAACAGACACACAAACGTTGAATTACCCATAGACGAATTGTATGGAAATGTAGAAAATCCAACCTTATATCAAAATGGTGGTAATAAGGCTAGTACTGCTGGAGTACCTCGAAGTAGTTTTCGACATAAAGCACCTGGTGAAGGTTTAATTCGTGATTTTTCTAAAACAGATTTTACAAAAACCCAACCGCATGGGTCACCTCAGCATATTCATATTGAAGTAAGTGTTTGGATATGCTAAAATTTAGAATCCAATTAGTTATTTCAATGACTTTTAGGGTGATGAAACACCTTCAGAAGAATGGATGCAACAGCCACCAGATTGGCAAAATGAACAATATCCCCAAGAAGGTACACTACCTTTGGATCCAAATTTATCATTACCCGAAGAGGATATTTATGACGATGCAATCGATCCTAGAAATTCTGATAGAAGTTATTTAAGATCACAAAATCGTGATCCTCGCAGTAAAGATAAATATGAAGAATTACAAAACAGTACCGCTCCGATTTTGAACAAAACAGAAAATTTAACAAGCAACGAATCGAAAATTCGTAAAGAAAATGATTCGCCGGGCATTGAAAAACGTTTGTTAAAAGATTTGAATAACTATGATGAGTATACAAATATACAAAATGCTCGAAACCGTTTGTTACATGACTTAAGTAATGTGCCACGTGATATATTACGGCAATCATATTTAGAAAATGCGGAACGTGAATTAGAAATTATATCGAATGAGTTAGAGAATAAATATCATAATAGAAATAATAACAAATTTCAACAACGTGATTTACGATATCGCCAAAAGAATTATCAACAAATGTCAAGCGTTAAGAAAGAATTAGAAAGTATGTATGACGATCGTAGACGTGAAAGCTTATGGGATTTAGAAAGTGAAAAAGAACAAGATGACAAGGAGCATGGTTATTGGCGTGGTAAACGTGAAATGATTAATTATAATCGTTATTTACCAAAAATTGATGGCACTGGTCAGTTAATTAATTGTTCTGTGCAACTGTAACTAAGGGTATATTCCAAAATTTGCTGCGAGTGCTGGCAGCGCTTCACCGCGCGTTCCAGAATTCATGACAGCACGCTGCAGCAGTACTGTGAAAAAAATGACGTCATGAATTTTGTTGTAATTTCCTGCTATGACTGCTGCCGCTGAAAAGGTGAAGTAGTGAAAGCAATGACCACGCTGTAAGTGCTGTGAACCGCGTTCCAATTTTCACGGCTGCAGTAGCAAAGGCACCGCGCTTGTAATTTTGGAACGCTATTCGCAGCGTGCTTCATGGCGTTAACATTCACATCGCTGGCAGCAAATTTTGGAACATACCCTATATTTGTAATTTATGTCTATATACCTCGTAATCAAAGACATAGGAACCTAGGGACGCAGTACAAGGAAGCGCATTGTTTGTGGTTGGGGAGGGTTCAACAGGCACCCTCCTCTGAAGTGCTTCCTCTTCCCATCTAAAGTGGCGATTTATACTCCGTCCCTGGATTGCTTTGCTTATGTTCTTAGTACAGTAATCACCACTAGACTAAAGTCTGATCCTTGCAAAGTTTCGATGTAGCGGGACAAATTTTTATTTGGCAGGAAAATAGACATTTTTGGTTTTGCTGTATTGTTCAAAATAATTTTTTAGGTGTGTTGTTAGAACCATTGAAAAAATTGGATAATTCAATTGATTATGTATTTGCAAAGTTTTGGATACCTGTACAAAATAAAGCACAAATTTTATTACCAACCGATAAAGAGTGTATTGATAAAAAAATGGAGGCTGCTAAATGGCCAAGTGGTAAGTATTACAAAAGGTTTTTTGCTAAGGTAGAATATTAATAGGATCAATAACACCATCGATTTTAAAGCGTTATACACTTTTCAAAAAATATAATTACTTAAAAAAACTGCGAATTTTGGAAAGTTTTTCTATTATAAAATGTTGTCCTCGATTTGGAAATTCATACTGATGATGAATTGTAGTAGTAGTTGACAGCACGGCCTCTTAGACTGGCTTACTGATGATGACTACATTGCAGTCGAAATACGTTTTTCTAAATTCAAATAATTAAGCTAGGAAGTGGAGCAAATTTTGAAACTTAATTTTAACTACCAGGAGTTCTGTTTCATTATCTTTGATAGTCTTTAAAAGTACTGCACTTCGACCTTATGGTCAATTGTGTTCTCCGTTGTACTTCAGTCTGACGAGATTTGCTTCTCCCATATCTTGGCAATAGCCAGGAGCTTGCTGATCAGGTCTTCCTGAAGGTTCATATATTCGGGGTGAGATGCACCGTATATCTTGTATTTGCTGTAACCTAGGCATACTTGAGCCTATGCGTTGGACAACGAGGGCCCCCCTGTCTAGGTAACAACCCCGATAGTGTGGGCCCTCAACAAGCTCTTGGCTTGTGAGGGTTAGGAGCATCGAGAGTTGCACCTTTTCGGAGTGTTCCTGAGTCATTTTCACCTCAGGATACCCCCGCAGTGCAATGCACATTTTTCTTGTTGAGGCGGTTTCGGAAAAGGTATTAATAACCCTTCAATGTCCTCTCCCCATACGTTTTTTCAAGATCTGTTTCGGGCTTGGAGTCCCGTCTTCAGGTCTCAATCTTTTTTTCTGTGGGTTTTTCAGGGGTTGATTCCCTGAGTTAGCCCTTACAGGTGTCAGTGTTTTAGAAACCAGAGCTGTAAGGTTTTTTGTCCGGTTTTTCCTCCTCGGAGGAGGAGTCAGTTTCCCCTCAGCCCTGGATTTCTCTACTGCCATTCATCGATGCATGCGAGCCTTTCCACCAACGATAAGGTATTACCATGCCTAGGAGAGGTTAGAAATATTCAGGTGTTTTTATTGCTTTCTAGCTGACCGCCACTAAAATTTCCTGACTATTTCCTAAGTGTCCTGTTCATAAGGATTTTATCCGATCAAGGAACTTTTCGAAACTATTTTATTTCAAATAATTGGTTCATTACAATTATATTAACTTGTTATTTTTATCACATTTTTTAGATAAATATTATAATTTAGAAAAGTCAACCCAACAAGATTTATTCATTAAAATGTGTTTACAAAAACGTGGCATTGATTTATCTGACTCAATAAAAGAAATATCTGGAAATAGTAAATTGGATGACACCCGATATTTAAATGATATCATTGAATTGAGTTTAGGGCAATTGACACTACAGCGTATCAATATTCAATGTGATTGTGGACCGTTATTAGATTATGAGACGTGTGGACAAATATTGAATGTACAAGATCAACGTTGGACAGAATTTTTGGGTGAAAATGGTAAAGGTTATTTTAAGGTGTCAAATTAATTGGAGTGGGAAAGAATATTTCAAGAATTTATGAGGCTATAAAATTTATGATTTTTTTAACGTATTTCAATAACATATTTACCTACGAACTTTGTGAGAAAGGTTAATTTTGTATAACATATACAAAATGGGTTAAAAATAATAATTACTCTAAATATGGATCATCAGTATCTATCTGGCTGATTTAAGAAAAAGATGATATTGTTTAAAAATGGATTTGTCAGGCTACGAGAATACAAATCGGGAGGAATAATATTTAAATATGTTATATTGATCTGTAATTTTTTTTCTTCTAAATTTACAATACTTATATTTTATTTTCGATGTAAATTTTCGCGGTTAATATTTAATTTCTAATAAATTATATCTAGTTTAAAAATATTCCGTAGTACTCATGGCCACAAAAGTAGCGTTCATTTTTCAAGATTTTATTAATTATTATTGATTTGTGCCTATATATTCGGTTTTCGAAAAAATGCTTCGAAAAAAAGTTGTTCATTATAAATATACTAACAACTTTTATCAGAGACATTTTTTGGCTCCAGGATGCTAGCACCCCATCCATGGAATTTCGAAAAACCAATTATACCATCTAATTGGTCACTAGTTGGTCATAAAAGGTCAGGTAGTCCCATTAATTGGTCAGCGATAGAAAATTTTTTATTGATCTTTTAATTTTTTCAAGGTCATACAACAATTTTAGCACCCCATTCATGGAATTTCGAAAAACCAATTATACCATCTAATAGGTCACTAATTGGTTATAAAAGGCCAGCTAGCCCCATTATTTGGTCAGCGATAGAAAACTTTTCATCGATGTTTTAAATTTTTTTCAAGGTCATGAAAAAATCGATCAAAAAGGCACTAATCGATTGAGAATAATCCAATGATAATTGTTCGGTCAAAATAAATAATTGGTCAGACCTATTTCCTGGGAATAATCGATTTCCTGGGAGACCGCCTAAATCTATTTCATGACCTTGAAAAAAACTTAAAACATCGACAAAAACTTTTCTATCACTGATCAAATAATTGACCTGGTCATTTATGACCAATTAGATGGTATAATTGGTTTTTCGAAATTCCATGGATGGGGTGCTAGCATCCTGGAGCCCATTTTTTCAAAAACTGAATGAATAATGATACAAACCAACTAAAATATTTTGAAAAATGAGCATTACTTTTATGGCCCATAGTACCCAATTAGGAACTATCAACTTTATCTATGTGCCGAAAGTATAAGAGGACTGCAGTAAGAAATATTTTATACAGAAAAAGAAGGAGAAATGTTTTCAATTAAAATATAAATTTATAAAAGAAAATCACAAAGTAGAATTTATTCTTTGTCTATGTACATAAAATTTTATCATACAACTATTGGAAGTTATCCCTTTTAAGACAAAAATAGATCTTTTCTAAGCAAAAAATATACTTCTGATAATATTTAGTGATTTTTTATGTGACATCTTAGAACTTTAAAAAATATATATATATTAACTAAGATATAAGCAACAAGTTCGTAAATAAGAAAATTTTTAAATTTCATTTTACCCTTTTAGACTGTCTTAAGTAAAGATCTAAAAAAAACTGTAAATAAATTTGCTAAAATTTCTAAAATATATTTTGAACTGATTTAAGAGCTATAGTTTACAGCTCAGTGGCCTAGCGTGAGATACTATCCCCAAAAGCGATTCCGAAATTTGCCTCTTCTCCGAATGACAATTCAACAATTACAATGCTAGAAAACTAACTAAAAGATTTCAATAATCAGCTTCCACGGATTGAACAAAATAGAGGATCAAGCGATATTCAAAAAACAAGGATGTACAGTCTTTATTAACTATAATCCAAAAAATCACTACTTAAATTTTCACCAAGTTTTTGAGGTACATTTCGATAGATTTAAGGTCGGCCTAGATTTTATACGCAGAAAACCGCCAATGGATATTATTACCTGGTCGGTGATACATTTATATTAAAATTTATTGAATATTACGAAGCTTTGATGTTTAACTCGACTCTTTTGAGAACTCGAATCTCAAATTTTAATTTGTGAAGTTTTAAATAAGGTTGATAATTTTTTATACAAAACATGTCGTCCGGTATGAATCGCATCCGTTATACCTCTTACGCTTTGCCGCTGTTTTAGTTTGGTGTCTAAACTTATTTTGCTTGTTTAAATTAACACTACACGAAACAATTTAGTCACACGGAAGTCTAAACTCTCTTTCAAGTATTTTAAAACATATATAATCGACAACATTTATAACTATAGAGACAATCACATATTTTAAAACTTGTTCGAGTAGTGTTAAACTCGGCCTTGCGCACTACCGTGCTCTAGATATTGTTTTGTTTACCTCACAGTGCAATGTTCCAGGAGTTAATCGAAGCCAAACGGCTCAGGCTGTTTGATAAGAAGTTCATTCATATAAGCGCATTCCACCTGGGATAATATGATTGTTTTTCAAAATCAAAGTCACTATTCCTTGTTATCGCCTATTTGAAAAGAGTAGTTCCGACGAGGAGGAAAACATATTTGTGATTTAAAACCAAAACTATTGTTCGTGTTATTCGCGGTCTCTTCTCGCAGCTCATTTGAAATTCATTCGCTCAACTAAGGCCGTTCGTTTTAGTAAGTTAGCAAGACAGAGAGATGTAATGGAGATCTTGCGTGATCTTGCTATCTTTAAAGAACAATTTTACAAGCCCACATTATCCTGTGGGTAGTTAATTTGCATCCATGTGGAAATGTATAGTTTATGATACAAAAATAAAGCTGAAACTTTTTCTGAGCTTTTTGTATATTGTTTAAGCTATTTGGACTAGTGTCAAAGATTTTCCAACAGTAGTGTAAAGGATTCTCCAAATTGAATTCGATTTTATTTTATCTCAAAATATTGGATAAATTCGTATACGGTGATTTCTTTCATTATTCTTTTGATTTAACAGAGATAATAGGACTTTACCTATATTAAGGCATGCTAAAATAAAATTGGACTATTGTGAACTACTACACACCACAAAATTTGGGCCTTAAATCCAAATAGCTACTTTCACATTATTATGTCTGAAAAGTAACCAAGAAAGAATTTCCATCTGTATAGATAAGACCATAAATTGCAATCGTTCATATAAATGATAACATACAAAGACCATTATGTAATTAAAATCCGAAAATTCAGTTTGAATTATCCTTTAAATGGATTAATAAGCCAATATTAATAAACAATCTAATCTTCCTTCAAAATAATTTAATGTAGAACTAATTTTATAGTTATTTCTGTTACCATATAAGAAAAATGATTTATTTAAATCAGAGATAAACAAAATTTTCCTCCAAACACCAGAATATATCTATTAAGAATTAATGGAAATCTCGAGTATTATGTAAATAATTAAAACCAATCACTGTAAGTTTTTTGAATATTTTTGTTCAGGTAAGATTGAATTTATTTTGTAGCGAAATTTTGATTAGCTCTGATCGAATATTGTTGTACCTACATAAAAAAAATTAATTATGAGATTGTAAAGAACAAAAGTTTAAAAACAATGTATTTAGTTTATTAATTCTTTGTTACTTAATTTTATTGGACTTTCAATGTTAAGGTCACAGCGCCACAGTGGCAATGCTAAAAATATGTACCAATTATAATTTTTTAAATTGATATATTAGTTTTAATATTTTTTTTGAAGGATTCATATATGCGATCGCAATATGTTTTTTTTACTCGCTAAACGATAATACTTGTTTACCATTTTTCTCGGTGCGTCTACGATTTGATGCTTTTTATCGCGTTCATTCGAAGTCAATCGCTCTAGAGGAAGGTTGTGTTCAACAGTAAAAGATTATTTAAATACCTTTTGATTGAGGAGATGCAACCTAATTTTCCAACTTTATTGAGTCCAGTCCATATATTGTCCTTGACTCATGTCCTGGGGAATTATTCGCCACTTCCTCGACAAGAATTTCACCATCCGCGCCAGAAAACGAAAGAACCTAGGTGCCCGTGGTCTTCTTACAATAAAAAACGTAGGCAACTGACAATTCAATACATCCTTCTCCTGTACGAATATTCAAGATGTACGATCATCGTTAACGATTCTAGTGGCAGTTGCTCTGAGCCAAATAGCTCCAAAGGAAATACAAAGAAGTAGTGCTCAATGATTATGGTTGCACGATCGTTGTGATAGTCGCACCGAGGAAAGTGTACCTTTTCGCTGGAGTCCAATAGAAAAGTTATTGTTTTTCTCGAAAACATACCGTATTTTATAAACACTTTGTTTTTCGAAAACTTCCAAATATAATGCTGATATTTGCGCACAATAGGATGAGTTGCACAATTATATTTCGAAAAAAATAGTGTATGTAAAATATTGTATATGTATTATACAGGTTGCCCCCATAAGTAGTAGAGTTCCATAAGAGGCTAGGTAGAGGGTACGATTATGGAACGAAAAGACCTGAGACATTTTTTTATTAGACACACTGTTAATTAATTATTAAGGAAACTAATTAATTAATTTTATCTGTCGCTCGTATCCACAGAAACAGGAAAGTAAAATTTAAGGGATGGGATCTTTGTTTTATGGGGGTGCATGCCAAAAATTTAATTAGTGTATTATTAAAAAAATTAATAAAATAATTTTATTAATGCATTTTTGAGAAAACTTTATAATTTAACGAATTTAATTTGCGCATTTAAAAAAAAATTTATTATTAAAACAATTTATTTATTACATTTTTCAAAAAATAAAAAAATTTAATTAATAATGTTGCAAAAATGCACTTTTTGCAACTCTGGTTTCAACCTAGTTTCCTTAATAAATAAATAATTAATTAACGGTGCGTCTAATAAAAAAATGTTCCAGGACTTTTCGTTCCAAAATCGTATCCTCTACCTACACTCTTATGGAACTCGACTACTTACGTCCACCCTGTATGAAATTTTTTATTATAAAAGGCTATTATTGGATTTTATATATTATATGTATAATAAGAACTGTATTTAATATTCTATTATATACTTAAAATGTATATTTGTATTTAAAATATATATTCTGATTTGTTTACTGCTGCATTTTCATTCAACTAGATTGTATAGACCTTTTCAGAACACAACTTGTTTTGTTTCAGACAGAATGTCAAAAAAATCAATGTGAAGAAAAGGTCTATTGCTAGAGTTAAAACCCCAATACTATAGTACGGAGTATAAGCCATGAAAATTGTTACGTACAATGATAGAATCTTACTTTTCAAAATAGCTTGTGTTTTAAAAATAGGATATGATTGTAGGTCTATTTAGGGGGTTGAAAAAGGGCCATAACCAAAACAAAAATAAATTAAAATTTGAATAAAAATGGTCCCTAACATTTTATCACTCTATTCACCCTCCAGGGTCGGATTAAGCCATGCGAAGTCCTAAGGCAATTTAAGTTTATATATCCATCCGGTTTCAATCCGGTTTATATATACTATCTCCATATTGGGACTTTTATAGTGACTTATTCTAAAAGGATAAAAAGGTCAGTATATCTGGAACAGTAGTATCGAAAAATGCAACGATATTAATTTAAAAAAAAGCTTCATCCGATTGTAAATAAAAAAACGATAGAAATTTAGTATATCTCATGATTTTGCACCTCTTTGGGGCCCCAAAAAGCACCTGTCTATAGTGCATATTGGTTAATCCGGCCCTGCCACCATTCGTATATTTTATTTCGTAAACGATTAGAGATAGAGCAAAACATGCTTTACATGCTTTTAATGAGAGAGAGTGAGAGAGAATGACTACTTTCCTATTAATTATCTCGCGTTCAAAACGGTCAAAAATTCTGAAACTTCCGGACTTATTAGAAAAAGTTATTTTTAGCCTGTGAAAGAAAAATAAGCAAAATCTGTCGAAAAGTGGTTTCATGCTGGAACATCCATAATTCTTTTTCTTAAAAGTATTATACAAAGATTTAGCTACTGACGATGATTGCGGTACAATTCAAATACCGATATCTATATGTCAGGTTTATTATGCATATTTTCTAACAACTATATTTAATTCGAAGTCAACTAAAGTTCATTTTATAATAAACAAAATGATACAAAGTGCATGAAAAGCTCTGACGTGAACTAATGGTTTCTAATCAATACATTTAAACCTATAAGTTGAAATTAAATTTAAAATCAGGCGCGTATCCAGCCATCAAAAAAGGGGCGAAAACTTGTAAATTAATAAACCTGTAAAGTGTTAGTTTGTTCGTTCACGAAAATTACAAATGTAAATGTGTGTTTGTTTGCACATTTACAAACAAAATGTGTGTTTGCTTGTGTTACATTTAGACTCTAAACTACTGAACCGATTTTGATGAAATTTTTACAACTTCAAAGCATATCAAATTAAATTAAACGCTAGTATATATTTTACATTAAATAATTTTATGTAGGTGCTTACTTAAATTACAAATTCAAGCTTACGTTTCTTTTTCGCGAAGACGTTGATAATTTCATCGATATCCAGGTTCACATCTTTGGGTATATTTAGGAGAGCTATCCCGGATAATCTTTCTTGTGTCATTGTATATGTGAATACAACACACGCTTACTTTTAAATTAGTAGACGACTATGTACTTTTAAATTAGTGGATGAGTATGCGCACCCAGCGAATAGTCATCTCTTTTTTCCAATACTTAAGTATCCATGTGCCAAAAAGAAACAGATAATATGTTGTCAAAAATGTGACATAACGTGTCAGCATATCGATGACTAAGTACTTCGCTGCGTTCCGAATCAGGCACGATTCATTGTTTTTTAATATATCATCAGCCTATCGACCCCAATAGATGATTCATTGTGAAAGTGTGACTTGACAAGTCTATTAGGGTTGTGGACATGCCCATCGTGCCTACAACGGTGGATCCGCGCTTGTTTTAAATGATGGACGGTATTATATAGTTATAATCAATTACTGAATGTTATTAAGCACAATCTACTAATGATATCATAAAACTATTATCGGTTTATAATATATAAAATCAATTTAATATAATTTAGTAGAAATTTAAACATGGGAGATCAATGGCGCAACAATACGCCAATAGAATTGTGATGTTATTTTTGTTACAGTTAGTTTTAGTGTCTCGTAGAACCTCAATACAACCAATGTTGACGTTGTTAGATTTATTTTTGAAATTACATAGTTATAACCTAAGAAAATAAAACAATTTGATTCACTTCCATTGTTACTTATGGTGGCGCATAAGTGACGTTATGGTTTATTTAATGAATAACTTTTTTGTGCATCATTTGGTTTTAACTCGTGAACCAATTGAATCTTATATGGGAAAAGGTGTAACGTATGTAAAATTCTTTGCAAAAACCGCCTAGACATCACCAACTGCTGAGAACGTCACCTGGTAGAAGTTTCGGGGTTTTCCTCAACACTTGCTTGCACCCGAGCAATGTTCATATCATTTCGAACTGCACGAGATCTTCCAGCACGCGGTAGAATAAAAACAAACAAGCTTAGAAAAATTATAATTAAGACTTAAACTTGTTTTTTACGCGATTTTATAAGTTGTCAATCACTCTATCAAATTTTCAAACTTCTAGGCAAGCAATTGACGGTATTTCTATATTGTGATATTTATCTATGCAAATTCGTGCGGCAATCTTCTTGCGCTCTGCCAAGCGTTGCCGCGTGCCGTGGGGGATAACATAAAAATCCTTCTACCCTCTTGTTACGCCACTGTACAAGATGTAGATATATTATCCTACATTTTAATAAAATTTATAGATTAGTTAAATTAATTTATCAACATTTTTCATAATAAAAAAAAAAAACGCTAATACTATCCAATAAAATATATGAAATTTTTTGTCATTATTTTTTCAGTTTAAGACAAAAATAGCATAAGAACTTTAAACAAAAAAAAAAAAAATGTTTGAAAATAAACAAGAAAAAATTTCTAATTTATTACACATATTTAAATCAATAACAATTCAATCGAAATTATTAGGTTTACCATGTTTAAATGCATTAAACAAACCAAATAAACAAATGAAAATCAATTATTTAATTATCGAAATAATTTATTCATTAATTACGTTAATTTTATTCTTATATTTATCATATTCAACAACCAATGAGCAAGATTTAATCGAAATTTATGCAAAAAATAGTTTTATTCTAAAAACTGCTTTTATTGTACAAATTAATTTTTCGAAAATATTAATAATATTCTTATGTATAATAAATTATAAAATACGTCCAAAATTATTTTTAATAATCGAAAAATTCATTAAAATTGATCGGATTTTAATAAATATAAATTTTACACAAAATTCTAATAAAAATTGTCAACGTAATTATACACGTTTATTAATATTCATCGATTGTATAATTATCATATTAATTTTAATCGTTGATTTTAATTATAATAATATTTTTTTATTATTCATTTATTTCTATTTAATTACAGTTTTGTATAATTGTTATATTTATTTGAATTTAATTTATACACGAATAGTATTTATTAATAATTTCTTACAATCACAAATTATACAAAAATGTCATATAAAAATCATTTTTGTTAAATCAAATAGTTTATATCAATTAATTGATTTATGTTTTACAACTTTTCATTATATTTTTGAAATTAGTCAATTAATTAATATATGTTTTGGTATACAAATATTGTTAATATTTTTATTAATATTTTTATCGATGCTGTTAAATTTATATATGTGTTTATCGTTAACTGACGATCGTTTAATAAGTGATAAAATTACACTAATTAATTTAGTTATTATTGAATTATTTATGATGTTTGGTATTGTATATGCATGTGATCAAACGACACGTGAAGCTTCGAATACAAAACATCTCTTACATAAATTACGTAATTCGAATGTTGGTATACGAAAATTTGTAAGTGAAAGTTTCTAAATTTAATATGCTTTGACATCAAATGATTCTTGATATGAGAAATCATACACACCTAGGATGGGTATCGAATCCACGATCTCTGGAGTTCTAGACCAACGCCATGCTTCTGAGCTACCTGAGATGTTATAGTAGTGGAATGCATATGATCAACTATCTTGATATTAGATTATCAAATGATAATTAATGAGAACTCTAGGTTTTTGAAATAAAATTTCAAATTCACCCCAATACATAGATCAGTTTTTGTATTATAAATACGTATTTCGACTACAAAGTAGTCATCATCAGTATAAATTAGCTAGTCGTAATTTACTCTTTGACAATCATTTTGATGTCAATATATTATTAATTTGTTTATTTATTATTTAAATACTTTTTTTTATTGTTTTCTTGTAAACTAGCGTCTATTTTATCCATTTCTAAATTTCTAAATCCATTGGATCTTTACGTTTTAGAGTTCAATGCCAAAAATACTACTTTGCATAAGAAGTGAAACTTGAATACTTTTCCGGTTTAACTAAATTTTTTCCAAAATTGTGAATGCAGTTCACAGGCCCTTTTTTCATAACCTAACTCAGTAAAGTGATTCTACCGGTGTGACGATTTCGATCAAAAAATAATTTATGTTTTTGTCTTAGTCGTTTAGGTATAAATTCTTGGTAATTGCTATTCTAAATGCGAATAGCAATTACGTACGTATTACTATTTAATATCCTTCAATTTTATTTTTCTAATTTCAGACTGAATTATATTCGTTGCAATTACTACATCAAGAAATTAAATTTTCAGCATCGGAATTTTTTTCATTGAATTTTACAATTTTTTATTCTGTAAGTTTTCTATTTTCTTAATATTGACAAAGAAGGCTGAAATTCAAAAAAGTGTGAATTGTAGACTTTGTAGACAAAGTTGAGCGATTGTCTATAAATAAGGCATGGCGAACCTGTAATATGCGTGGCCACCTTGCCACGCGTAACTAATTTTTTCAGCACCCCACATGATAAAAGAATCGACAAATCTACGGCTCCTGGATGCTAGCATCCCATCCATGGAATTTCGAAAAACCAATTATACCATCTAATTGGTCACTAATTAGTCATAAAAGGTCAGGTAGTCCCATTAATTGGTCAGCGACAGAAAACTTTTTATCGATGGTTTAAATTTTTTTCAAGGTCATGAAATAGATTTCGACTGTCTCCCAGGAAATAGATTTTTCCCAGGAAATAGATCTGACCAATTATTTATTTTAATTGACCAATTATCAGTGGATTATTCTCAATCGATTAGTGCCTTTATTTTTTCTCTGTATGGAATATAAGGTGCTAAAATTTTTGTATGACCTTGAAAAAACCTTTCTATCGCAGGCCAATTAATGAGACTACCTGACCTTTATGACCAAGTAGTGACCTATTAGATGGTATAGTTGGTTTTTCGAAATTCCATCGATGGGGTGCTAGCATCCTGGAGCTCAAATCGTCAAAATAAAAATATTCTGTTTTTATGATTTTTTAAAACTGCTTTAGCAATTTTTGTTTTTACTTTATTATTAATGACATGTGCTTCTTTCGGTGACTCGTGGCTCGCCATATAGGTTCGCCAATCCATCAGTAGATAATACCAGTTTATAAAGTTAACTGTATAAGTAATATATTTAGACTAGAAACCGATTGAATTGATGATTTTATATATTTTCAGATTGCTGGGGCTATAACAACATATTTAGTAATTTTGGTACAATCCGATTTAAGTGATGTGATTAAAACTTATAATATCAAATATAATAATTTTACACTTAATGACGAATTAAAAACTTAATTATAGTACCAACATGTGTTGGTATTATGTAAAAGAGAAACTAGACAATAGGGAATATGCATGCAAATTTTTTTTCACTTGAATTGAAGCATGTTTACTTGACAAATATCAAGGTGAAATTACTTTTTAAATAACTTTAAAAATAAGCGATATATGAATGATTGAAATTCCCGATTAGACAAAGAGGGTGATAGCCCTCTTGATATGTTATGTGACGTCATATTACACTTTCACCATTTAAAATACACGTAAAACTCCGTTTTTAGTATTTTTGCAAGAAAGTGACAGATAATAATCTTTAAAAGCTTATAGCTTCCTTGATATTTGTCGGATTTTAATTTCGTTTTTAAATATTATTACAGTATTAACAGTATTTTTATATTCTGAAAATAAATGTGAAAAAAAATGTTCATGCATATTCCCTATTGTGTAGTATAGAAATAAATAAATAAAGGTATAAAAAACAGTTACCATAAAAAACGCATATTTCTTCATCAACTATATATCTATCCTTAAACCAATATGTCTATCCAGAAAACTTTCAAATGCTCGCATATCTTAGTGATTTTAAAATATTTTTCAAAGGTGTAATAAAAATCTAGATTAAATAAAATAATGAAAAAATATTTTAGAAAGATTTATTTATTAATAATTTCTCATTAATTTTTGCAGAGCTATAACTATTAAGATTAAGTTTTCAATTGCTGATTTCACAAAATTCAATTTAATTATATCAGAGCGGTTTTGGTGTCAATTAAAGCGACTCGATGTAACTTAGAAATAATTAGTACTCGGTGGACATGCGATCTACATGTTTTTTGGCTGAAAACTTGAATTTAATAAATTCTCAAAAGGGGGCGTTTAAGTTATTCGTAAGCAGGATTAGAGGGTGGTGGGGTGGTGCAAGTTTTTCTTACTTTTACTGACAAAGGAAGTGAGTAGGGGGGGGGGGGGAGTATATCATAAATTTTATGTAAGATAATAAAATTAACACATAATGAAAATTTTTAAAACATTTAAAGTTTTAATTTTCATAGTATAAATATAATATATAATTTTCATATAATAAAATTTTGAAAAAATTTCTTATGCCTTATCATTTGGGAGAGAGAGGTACAAAATTTTCGTAATTTTGCATATACAAGGGGTGGGGTCTATAATTCAAAAAAGTTTGCTTACGTAATACTTGAACACTCCCAGAACTGATAATGATATTGCATAAAAAACTTTGCTATTTTATATACTCTAGCAAAGTTTTTTATGCAATATCATTATCAGTTCTGGGAGTTTCAAGTATTACGTAAGCAAACTTTTTTGAATTATAGACCCCACCCCTTGTATATGCAAAATTACGAAAATTTTGTACCTTCAATATCAAAAACTTTGCTAGAGTATATAAAATAGCAAAGTTTTTTATGCAATATCAAACTGCAAATCAATAAGCAAACTTTTTATGATTATATATATATATATATATATATATATATATATATATATATATATATATATATATATATATATGTATATATATATATATATATATATATATATATATATATATATATATATATATAGCTTTATTATGTTTGGTAAACTGATATTTAAACACAAGTGACAATGTAACGACTAGCCCATATTGAAATAACCTCTATTTATAATTTAACTATTTCGCTCCAGAACACACACACACAATTTCAGGTCGTTTCCTCTTTTCGTTGTTGAGTTATAGTGTTTCAGATAAACGAACAGATAGACTGGCACTCTGCAATGGAGGAATTAGAATATTTTATAAACATTTATACATAGATTTTTTCACCGATCAATAAATAATATCCTTACTAGATATTATTTATTAAATACAGGATATAAAACTTTAATCAATAAAGTAAAATACGAAACACAATTTAATATACAATTCCAGAACATATACCTAATAAATATTTTTATTACTGTAAGAGAGAAGTATTGTTGATAATCAATTTTCCGCGTTACCTTGGTTTCCATACAATAAATTCCCATACACGTCAAAAATATAGGGTAAAAAGATCATTCCGTTATTTGCATAGTGGTTTTCAACGACATACTTAAATAATAATTAAAAACTAAAATTAATTTAAAAGGGCGGCATTAAAAAATTTAAAAAATGTCTATCTCAAAATTACATCGCCCAAAAATTATTAAACAACGTCCAAATGATTTCCTTTATGGTAAGTGAAATTTTTTTTGAAGATTTCATAAGAAAATTTATTAAAATTAATTTACAATTTCAGATCCATTATATACAGTTTCAAGTCGACGTGATTATGAAAAAACTGCAATTCAATCGATAGTGAATTGTATGGAAGCGGTAAGATTTAACATATGGCCGTAAAAGAAGTGCTTTATTCATCGGTGCTCGAAAAAATCCGTCAGATAAAATTTCTTCATTATAAATATACTAAAAACTTTTATTTGAAAAATTATCCCAAAAACTGATTATCTAAAAAATCTGTTTATCTTTAATTTTCCAGAGAGTACGTCCACATTTTTTATCAATGTTTAGTGAATTAATTCAATTTCCCAATGCAGATTTAGCACTGATCAAGGGTAGTGATCATATTCCATGTTTTATGCAACATAAATGGGATGCAAGTAAAAAATCATCAATTGAATACAAAAAAAATGAAGTAGATATTCGAGGAAGATCAATGACATTATTTTTAGCTCGGTAATATAAAATTTTTAACTATTTTCTAATTTTTTACTAATTTATGTATCTAAAAGAATCCTATACGCTGTTTAAAGCCCAGCGCCACTAACGAAAACTTTCCCAGACTTTTACCAACATGTGTCAGTTCCTGTTCCAACAAAGTCAAGGTCTGCAAAACAACCTGATCACATATTATTAACTATTCATAATGAACCCGAAACTGTTTTGCCCGATAAAATGGATACGCCTAAATTAAAAATAAAAGCTACACAAACTATGTATCGAGAATCATCTGCACAAACCTACCCGTGGCAACCTCCGTATAAAATAATGCAAACAAATGAAGAAGGTCATCTTCCAGAACTATTGACATTAGGGTCATTATCTTGGGGTAAGTAATTTTTATGAATTATATGCTGTTAAAAACAAATATTCTCTGAAAATGAAATATAAATAAGGAAGCCGGCACTCTGATCAAAATTATGTGTGGATAGAATGCCTCTCTTTTTTTGGACCAGCCTGTAATTATATTTAAATACTTTCCTTAAAAAATTTGCATTTTTTAATTCTTTTAGTTTCTGTGTGACTGGTGATTTGGCTATACAATTGCCGCTATGCTAAAACACCGATTCTCCTGACGAAAACTAGTTGTAGAGCATTCTCTTAACAACTAAGGACGAAAAATGTGTCGTTCCCCGTAGAAATTAAAAAATTTATCTAGCAACAGATATTTGGTTGATAATTTTGTTTATTTACATCTATAGTAATCTCATACTAGAGAGTCCACCTACATTTAACAGACAATATCGCGTGATCATAGCACTTGGTGTAATATGATTGGTGCGTTTGATATCTTGGACCTTGAAATCCGAATTCGAGTCTCTGTTCAGTCGTATGCAAACTCTTGTTTACTGCTATCATTTTTGTGATCCATCATTTTAATTGTTTGATTTTTTTTAAATATTTATTTTTAGTTTTTATTGTTATGTTTGTTCTTGTTATTATTTTTATTATTACCATTCGTTATATTCATAATTATAACAAAAAAATATGAATAAAAAACGAAAACGATAGAACGAAGCCGGTCATTTATGACATATGTTCAAGTGTTCAGAGTGCACGATTTTGTTATTGTCGATGGACTGTTAAGCTTGAGTTTACTATAGATACGTTTCAACATTGTTGTTTCATTTATTTTTGAAGAAGCTGGATTACCGGCGGGAGTTTATGAATGTAAAATGATTGAACGAGCTCGTATGAGACGTGCTTGGGAACGGAATCTCGTTCCAGTTAAAAATCAAGAAGCTTTAGATAAGCTTGTGGATGCATTGGAGAAAATTGAACGATCCGAATGGGCGTTTCGTGAAAAAGTATGTTCATTTCAAATACCCCATTAACTATCCGTACAGTCCTTTTAAAAAACATCGGAAATACATTTTGCTAAAGTCGTGAAAATTATTATGACTTTATCTTTTGATCACATTTTTTAAATGAAACTTTTCTAGATCAGAAAGTAACTTTGAAGTCCTGCTCGGATAGTTCACAGTCCTACTTCGAAAAGCAAAACAATTTTGAGTAAACTGATTTATTTGTTAAACATTTTCAAAACAGGAATTAAATAGAATTAGTCGTGTGCGAATGGATCTTATGATACAAGTTTTGGAAAATACTTGTACAAAGCTTTCTGAGCGTTCAACGATTAAAATAAAAAATTACTGGACATGGAAAGAAGCTGAAAAAAATAAAAAATTATGTCAACTAAAGTTAAAAAGTAATCGAGGTAAATTTACACATTTGAAATTTTTATTTAAGAGTTTATTCGTAAAGCTTAAGAGCTCATGCCTTATTCGTATGCCGACCCATTTGCTTGCCTAAAGCTAATGCAATGTTTTTTTTTGCCGAGGAAAATAGCATTAAGAAAATTAGAAATGAAACATAAAAAAGTATCAACCAAATATAAATCAAGAAATATTGTGGACGAGTATTTGGCGTACAGTTCAGAATTATACGCACCATTAGAAAGACATGGAGAGGATCCAAAACAATCTCATTTTTGTTGTTGCGATGGTGAATTTGTGCCAGAATTTAAAAGTAAGGTCTTGAATTAAGAGAGAAACAACTTCCTAGAGATCACCATTACAAGCTTGATTTTGCTTTATTCCAAAATAATTTTTTTTTTAGATGTTGACAAATTAGATGTAGTACCGTCCTGGTTAACTAATTTTGATAAGTATGATCCAGAGAATTTGTGGCAGAAGAAAGATAAAAAACGGAAAATATGTATACGTGCAACTAAATGGACAGTGGAAAATTTGGGAAAATTGCAACAAACGATGACAGGTTTGAATAAATCAACCTGTATTTAATTTTTAAACTTTTATTTCATTACATGTGTTTTAATCTTTCTTAAAGAGGCACGTTTAAGACCCAAACGTCGTTATCCAACTGCTTCAACATTGTTACAATATATTGAACCCAAAAAGTCACCACCACCAACACCAACTACAGACACTATTCCCGATAGGGATGAAGCCATTTATCAAGCTGCACTATTTTTACAAAAGGTCATACAAGGGCGTGCAGTTCAATCAATTGTGAGCAATTTCTTTGGATATTTTTAACATCATTTTATTTATTAACTAGCATTACCCGTCGCGGCTTGGCCCGCAAAAATTTTGTAACGCCCTTATAACCAAGTAACATAATATTTTCTCCCGTCAAGGACTGATAAATTATACACCTGTACATCAACAAATTATACAACTATACCATCCTCATGAATCATTTTTATAATATGTAACGACCAATGTATACAAAAACTTGACAAATTTTATACTAAAACCTTCCTCGAGAACCACTCTCCATTATTGAAAACAGCATAAAAATCGGTGCAGTAGTTTTTGAGTTTATCGCGAACAGACAGACGCGGCTTTGAACTTTGTTTTATAATATGTAGTGATACATGAACAATGGACTGTATTAATATATGATCCACTGTTACATATCAATCACTTATGCAGACTGCTTATATAAATAACAGTCAAAATGTCTACATACACACTCTTGGCAGACAATGTATAACACACAGCACCTAGTCAAGCTACGCTAAGCAACGAACATCTTTTACTATGCACTGATAAATTATACACCTATACATCAATAAATTATACAACTATACCTTTTTTTATAATATTTAAGGACCAATGTATACAAAAATTGGCAAATTATATACTAAAACCTTCCTCGAGAACCACTCTATCCATTGGTGAAAACAGTGTATCCATTTATTTAATTAACGCCTGTTTTCAAATTTTATTTCTCGAGATTTAATTTGAAGAAAACATAATTGATAACTTGTTTTCTTGATACAAACCATATAGATAATTCAAATAGCTGAAGCTTTGACGAAGGCAACTATTTACTAGATAATGCACCTTTTTTAAGGTAGTTTGGTAGTACGTAAACTTGACCCCACATTTTTCTATATTTATTCAAAAGATTGTAATTAAATACACGTATAGAAAAAAAATCAGCTTTTTTTACCACATTGTTTAAGGGATATAATTAATTAAAGTTATGCAAAAATAAATGAACTCTTATGAATGTCTTTGTTTAATAACATCGGAAATTAATGGTTTGACCGGCAAACTTGACCTCAAAAAAAAGAACACTTTTCAATAGATAGAGCGATGTTTCAAACGTACACTAGAAAAAATGCGAAACGATTCACCACAAAGTTTAGATTTAATTATTTTTTTTTATATTTTAGTTTTGCTTCTATCTCTGTTTTTCACATATAATATGTTATACATAATATGTTATAACATAAAAATGTTCACACATAATATGTTATTTAAATTGATCTCGGATTGCGACTACCAAACTACCTTAAGGACTTTTCTAGGTAAGTTGTACTAGTTTACATGGCTAAATCCAAGGAGCAACAAAATTACAAACTAAGCACCTTAAAAGAAACAAAAGAGCACCTAATTCTGATACTACCTAAAATCATTTTGCGGACTGTTTTGGGTAATCCTCTGTTGGCTTGGTGACTTTTGAGATTGGACTTCTGACTGAATCCAAAAAACACCAAAATTACAAACTAAGCACCTTAAAAGCACTTAAATATCACCTAAACCTTAAACTATTTTCCGGACTTATTTAGGTAGTCCTCTGCTAGCTTGACGACTTTTGAGATTGGATTTTCGGCTAAACCTAAAGAGCACCAAAATTACAAACTAAGCATCAAATTATCACCCAAACAGCACCTAATTATGGTACTATGTAAATCCATTTTGCAGACTTTCCTCTGCTGAGTTAACAGAGGCCTTTTAAAATGCTTGAATATAATAATAAACCTTAAGTTCATTTGTACCGCTTTTTTAATAAAATCTGTTTCACATAGATTTATGAAGGTAGAGACAGAAATCACGAATTGATTGAAGAGATTAAGACAACGCATGCCCTTTTAGACGCTGATATGAATATGAAAAATTTGGAGCGTGTTAATATTTTAATACAACAGCGTGCTAGAAACATGCAAAGTCGAAGTGTATATATACTTATTTTAATTTTATTTTATGCCTTCCATTTTTAGTATTTCTAATGCTAAATCAACTTTTTTTAAACCATTAAAGATCAAAAAAAGTTCCATGATTATTTTTATACTAACTAGGAAATTGTATACAGAATTCCGAAAAAATATAAATTATTTATTGATTTTAGTTACAAAAAATAGACGAAGTAATCCAGACCTTAGAGGGTAATACCGTGGGTTCTATGTTAGATTATTTGAATAAAGAACTATTACGATTACAAGATGAACGTAGAGCTCATGCATTTGCGTTATTGGCCCTACGCGAACGTTGGAAGCGTGAAGCAGCTGAAGGTGGACGTAGGCAAAAGGAAGAAAGGCGTAGGCGGGAGCACGATGAAATGTTTAAGCAGGTTAGTGTACTCTGCAGTGGTGGATTAACACGAGTAGGCAAAGTAGTTACCAAGGGCGGCATATTTTGATCGTTTACACCAAATATGACTCTACTTGAGTGATCAAAAATATAATTTTTTATTTGAAAGCGTACAAGCTTGATACATTACTTGAATCACTGAAAAAGAACTTTATTTTTCCCCATAATATTATCTTTTTCCGTTTTGTCGAGCATAAATCGTCGACCTAATTTGCCAATGAAATTATCACATTATTCTTCATTAATTCGTCTAACCCTGCATGGGCTCGAGTTGCAGTTTCTACGTGGATGACAATATAAGATGACAAGCAAAGAAGTTGGTATCATTCCAACTTCTAGCATTTTCGACGATGCTGTCATAATTGGTCAGGTTACCGATCACATTGCCCATTCGACGTCCCATGGCAGCGTCGAATGTCAGCATGAGGGCAGCATGTACCTTAACAGAAGAGAGGTGGCAGTTTTTAGCTGCCTAGGGCGGATATATATTTCTTGATGTGCCATAACCATAAGTATCTTCTTTTGGATCATAGATTGTCAAAATTCATCAAGAAACTGTTGACCTATATTTAGAAGATATTATAATGAAAGGATTAGAGAATACAGCGGAAGAAGATGCTAAGGCATACATCAAAGAAGTTGCAGAGAAGATTGATAAAGCTGTTGATAGTGCAGTTAAGTGAGTACCAAATTTGACCAAGTAATTCATAGACAAGAAGTTTGTCTAAGTAGCAAACCATTCATTATATTGTAGCGGTGTCGCTTCACCATTAAATTATTATTATTATTTTGTTCATCATTTTTATCTGTTGCATTTCAACTATATCTTCCCTCTATTATCACGGTTGCTGTGAATGTTAACAACCTTGGTAATTTACACATAAAAATAATAACAATTCATAAATGAAATTAAAAATATCAATTTTAATTAATAAAGATCAATTACATCTTTTACATGTATTTATTATTTATTTAAATAATAATTTTTTAATATAACAAACATTTACCTTACAATATAATCATATTTTCAAAGTTTGAGATGATATTGGCTATATGCTCGTAAATATCACATTTTGCCACATTTATTTTTGCAGTATATTACCTTCTTTGATAATTAGTACATCTAATTAGTAAATCAAATTAGTAGATAGATAGATTGTAGAGGCTGCCCTGGACGGGCTACACTTTGACCATAAGGTCCATTGTGATGCCTAAGGATGTGAGGATGTGAGTGGAGTAGAAGGAATTTTTGTGTATAGATTAGGAATTGATAGGACAGCCGACTATGATAGGAACTATGCCCATATTCATCTGGAGTTCGTGAAGGAAACTGCAGAAAACCTTCTCAAGCATAGCCAGTTACTTTGTTGTCCATACGCCAACAGTTTAGTCAATTAACCGCCCTCTTTTTTATCTTAATAATTGACAAACTGCCGATGTCGGGATTCGAACCTATAACCTTCCAGTTTCCAAGTAGGCATACTGCGCAGACATAACGCCTTAGACCGCTCAGCCACTTGGACTGGTAAAGCAATCATTGACTTTGTTTTCAATTTTCGAAAGAAATATTTTTGTTATAAAAAATGGCCCATGAGTTGTAATACCTATTTTGAATTTTACAGTGATTGTGATTATTTACAACAAGAAGAAATAGCTGCAGATTTAATACATAATTTTGTAATACCTGAAGTGGAAAAACAAATGGTACGTGAAAATATGCGGAAAAAACAAGAAAAATACTTATTGGCAGCTCATGAAACGATTTACAGTGAAATAGACTCTGTGGCGAAAACAAAACACGAACAAACTGAACTTGAGCGTCAACAAAGATTAAAACGTCAGCAGGAGTTGGAAGAACAACATGTTAGAGAAATAATAGCTATTCAGGAAGATGTTGTCAGTAAGTTTTAGTTTTATTTTAAGAGACTTAGAAAAACTAAATGCCTATCCTTTGTACGACGTTCAATTTTGTCTCCGAGATAATCAAACCAATTGAAATTTATTTTGACTTCGATTAGATTCGCCAGAATTATTTGCAAAACTCATATTTTGTAAAAGACCAAAATGTTTTTCAAAAGTATGATCTACCATCCGGAAGATCAAGTTTTGTAAAGAGGTAGAGTGTTTTTGCCTCTTAAAATGCAAGGAATAAAACTTTCAAAACAAGTTCTAAAATGTACTTTACGAATTTTTGTTTAGATAATATAATCAAGTCATTTGACGAAGCACTTACACATGCAGAAATGGAATATGACGACGTTGAAGAATCCTATAGCGATTCAATGGAACATTTGTCAGAAGAAGATGAATCAGTAGAACATTCAATACTTCAAGATGATGGAAATTTTCCTATACAATAGGATCTAACTGAAAATCTCTAGAGGCATACTATTTGTATGCCTCTATGCCTTTGTATGCCTGCTTGTTTCGACATCGATAAAATTTAAAGTTTAACAAATTAGATACATTTTTATTTAATAAATATATATTACATTTTCTTTGTTAATTAAGTTATATTTCATTATATGCTACAGTTACATTAAATTTTAATACCCAACACCATTTTAAAGTTCGTAAAGCATTTGCTGGTAATGTCACTTTTACCGTAGTTGTATTTTGTTCTTCCCACTAAAAAGAAATATTATTAAAATTTCGATTACGTGATTCATATTGAACCTCTTAACAGTACTGTTATTTGCAACGTTTTGGCAAACGTCTGGCTTAAAGGTATCAAGCTCTGATATCATACGAGAAGCTAATACCAGCAAGATAGATATATCTTTTATGACCCTTTGTGTTTCCCCTTCTACTTCAGTCTGATGAGATTCGCTTCTCCCATATATTGGCAATGGCCAGGAAGTTGCTTTTCAGATTTTCCTGAAGATTCATATATTCGGGTGGGTGAGATGTACCGAATATCTTGTATCTGTTGTAACCGAGAGATTCGCAGTTAAATATGATGTGGCTAGATGTTTGTTCTTCCTCGTCGCATAGTCTGCACATAATGGATCCATTGTGGAGTAATATCTATTTATCACCAGCAAAGTATTCTATTTTGATTTTTACTCGCTTCAGTTTAATTATCAGGATTATAGTTTTGATTGATAAACGATCTGGAAATATTGGTGACTGGTTTCCGTTTTATGAATCCAAATTATATACCCAACAAATATACTGTGATTTCTGGCATATATAACAGCTAGTATACCCGTTGAATTACAACTGAAATACTTTAGCTTTTTGTTTGATGGCCAGAATTGCAATTTTGAAACCAAATATTATGGTATTGCATAAAACTCAGAGCTGGTAAAAAATTTTTAGGAAGGTATATTCAGTTCTCTTAAATTTTAGTGCCTTTACATTAGTTGAATATCGAAAGCTTAAGGCGTAGCGTTGCTGGTTATTTTCCTTCTGCACGACCCTATACGTTATCGAGAAAAATAATGCTAATGGTTTCAGAGGAGTGAAATAGAAATGAATGGTAGTTTCAGTTTTTACAGTTATTAACAGGCCAAGAAAATAAATACCCAAATTAAATTTAAATAATCCAATATTGAATCTAGTTTCTTATGCTAGAATATTCTTACCTTTAAGGGGACATTTTCAAAACCTAATAAAGTAATATTCGTATGTTCGTTAAATAATTCTTTCGTAAAGCTAATTAACAATTTATTTTCAATATCATTGGGCCATTCACAAAACATTGCATATACCGGTGTATTATCTAAATCAGTCCGGGTCGTATACCAGATATCACCATTTATAGTATCATTTTGCTTAATCCATATTGAACTATTATAGATCGCTTCACCATTTATGTTCAACCAATTACCTAAATTTAGTAAACGTTCTTGTAATATTGGGATAATTGTACCCTCTTTTGTAGGTCCTATATTTATTAAAAAATTACCTAAAAATAAAAATATTAAAATTAATTTTTAAGATAATTTATTCGGTTGCTTAATATACCGACCGCCTAAACTAATCGTTTCAATTAGAATTTGTAATAATTCTTCCATTGAACGATAATCGGTAGCTAATGATTCTCGACGATAACCAAAGGCCAATTTTTTATCAGTGGTAATTGCACTTTCCCATTTTTTCTGTTGTAGCACTCCTGAAGAATCAAAAAATTTTAATTTGTATGCAGGTGAGTTTTCAATTTAGATCAATATTTTAAGAATGGATTCTTATAGACAAAACATAAATTTTCTGGAAGCCGTTGAACATTGAGGATGGGCAGACTAGGAGTCTATTCCATTGAATTTGTAGGACGAAAATTTTTCCTCGTTCTTCACTTGATTATATTACAATTAAACTTAAAAACTTTGGATGAACGGCCACAATTGACAGTTCATCCAAATTTATCTTATCCCGTTCATCCAAAAATCACAATTGACCGCAAAAAAATCAGACAAACTTACATTACATTCCCGTTTAATTATTTATGGCTATGTACATAGGCGTAAGCGTAAACATTCAAAATAACACTTAGTAGCTCACTCTGTGTAAAAATTAAATCTGGAGTACGGAGAAAACTTAATTTCTCCGGAGTCTCCGGTCTAAAACTGAAGAGTTGGTAACCCTACAAAAAAGGATTACATTATTACCTACATGGAAAGTTTGTATTTGTAAAATTTTGGAACAATTGACATAGAAACCAAAAAAGATAATGCCACTTAAGATAATAATAAATTTTGCAAATGGAAATAATAAACAAACTCAAACCTGGATTGTAATTATCAACACAAGTGATAAAATCACCATGTTTACATCGAGCTGATGTACTCCAACGGTCATTTACTACAACCGTATCTTTAACAGGACTGTCATTATACAACCATGCTAAAAATTCTGGCCCTTTCCAATAGTCTTCGGTAGCTTCAATTACACCATCTGACCATATAACATCCGGTCGATATTTTTCTGTAATCTCGTGCAATTCTGGTAGAGTTTTATTGTACACAAAATAATTGGTTTGGAAATCATTATTTTTATCAAATAAATATAATGGATGGTACCACTCTTTCATTGAATAATATAAACCAAATTTAATATCCGATTCAGTACGAATAGCATTTGATAATTCACCTTAAAAAAAGCTTTGATAAGAGGCTAGACAATGTGTTTTACATTCTTGTACGTTTAGAGGGTTATAATATAACACTCTATAGGGGGGCTTCATTCGTCTTGGACGCTCACACGCTTTGAGCGCTCACGTTTATAAGCACAAATTATTGGTGTTCATGTTGGCCTACGAATCAATCAGAACTACGGATCAGACAGCTACGAATCAATCAGAAAATATCGTTCATTTGGGACGTTGTGAGCGTTAGTTTGTATCAACATGGCGATGTTTTATTTCGTCGGAAGTAACAGAAATAGTATACGGTTTAACAGTAAGCCATTTTTACTGATTTGTTAACGATTTTAATTTTAAGTACTTTAATAAATATAACAAAAGTTTGGTTAGCTTACGATCACGTAGAATTTGTTTTGATAAATAGTAAGATTTGGTGCTCACGCTTTTGCTGCCCTATCTCTGTGGAGTAAGCGCCTATGAGCGCGAGATCTACCTCATGAACTGAGCCGCAAGCGTGATTTTTTGACACACACAGCGTGCTGAAAACGACGATTGAGCGCGCTGAAAGTGTGTCCAAGACACATGGACCCTAGGTGTACTGTTTTGGGCCCTTACATCGGCGTTCACGCTTATAAGTGCAATTTATTTGCGTTCGTTTTGGCTTATGAATGCTTAAACTGTACACATGACAAAGTAGTTTATACAGCATTCGTTTTTGGAGTACGATTTGGCGCTCACACTTTTTTGCCCTGCTTCGATGGATAAAGCGTCGACCGTGAGCGTGGTGTTTATCGATGAACTCAACCATTAGCGTGCTTTGCGTGTAAGCGTCCAAAACAAATACACCCATGATTTAAAAAAAAATTCAGTTTACCAACAATATCTAGATTTGGTCCAATATCCTGTGAATTCCAACCAAAAGCATGACTTGAAGGCCACAATGTATAACCTTCATGATGTTTTGATGTCAAAACTACATATCTGTAACAAAAAATGTATCCAGATTTTTCATGAATAAATTTGTTCCTGCCATATGCCAAGAGTCCGTGACATGGAATATGCTGTTATTACGAACATATGTCGAGCAAAGGCAGTAAGTGGTAAAACATGTTCCTAAAAGCTTGATGTGGCAAATCCTTTCTTGTAGGAAGTATCCATCAAGTTTTACCTTGCTCCCAATTCTTACAAAACTTATTTAAATTCGTATAATAGCACATTTAATTTCACGGGCCGTCGCAATATAATTGTACATCTTACTTTGCACCAGAATTCACAAATAACTTGATCCAATCAGAGGGGTTAAAAAATTCAGCAGTAAATTGAGATGCGAATTCATGATACGTAAAATCTGGTCGATAATTTTTGCCCATAAAATCAACATATTTAGATGAGTTATCGTCTACAAATAATAAACAAAATTTCATAATTATTTTTAGAAAAGACCGCAGTAAAAATCGTACATACAAATATACAAAACATACTATAGGGAAGCACAGAACCTTCCTTTTTTTTAAGTCGATTAATATAAATATTTAAAAAAAATATTCACACTATAGTAATCAAACAGAAAAGATTTTTCGTTGGTTTTACTCATTGGAATGTAAATAAAACCTATTTTGACAAAATGGAAACCCGACTGCAAAAATCAAATATTCTATAGCAAAAAATGCACTAAAAAGTAAAAAAATAATTGCATATTCTTGTGCCAATTTTAGTTCACCTAAGCAAAAATTTTTAATATATATGTACAATTATTATTATTTTTGGAGGCGTTCAAAAGTTATGTGAATTTCTCTATGCTGACACCGACTCCAAAAATAAGAATAATTGTACATATATACTTAAAAATTTTTGCTTAGGTGAACTAAAATTGGCACAAGTATATGCAATTATTTTTTTTACTTTTTAGAGCATTTTTTGTTATAGAATATTTGATTTTTGAAGTCGGGTTTCCATTTTGTCAAAATAGGTTTCATTGAATAAGTTGTTTTTGGGTAATAGCATCATAGAACTATTTATATAAATAGACAAATAATTAACATATTTACGTTTCCAAAAGTACCAAAACCATTCGTTGCCAAAACTTGGTACAGAAAATATACCCCAATGTATAAATATTCCAATTTTTGCTTGATCATACCATTTGGGTATTGGTCGTGTATCCAAACTATCCCATTCTGGTTTATAGCGATTAGTATACACAATGTTTATTGCAATAAATAAATAAATAACAATTATTTTCAATATCATTGTTTTAATTCTACAAATAATTCGAAAATAATAATTAGAATATAGTATAAAACTTTTTGGTCGTTGTATTATATATAGTGTAGTTGAAAAAGCCATTAGTAAAGGAGGGTAGGGATAAAGAAGAGTAGTACTTGCTCCTAAATTTTAATTTACTTTCATATTTAGATACTTTTGCGTACACACTATATATTCCCTGAGATACCTTAGCAAAGATGGGAGTCGGAATACCCTTCATAGGCCCAGAGCCTATTATAGGAATTTCCAAGCCAGTATGTAAACAGGTAATTAACGAGTGGATGAATGTTAAACACCGTGATCACTCGGAAAATATACCGCAGTAAAAGCTCGGGAAAATACTGCTTCGGAATGCATTCAAGAGGCTATACCTCGATGCACTGAACCTGAACAGGATACAACTGCGGAAGGTTACCGGATTCATCACCGGACATTATCATCTGTGGAAGCATCTGCACACATGGGTCTCCATAAACGATCAATTAGGTGCAGACTGTGCGGCGAGGAGGAAGAAACATCCAGCCACATCATCTTTAACTGCAAATATCTCAGATATAGCAGATATAAGATATTCGTTGTATCTCACACCGAATAGATGAACCTTCAGGAACACGAGATCAGCAAGCTCCTAGCCATTGCCAAGATATGGGAGAAGCGAATCCTCTCAGACTGAAGTAGAAGGGGGAACACAATGGGTCAAAAGATCGCAGAGTAGTACTTTTTATACCCCAAGATATAAATATATATATATATATATATATATATATATTCCCTGAGTTACCACCATAACTACTAACAAACTATTATTCATTCATTATTTATTAGACAAAATAAACGTTTGGTTTCAATTCTAAAAAATTGTCTTCATGTTTAATTATTATTAGACTATCAGATTGTATTAATGACAGAATACAAAGAATTATTATTTAGAATGATAAATGCAAATATGATCTTTTTACCTCGTATGTACCTTGTTTGTTTTTAAATGAGATAAATAAATTTTTGTATTAAAAGATTTTTTTCTATCCTGTTTGTATCCTGCACTGATTAAAAAGAAATATTTAGGCACAGCTTTCAAGCAAACACGGCTCCATGGAACGCCAAATTTTTCTATGAACAATATGCTATAAAACAAGACGTTGTCTAGTCTAACAATACGTTTCGAATATTTTAACGAAAGGTATTATTTTAATGACCCTATAGTCATGGATCTTCCACTTTCCCCTTAGCGTGGACCACTTTATAAATGAGTATTCATGGATCTTCCACTTTCCCCTTAGCGTGGACTATTTTGTAAATGAGCATTTCCCTTTTTTTATATTGAATTCTATTACATAGACTTGGTCGCAGTGCAAAACCTCTAAAGATTTACTCCTAAATCTAATCTAAACATATATTTTCTCATGTTGTAATCCGATATCTATAACTGAAGACTATCTCGAGAAAGTCTTGAGAAGTAAATATCCATACAAAAAAAGCAAAATAGGATGTGCCTTACATCTTTTTTTGTAGAATTAGTAACAGCAAGGGTGTCTATTTCAAGTTTCGGAGTTCACTTTAAGCTCCGATTAAGGGGATATGGATCATAGCTAATATGCTAGTAGAATTCAATAGATATATGTTTTTATTTGCCATCATTTGAATGAATAAAACAATGTCCTAATCTTAAAAGAAAAAAACGGTCAAGTGCGGACCACGCACAGTGTAGGTGGAACATACTTCATAACTATGGAGCCGTTATAAATATGTCTAACCATGCCAAATTTCAGTAAAACGTCTGTGACATACAGGGTCGACACATGCCAAAAGAAGTTTCTGGCCTGTTTACATAACTCTAAAAATGGGTTGTTTTCGAGAAAAATCAATACCTACAATAATATTTTGGAGTATATTAATCGAAATTAATTATATTATTTAAAATTGTGAGTAGATGTCATGTGCGTGTATTACACCAGATATTTCCAAATAAAATATTTACAAAACCGTAAAGCCAAAAGTTATAATTTACTCTATTCAATCTTATCATAAATAGTTTGAACTGTCCTGTCAGATAAAAACCATTGATTTTAGATAATATTAATTATTTTCAATTGATTTATATTACAGTATTAAAATTTAAGTACTAAAAATTAAAGTATTGTTTGGGTCAATGTGTTGTCTATTCTTAAGGATCACATACTTATGCAGATATGCCCGAAATATAGGGACTGAACCGACGGCAGCCCGCATAGTTATAACTGCTCAATCCGGTCGATTTGTTCAGTTCGATTTCTGAGAATACATCTTAGATGTAGAGGTAGATTGTAAAGGCTGCCCTGGACGGGCAACACTTCGACCATAAGGCCCATTGTGATGCCTTAGGATGTGAGGATGTGAGTGAAGTGGAAGGAATTTGTGAGTAGACTAGGAATTGGTAGGATATGCGGCTGCAACCGACTATGATAGGAACTATGGCGATATTCATCTGGAGTTCGTGAAGGAAACTGCAGAAAACCTTCTCAAGCATAGCTGGTTACTTCGTCCTTGTCCATACGCCGACAGTTTAGTCAATCAACAGCCCCTTTTTTCTTTTTTATATAATTGACAAACTGCCGATGTCGGGATTCGAACCCATAACCTCCCAGTTTCCAAGTACTGCATACTGCGCAGGCATGACGCCTTAGACCGCTTGGCTACTTGGCTGGTGAGAATTAAGATGTAATCTATTATATAAGTCCTAAAATACTGTTCTTAAGAAATCTGAAAAATTCTAGATTGCCAGCACATGATACAAAACATGATGAGGAAACTTTTCATGAAGGACTGGGATCAAGACTAGTTCACCAAGATAACTAGAGCCGACCAAATAAAAACGGTCGACATGGTTGTGGCACCCATGTTACGAGTGATATACGTTACCAAATTAAAAATAGTGTGATCCTCACCCACATTTCCTCACGGGGGAATTAAACTTCTTTAGTTACATTATTTACAATTGTTATCAGTAAGTTTTCTCTTATATTTCTCCGATGTTGAATCATTTCCCCTTTAACCTCAAACAGATACCACGCTAAAAAAGTTTCATTTCAAAATAAGTATGAATCAACAAGTTAAAAAATGTGTTAATTGTTGGTACTGCGAAGTAAAATACGTACGATATCTCGTTAAACTCGTTATGACGTCTGGAAAAATGTGCAAAAATTTAAAACCCGCACATAAACAATTGCAAAAGTTATAAACAATTAAAGATTAGAAAGAAAAGGTGTCTACTTTTTTGAAAATTACTCAAAAACTTATGGTGCTAGAGGAATTTTACAAACAAATTCTTACAGAGGAGGAAATTTCCGAAAAAAATATCGACTCCCGGAACTTGATCTCTATTGTTAATATTTTTTATTTAATGTTGAAAATAGGGTTTCGCGCGTTCCAAATATAGTTTGTTGTGCAAGATTATGATTAAAAAAAAAAATTAACGGCACTGCGCTCGCCGCGCGAAATCCTATTTTCAAGATTAAATAAAAAGTATTAACAATAGGGGTCAAGTTCCGGGAGACGACATTTTTTTTGAAAATTTCGGAGTCTATAAAATACAGGCAACAATAATAAAATGTAATTCTTTCCTTTCTCGCACTCAAGGTTTGTCTCTTATTTCCCCTCTATTGAGTAATTTCCCCTTTAATGTAACAAAAATAATTCAAACAGATAAGTCGCTAAAGAAGTTTTGTAAAATTTAACATGATCAAGTTGTTTATTCAGCATTCAATATGATTCAAAATTTCGACAACTCGATAAAAAATACAACACACATTCAGAAATTAAAAAATTAACGTAGTAAAAATCAAAAAACATTTTGTTTATTTAAATTACACGCCAAAGGCGTTGCCAGCAAAAGCTAGTTTAAATATATAATCGATATTTTCGATTCGTCTCATTCGATTAAATTAAACGGTGAGGTTAAAACAATAATCTTTATATTATTAAAATATTTTAATAACTTTTAATAAATACGTCTCTGATTAATAATAATAATAATTTTTATTTATTTTTATTTATTATCTTAATCTATAAACAAAGTTTTTTTTTTTTGAAAAAAAAAACTGATAAAAACCAAATTATAGTTACAGTTATTTTTATTTATATTCAAAGATTTGTTGACAATAACACAAACAATATTAAAAATTAATCATTGTTTTAATTAGTAAGTATTATTTGTACTTAATTTTAATTATTTTATAAATATTACGAAATATTTTCACTCTAATACTGGAAAATAATCAGAATTTTGTTATGTTTATGTTAATCGAAAGTTATCTTGCAAGTTAGAATCAAACTTTTCAAACTAATTCGCAGATTCATTTTATAATTGAACCAAATAATTTTTGAACAATATTTAAAGTACATTTCAAATTTTGTCCCAATTCCTAGAACTTTTGTTTGTATTTTATAAACACGTATTTCGACTACAATGTTGTCATCATCAGTACTAATTTATTCCTCAGGTCAGCACATACCCTCAGTCAAATCGTATAAAAGACAGAATTTTTTTAATATCATTGTGAGACACGCACCAAATTAGCAACAAGCAACATATCTTTGAATTCATGTCCCAGAGATAGTTACGATTAGCTAATTTATATACTGATGATGACTACATTGTAGTCGAAATACGTATTTATAAAATACAAACAAATGTTCAAGGAATTGGAGCAAAATTTGAACTGTAATTTCAAAAAACCTAGAGTTCTCGTTGATTATTTTAATAATCTTTATTAATATTTAAGTTATTTTGAATATAAAAGATTCTGTAAATTATTTTCGAATATAAAAGATTCAGTAAATTATTTTCGAATATACAAGTAGTTGTTAAGATTAAATTCTTTTTTAAATTCGAAAATCTGAATTTGCAAACAAATTTGAATAAACTCATACTAGTGTTGAAAAGGAAATGTCGAATTTCGATAGACTGTTTGCATAATGAATTAAATTAAGTGAACGAATAGGGAATATGCATGAAAATTTTTTTTCACATTTATTTTCAGAATATGAAAATACTGTTAATACTGTAATAATATTTAAAAACGAAATTAAAATTAAAGATTATTATCTGCCTCTTTCTTGCAAAAATACTAAAAACGGAGTTTTACGTGTATTTTAAATGGTGAAAGTGTAATATGGCGTCACATAACATATCAAGAGGGCTATCACCCTCTTTGTCTAATCGGGAATTTCAATCATTCATATCTCGCTTATTTTTAAAGTTATTTAAAAAGTAATTTTACCTTGATATTTGTCAAGTAAACATGCTTCAATTCAAGTGATAAAAAATTTTCATGCATATTCCCTATTAAGTGACAAAGTGTCTTCCTAAAAACTTTAATTTCACTCCTTTTTAATGATGCTCATTTATAATTAAATTAAACATTTTCAGGACTGTCAAACTGTTTTCTCAACAACAAATGTGGTCTCATTTGGCTATCTTTGAAATAAAATCCTAAATAATTTTAGAAGAAGGTTGATAAAATGATAAAAATGTCATTTTTATTGGGGCTGTACTTCGTCATAATCTTTGAATTTATATATTCTGGCCATTGTATGAAAATTATTGACATAAGTGGTAAGTTTAAACTTTATGATAATCTTAAGAAATTTAAAAAATCACAAAAAATAAATGCACTTGTGGTTTTCCTAACGTAGCCAATTGCTTAGGTGGAAATTTTATAATTTGAATCCTAATAATAACTTCAAATTTTAGACGAAATCAGATGATAAGATACATGGTCCGGGAGACCAAACGGTTTTATTCAGGATGATGAGCATCAAGCTGGTACATTGTAAGTAGCTTCGTTTTGACAAGACACCCAACTTTTTTAATTATAAAATTTTGGAAAACAGTATCGGAATTTTCTGGAAGCCGTTGGACATTGAGGATGGAAGACCCGGAGTCCATTCCATTTAATTTGTAGGACAAAAATTTTTCGGTCAATTGTGACCGTTCGTCCAAAGTTTACGAGCATCAATTATTTTTAAGTTTAATTGTAAGATAATCAAGTAAAGAACGAGGACAAATTTTCGTCCTACAAATTCGATGGAATGGACTCCGGGTCTCCCATCCTCAATGTTCAACGGCTTCCAGAAAATTTTATAATTAAAAAAGTTGGGCGTCTTGTCAAAACGAAACTACTTACAAAGTACCAGGTTGATGCTTATCATCCTGAAAAAACCCTTCGGATTCCCGGACTAACATTATAGTTGGAGAAAATCACGGGGCTAGATTATTAAAAACCAAGTAGTATTAAAACGGGAATGGAAATATAGGATTGTAGTTTAGGGGAGATCAGAAAGTTTCTCGGGGACTCAATGTCTAACATATTATAAGTACATGAGATAAAAGGGAATTTACGTAAAAAATTTCGATTATTGTTAAAAAAATATAGTTTATTTCAAACTTGGCATAAGGGTCAAAACTTAATCCATGAACCACTTCATGGATGCGCTTCTGTATTGTCTGTCACTATAGCAAATTGATTTCCATGGATATAATTCAACGGCCCTTTTCTACAAAATCACATCAGTAATTTTATCTGTCGTAAATAATATGTTTTGGAAGTTCAAATTTTCAAATTCAAGTTTAAATTTTATTTAAAAAATATAATAATTTTCTTTTTAAATTTGTTGTATTTATATTCCTAGAAAACACGCCGGGAAATAAATATAAACCAGAATGGCCAAGTTTAGATACAAGACCCATACCCAAATGGTATGATCGTGCGAAAATTGGTATATTTGTACATTGGGGTGTCTATTCTGTACCGGCTCATGGAACCGAATGGTTTTGGTTTAATTGGAGAAGTAAGTATTGCAAAACTTTTTATTGTCTTTTGAAATTAAAACATAAAACATTGTATTTTAGCAAATCGAGACAAAAGTTATGTTAATTATATGGAGAAAAATTTTGAACCAAATTTTACTTACCAACAATTTGCTCCGCAATTTAAAGCAGAACTGTTTGATCCCTTGGAGTGGGCTTCATTATTTGCTGCATCTGGTGCAAAGTAAACATATTTATATTAATTTAGATCCGTAATTCGTAACGATTAGGATTATGCCGATTTCTGCATAACTTTAGAAATGTATACATATTACTCAGAACTTTTAATTTGACTTCTACTGATTTATTTTCGAAAAAAATGTTTAAACAAAAGTTGTTAGTATTTTCATAAGGCCCTTGCACACGGGGATAGTAATGGCGGCCAGTATTGGCGACTAGAGGTGGCCACCATTGAAATTGTCGGACAGTAGGCTTACCCACGAGAACAGTAAAGCTTTGTCTGGACGTGGTGTGTTCAAAATTGTCAGAAGGTGCGTGAGAACATGGAGGAGGTTGATGAAGAGTACGAGGAAGAAGAGCCTTTTACCCAGTACCTTTTAAGATACGTCCAATAATGGCTTCCACTAGGACGCCCTATTACGCCCTATTACTAGACCGTCTGATGTTACCAAAACTTAAACCTGCATGAGAATATTTTCATAAGATTTTTCCCAAAGCTTTTTGTCACGTTCATAATTTTAATTTTTAATTTGAAAACCGTAATTCCATAGATATGTGGTCTTTACAAGTAAACACCATGATGGATATGCCATGTGGCCCACGAAATATTCATTTGGGTGGAATGCATTAGATGTAGGTCCTAAAAGAGATGTACTTGGTATGTTTGTGGATTGAATAAATAATATAAATATCAGCTAATATGTTAACATATTTTATAATTTCGTAGGCGACTTAGCAACAGCAATTCGCAGTACAACTAATTTAAAATTTGGACTTTATCATTCTTTATTTGAATGGTATAATCCCCTGTACGTAAAAGATCGTCTAAATAATTTTGAACAAGATGACTATGTTCAAACTAAAGTCTTGCCACAGTTACAAGAATTAGTACATACATATCGACCTGATGTAATATGGTCCGATGGTGACTGGGAAGCACCGGACACTTACTGGAATTCGACAGAGTTTATATCATGGTTATACAATTCAAGTCCTGTAAAAGATACTGTGGTCGTAAATGATCGTTGGGGTCAAGATATCACATGTAAACATGGCGATTTTTTCACATGTCAAGATCGTTACAATCCAGGTACTACCAGGTTGTTGTTAAATATAGCCTGAGAAATTATTAGTAGATAGTTCTGGAGTTGTGGGTCTATTGTATGGATCTTTGATTTATCATCATTATTAATGTTAGGCTCATAAAATTATACCACGTCGCAAAAACAACTTAAAACAGTTTTGAGATCGATATAAATCAATAGTTCCTTGCAACGATTTTGATCAAATTTAAAAAGGCTTCTGTTTTCAACAGAAGTCCTCATAGAAATCCACACTTTCTATTCGTATGAAGATGGTCAGAAGATATTAAAGAGTGAGATTACGGTTTTGTATCGAATCCAGACATCGGCAGTTTGTCAATTATTAAGAAAAAAAGGGGGCGGTTAATTAACTAAACTGTCGGCTATGCTTAAGAAGGTTTTCTGCAGTTTCCTTCATGACCTCCAGATGAATATCGGCATAGTTCCTATCATAGTCGGCTGCAGCCGCATATCCTACCAATTCCTAGTTTATACACAAAAATTCCTCCCACTCCACTCACATCCTCACATCCTTAGGCATCACAATGGACCTTATGGTCGAAGTGTAGCCCATCCAGGGCAGCCTCTACAATCTATCTATCAACGGTTTTGTATGCATTTTCTCTACTGGAATACAAATTGACCCACGACTACAGGTTAGGTTGTCTTTGAATAAAATTATTGTATTATAATAATGAAATATTTTAGGAGTATTACAGAAACATAAATGGGAAAATGCAATGACTATTGATGAAAAATCTTGGGGATATCGACCAGAAGCAAATATTACTGATTATTTACCAATTCAAGAGTTGATCAAACAAATTATAACAACTGTCAGTTGTGGTGGTAAGAAATACTTGTATTTAGACTTGACGACTTGTATTTACAACCCTCTTGCAAGCATGTCAATTTATCAAAACAACCAGTAAAGTGACCCATATAACTGAACAGAGTATGCTTATGGGTCTAAACATGAGTTAGGACCTTGGCTAGTTGAGGAGCGCTTCAAATCTGTCCAGTTGTATAGACGTCTGTAGAGTTTTTATGTTGTTGCTAGCTTCGACCAAGTACTACACCCAACGAGGGGGTAAATGAGGTTCTGTTACGTTATTTTCGTAACGTTGGTGTTTTATTATTTTAAAAACATATTTATGGTTAATAGCCAACCTCTTTGGACTTTTTTAAAACCTTAATCCTAATATCCTAATCCTCGTTGTTAAGAGATTTAATAATATATTCGGATACGACATTACCTACTTTAATATAAACAAAAACAAGTAATGTAATAACTAACTGAGCTAATTGTTTGAATACCTAGTGTATACTGAGTTTAAAGAAAAAATTTTCAAACAAAAGTTGTTTATTTTAAAGAGAAGATGATTTTTTGTATTTAAACTTTTGTTATATCTCTTGCGGTTTCAAAGATAGGCAGTTTTGCCCATTTTGACCAAACATGGACCGATTTTGCCAATTAACGAACTTGACCTCACTTTTATACTATAGAACACACATACAAATTTTCAGCTCGATATCTCTTTTCGTTTTTGAGTTATCGTGTTCACAGACAGACAGACAGATAGATGCACGGACTTGCGGTAATGGCAGAACTAGGCCACTTTATGAAAACATATGCCAAAAATTCATGCCTACAATCAATATTTTCAAGCGTTACAAAGTCGGGACTAAACTAATATAATATTTTAATATACCTTGTATATTTATATATTATACTGGGTATAAAAAACATTTAAAACATGTGTTCATTAGGTTCACTGATATATTCGCCACTAACTCAAATAGTTTGTAATCAAATTTAGGAAGTCACTTTCCTGCCATTTCTAATTGTCGTATCCAAGGGTAGATTAAATATTTTTAAGTCTAAGGCATGATTTACTAGAAAAGACTAAAAAAAATAACTACAAACAAAATATTCAGAATAGGGAATATGCATGAAAATTTTTTTTCACATTTATTTTCAGAATATGAAAATACTGTTAATACTGGAATAATATTTCAAAACGAAATATCAAGGAAGCTATAAGCTTTTAAAGATTATTATCTGTCTCTTTCTTGCTAAAATACTAAAAACGGAGTTTTACGTGTATTTTAAATGGTGAAAGTGTAATATGACGTCACATAACATATCAAGAGGACTATCACCCTCTTTGTCTAATCGGGAATTTCAATCATTCATATCTCGCTTATTTTTAAAGTTATTTAAAAAGTAATTTTACTTTGATATTTGTCAAGTAAACATGCTTCAATTCAAGTAAAAAAAAATTTTCATGCATATTCCCTATTATAAATTTTTATATTTAACAATAAATCCAGACTTACCTTTTATCTATAACTTTCCGGAAAATTTTAACCACCAAAATTTGAAAATTATTCTACTGCCACGATTTTAATGGCAAACATTTTTTTTTATTACAAATATTTTTTAAAAGACATATTAATGAAATTTGTCATTCTCAAAATTTGAAGGTTTTAAGGCTATAGCCTTTTTAGCCTCATGCTTATCCCCGACTCTGGTCGTATCGATTTGAAATTAATTATGGTGGAATTCGAAAATACACCACGAAATAGAAATTTAATTCAAAAGCTTTATATTATAATATATTAATTATTTATAGGCAATATTTTAATGAATGTTGGACCCACAAGTCATGGCAAAATCAGTCCCATTTATCAAGAGCGCTTATTGCAAATTGGTGCTTGGTTAGAAATTAACGGTGATGCTATCTACGATACTGTACCATGGAAAATTCAAAATGACACAGTTACACCTAATGTATGGTACACGTTTTGCTATGATACACAAACTTTATACATTACATTTTTAACATGGCCACGAAATAGTGATTATTTGTATATAAAATATGATGGTAACGCATTTGGTGAACAAACTGAAGTGTTTCTGGTTAACAAAAAAGAAAATATTAAATTAGAAGTGAGTATAATTAAGAGACCCCGAACACAGACACCTAAAACGGCGAAACCTAAATATATGGTGTCAACTCAACACCGATTTTGGACATCAAACTCTAGGATTTTTCGAAATAAATTTCGATTTTTTGCCCCAATTTTCTAGAACAAAATTTTTTGTATTTTATAAAAACGTATTTCGACTACAAAGTAGTCATCATCAGTGTGAATTAGCACGGTGCAGTTGTGGGTTCAACCATTGTAAACGCATTGTTGGGAAAATTGGAAAATTTTTTTTAAAAACCAACCCAATAAAAATTTTTACAAAAAAACAAAGTGCATGTAAAAAAAACTGAAAATCTGTTATAAATAAATGCACAAAAATTAAAAAAAAAAACAAACGGATAAAAAAAAAAGTGTTATAAAAAAATGCACTATAAGTCACTAAAAATATTTAGATAAATAAAGTCAGTTATAGAACTTCAAAGTCACTAAAAAGCGAGAAATAAAAAATACTTTGACAAAATGGAAACCCGACTTCAAAAATCAAATATTCTAAAACAAAAAATGCACTAAAAAGTAAAAAAATAATTGCATATTCTTCTGCCAATTTTAGTTCACCTTAGCAAAAATTTTGAAATATATATATACAATTATTGTTATTTTTGGAGGCGGTGTCCAAAAGTTATGTGAATTTCTCTATTCTGACACCGACTACAAAAATAACAATAATTGTACATATATATTTAAAAATTTTTGCTTAGGTGAACTAAAATTGGCACAAGAATATGCAATTATTTTTTTACTTTTTAGTGCATTTTTTATTTTAGAATATTTGATTTTTGAAGTCGGGTTTCCATTTTGTCAAAATTTTTTTAAATTCAATAAATACGTATTTGTTAAAACTTATGATATTTTTTATGTTTCAGTGGGCTGTTATTATGTCAGATGATAGTGGCATGGTGGAAATAACATTACCCAATTATAGGCTAGCGCATTCAAAATGGGCTTGGGTGTTGAAAGTCAAAAATCCAAAACTACTTCGACGAGAACATTAATGTTATTAAATGTTACGTTTTATATCTATATCCATATAGTATAAATTTTTGTGAATAAAGTTTTGATAATTTTTTTAATGTAATAACTATTTTCATTTTTTTTAATCTAAAAACTCTATAAAATTGGAACCATTTTTTATAGTCACCGCTTAAACTAAATTATCCGGATTGGATCGGGTTCAAATTAATCCGGTTCTACTGTATTGTGTTTTATAATTTTTGAAAATTTCACTTTTTAGGACAGAAAAAGGCTGAACACTAAAATATTAATGTTGTTACAGGCAACAACAAAAAAATTGTATCAAAATCAACAAGAAATAATTCAAAGTTTAAAACTTTATTCTTAAAATTACATTTTATTGGCTAAAAATTTGTACCTTTAATTTTAAAACTAACTTGACCGTTTGTTAATTAATTAAAATATTTGTTTATATGGAAAAATTAAACATTTAATTCTAAAAAAAACATTTTGTTGGAAAAGTACATTTAAAAAAAATTATTATTAATTTGAAAATTAATTATGTCGCTTTAAAGTTTTCATAAAACTTTTGGGCGATAAATCAAATGAATTTGATTGTGTATCTTCATATTCTTGTAAGGCACAAGCGTTATAATCGTTAGAATTCGTTTCGATGTATTGATTCACTTCATTTAAATCAACCAATGGACCATCTGACAACCGTACAAAATTTTTACTCGGCGAAATATGTCTTGAAATATTTTTACGTAGCGCATTTTTCTTTGGATTATCGATTGTTAAATCATTAACTGATTTTACATAATTCGAATAATTATGTGATTCGGAATTCCGAAATTGGTTCGATGTTGGAACACTGTAATTTAATGGATTCATTTGATTCTCTTGATCCTTTGTATTATTAAAATTGAAAAATCCATTTGTGTAACATTGCGGAACTTCTTGCAAGTTGTAGGGTTCGATTGGTTGTGAATTAACAAATTTATTCTCAATATATGTTGTCGGATGGAGATTGAATGATATTCGAACATCCGATGATGTTTGAGCTTTTCGGTTTATAGATTTTTCTATATGTTTAAAAAGTGAAAAATATTCTTTTTTACTATCCTGTAGCCGTGGCACATTATCGTCATTCGACGTGGCTTTTGGCTTCTCTTTTTGTTCATTATTATTTACGTGATTACAAAGGTCTACATTTTCAATGTTCTCTTTATTCTTTTTATAAATGGCATCGGCCATCTTAGAATGGAATATGTCTTTGGATTTAATTCTATAATCAGATACGGAAAAATCAGATCGTACTGAATAATCTTGAATGTTTGGTGGTATAGACAATTCTTGGGTTAAATCATTGTTCTCTGATGATGGCCGTGTAGTTTCTGAGGCTCCTTTATCCGATAATTGTGTCAATATATTTTTCATTGTAGTTTTAAATGTAGCAGAATTTTGAACTGCTCCGGACGATGCGCGTATACGATCCACTCGAGGTAGTTTTTCATTTTGTCTGAAATTAGAATCGAAATAAATATTTATCTTCTTCGTATGATTATTTGAAAATTTGGAATAAGCATGTGGATGATCGAAAGCTTAAATTTCGCCGAATAAGTCATTTAAATATTATATCATTGATCTGAATTTATAAGTCGTTATGTAAAAATTAGAGAATTTGCAAAAGTAATAAAATGGCTTTAAAATAGTAGTCTATAGACTCGTAAAAGAGACAGTGAACTCGACCGTAAAGACGCTGCACTCCCATAATAGTCCTCTACCCTCAATGGGAAGATACAATGCCGAGCTTATTGGTAATCCGGCATTGGCAAAATTACTGGTCACTTCAGGCTCAATAGGAATCTATTTATCATGAGGTTGGAGGACAATGCGGTCTTGTTTATCATAAAAATGTTTTCTCACTCACCTCGAGTTAGAAGCAGATAATGGACGGAGATCAACATTACTACTTCTTGAACGATTTTCTTGAGCTGCAGTATGAATACTATTGTGATAGTTGATCACTTCTGGCATTAGTCGATTAGAATGATTTGCCGATGATTGATATTCAGAAGAACTGGATCGTGAAGTATCCTCCTTAGCGATACTATTTGTGCAATACTCTGACATTGATGTCAATGACGAACTATCAATTTTGGTTTTTACTTGAATTTCACGAACAACAAACTTTTTTTCCTTTATTGAATATGTCGCTTTTTGATGAATATCCGTTTTAGAATTTTCGTCAATTTTCACAATAGAGTGAGCTGTGGAGACTCTTGCTGTTTTGTAATCTTCTATTCGAATTGTGTTCGGGTATTTAGTGGCTAATTTTGTCATACTCATTGGTGAACTCATATCAGACGATGAGCAGCTACTATTTGGTGTTGAAATATTCATCTCAGACGTTAATGGTGAACGCCACGAAATATTTTTAGTGATGTTCTCTGACGGGGACATTATTAATGAGGAAACATTCGGATATTGAACATTCTCCACTTTCAAAACTTGTATATTTGGCGTTTTTGGGAGTAATTGTTTTTTTGATTGTTTGAAATGTGATAATTTTTCTGAAGAACATTCTGAAATTGATTCAACAACGGGCACAATAGTGGCCTTACCAAATTTTTTATGTCGATAAATTTGGCAACTTGGAATTGTCGTTTCTTCATCATTAAATTTGGTTTTTTTAATTGGTACTTCTTTTTCCTCCAAATTTTGGGAGGTATCCAATTCACCAGATGTCTCTACAGTTAATGACGAATTTGATTCCTCATCATCACTTATTATTTCATATTGGGGAAGTATTACTTGGTGAGTTCTTTTGAAATTTGTACTAAATTCCATTTCATTATTTCGTATAGTGTTTTTGTCAAAACTTGTTGATAGTAAATTTTTATTCTCTTTTTGTCCACTATTAATAATAGTAGATTTATTATTTTGTGTGGAATTTTCGGATGCTTTTGAAAAGCTAGCGTGGTTATTTAAGGCAAATTTTGAAAAATCATCAATTTGGTTTTCTGGAAATGGTGCAAAATTTTTGTCAATCCAAACTTTTCCTTGCGTACTGTGAAATGATGGATCTCGATCAGGAATACCAGATACCAGAAAATTTGTTTGACCTTGAGATGGTAATGTTTGTTCAACATTCATTCGTGGCTTATAAATGTCTACATTTTTATGGCCATTCATGTCATTGTGTTTGGGAATGGGTGTATTATTTGAATTTCCTAGTGAATAAAATTTCATATTATTCCCAGTTTGAATGTTTTTTTTGGTGCACAATTTTAACCCATTAACAAAGGTTATTCTTGGTTGATCAAAATTAATTTGTGGCAAATGAATACTAGTTGGTTTTGGCTTGTTTATTTCGCTGTGTGTTAGCATGACTGAATTATTTGAATTTTGATTCGAAATAATTGGAGAACACACAGGATTTGAACAAATAGTTTCGGAACAAGCAGGTCCGACTTGTTTCAAATTTGAGGCATAGTTTGGTAAAAGTTGCATTTGAGTTTTTGGAATCTTTATGTTGTTATTTAAAGAAGCATTTATTGGAAAAGACTCCGAATTTTTAATATTTTGAGAAGAACCAGTCATAAAATTAACGGTATTCGCTGAATTTGATGAAATATTTTTAAATTTAAAACTTGAATTCGAGAGGGATTGTGATAATATTGGAGAATTATGTAAATGGGAGTTAAAATTTGGTGGCACGTGGGAACGAATTGGAATTATGCATTGTGAGCAATTATTGAATGATATTTGTTTTGGTGTATTATGGGGTAAATTTGGTGGCCCGTGAGAACGAATTGGAATTATGCATTGTGAGCAATTATTGAATGATATTTGTTTTGGTGTATTCAGGGGTAAATTTGGTGGCACGTGGGAACGAATTGGAATTATGCATTGTGAGCTATTATTGAATGATATTTGTTTTGGTGTATTATGGGGTAAATTTGGTGGCACGTGGGAACGAATTGGAATTATGCATTGTGAGTTATTATTGAATGATATTTGTTTTGGTGTATTCAGGGGTAAATTTGGTGGCCCGTGCGAACGAATAGGAATTATGCATTGTGAGTTATTATTGAATGATATTTGTTTTGGTGTATTCAGGGGTAAATTTGGTGGCCCGTGGGAACGAATTGGAATTATGCATTGTGAGCTATTATTGAATGATATTTGTCTTGGTGTATTCTGGGGTAAATTTGGTGGCCCGTGAGAGCGAATTGGAATTATGCATTGTGAGCTATTGTTGAATGATATTTGTTTTGGTGTATTATGGGGTAAATTTGGTGGCCCGTGAGAACGAATTGGAATTATGCATTGTGAGCCATTATTGAATGATATTTGTTTTGGTGTATTCTGGGGTAAATTTGGTGGCACGTGGGAACGAATTGGAATTATGCATTGTGAGCTATTATTGAATGATATTTGTTTTGGTGTATTCTGGGGTAAATTTGGTGGCCCGTGAGAACGAATTGGAATTATGCATTGTGAGCTATTATTGAATGATATTTGTTTTGGTGTATTCTGGGGTAAATTTGGTGGCCCGTGAGAACGAATTGGAATTATGCATTGTGAGCTATTATTGAGTGATATTTGTTTTGGTTTATTATGGGGTAAATTTGGTGGCACGTGGGAACGAATTGGAATTATGCATTGTGAGCTATTATTGAATGATATTTGTTTTGGTGTATTATGGGGTAAATTTGGTGGCACGTGGGAACGAATTGGAATTATGCATTGTGAGCTATTATTGAGTGATATTTGTTTTGGTGTATTCTTGGGTAAAATTGGTCGCAAGTGGGTACGAATTGTTATGTATTGTGAGCAATTATTGAATGATATTTGTTTTGGTGTATTCTTGGGTTTTTTTATACCTAACGGCTCCTGCGATAGAATTGGCGAATGCGAGTTTGTAGACACAAATTCTTTGTCATTATTTAGAGGAGAAATACAATTCAACTTCTCCGTTTTAGTATTTTTATTCACATCTTTAAGTGGTGTATTCTCGGGTTTTTGTATACCTAACGGCTCGTGCGATATAATTTGCGTATGTGAGTTTGTGGACATAAATTCTTTGTCATTATTTAGAGGAGAAATACAATTCGACTTTTCGGTTATAGTATTTTCATTCGCATTTTTGAGTGTAGTATTTACGGAAGAATCGTTTAAATTCGTGCTCGATTCATGTAAAATTTTTTTTCCATTTAAATTATATTGTGAAGCAGAGGAATTAATTTTGGTTTCGTCAACGAATGGAGTCACAGTTGCGAAAATTTTTGGCTCCTTATTGTTTTTCTCGACAGAAAGTGTTGAAGAATTTCTTGATTGTTTTAACTTATCACCATTTGGTGATAGATTGCTTTTCTTATCAAACACTGACGAAATAATCTGGTGTAAAACATCATTTGAAGTATCATGCTCTGATATGTTCTCCATTTGTTCTGCGGAATCTTGACCAGTGATAGTTTGATGTTTTTCAAGTGGCGTGTGAATTTTTTCCATTGTATATGATGCACTTCTATTTGTAGATAATTCGGAATTTTCATACTTTTTATAGGCGTTGATTAGGTAAAGGTTAATTGGAGGCATTTTCCTACTGACTTCAACATCCAAACCCACTACGGAGCAAAGAAAAAATGCCTTATAATCTTACTTGAATGAGAAATGAATATACAAGATGTGGCTTCTTAGCTTGAAGGATTGTGTTCAAATCATCCCTGAATAGTAAATATGGTACTCACCCCAAGTTTCGCTAATAACGCAACCGAAAACTTCATGTCCGTCTGTTTGAACCAACTTGATTTGGTGGGTTATAATTCCAGTCATTAAAATGTCTTCATCTCTAGATTAAATTAAATTTCGAATTATTTTTTCAAATCGCAGTCAGGTCAGGAAACACTTCAAAGTGCTTCCTGAAGCACTTACTGAATTGATTTGAAAAAAATTCTTTACGCAGGAGCTGCTTCGACTTAGTGAATTTCCTTAGAATACATAAAACAATCTCTATCGGTCACAATTTTAGTCTGATCAAAATGAAATTTCGTATATGATTTTAGTATTTGCAATTTTATTAATAAATGACATACGTCGAGGGGATTGGGGGGGGGGGGGGGGAAGGATATAAAGAAAGGAAAAAACACAAAATATAAAATATCTCTCTTAATATTAGAAAAATCGAAAAATGCGTAAGGAATAAAGTTGTAGAAAATCGAGTTTGCTACAATTCATCATCTTATCATTTTTGCTCAAACTCTAATGTGTACAGAGATATTAAGGAATTTAATTTTCTATCTTAAACCATCAATATTTCTGTAAATATTCGTGTAACAGAAAAAATGATAAGAAACAAAATTACAGTAAAATTTAGTACCTACATTTTTATTTCTTATAAATATTTCGATGTTTCGAATATTAAGGAAGATACGTCAAATTTTGTGTTTCCTCTTCTCTTTAAACCCCCCTTTCCCCTTGTCCAATTTTACCCATTAACGAACTTGACCTTTTGAATACCAAAAGCACCTCAAATATCAAATTTCATTCCAATCAGATTAAAATTGTGACCGCTAGAGCGATTACAGACACATACATATGTATATATATTTGTATACATATTTGTATATATATATATATATATATATATATATATATATATATATATATATATATATATATGTCCATATATATATATATATATATATAAATTTTATAGATGGTTATTTTCGACATCTACTAGGTAGGATCGAAGGACATTTGAAGAAATTTTTGCAAAATTTTGAAGTTGGTACGAGACCAATAACTCTATTTCTTTTCAAGGAATTCGCTAATAAAGCATTGTTTTAGAGAAAAGAATGGGTCGATTAATTTTAAAAAAATCTTATGATATGCAGTTGGAATATACCTAGAATTTCTTTACAGATTCCAAAATTGAATTGAATATCTTCCAAATATTTTAATTTCTTACATTCGAATGCAATTCAAAATTGTTTCGATTCAAACTTACCTATACTTTTTATAAAATAAAATATTATTTGAAGTATCACCAACAATTATTGAAAATGCATGATTTTTTCCAGTTGTTGTTAGATTATCTAAATCTTCTAAATTCAACAATTCAAGAATAACGTTTATGTGTCGTGGAAGTGATGCAGCAACATCTGGAGGTATTATTCGTAAAGAAAACTTCGGTAAATGTTTAATATAATTAATAAAGTTGTTGCCGAATGGAGGACCACGATTGCAAATCTAATCGAAAAAAAGAATATAATAACAGTTTATTTGCGAAACAGTTTGACGTACTCTTTCTAAATCCCGTGGGTTTGAGTTTAAAATAGCATCAAATGTGGTCTTTTCAGCTAACGCAAGTAAATTCGCTGTAACTGGTCCAATACGTTCAAATTGGCGCGATACATACTTCGAATTTTCCCATAAACGAGCCATAAAACATTTTGATAATACTAAAGCATTTCGTAATGCAACAAATCCTTTTTCTTGTGTTATTAAATATTGACATAAACCTTGAGCATAAAAAAAAAACATTGATTGGGTTTTGTGAAAAGACACCTAATTCAAACTTGTCATACAATGAGAAATACGTTCGCCGATTTTCATGATCCGATCACTTTCAATTTTCAATGAACAATCTTTTATTGGTAATGCTCCTAAAACTGCTTGAATGACGCTGAAGAAAAATAAAAACAATAAATATATTTCCTAAAACAAATGGACCTGAATATAATATTTTGCTTCTCAAATTAATCCGCATTGTAATCAGATGTTAAAAAAGTAAGCAGAGTTTGGACGATGAAAAAGATGCTTCTCTAGCGTTTTATCCAAAGTATTTGGTGTTGTTATTACTTTTTTGTAGTTAGGTATTTTTCCAGTTTACCCATCTATTTGGGACCCGAAATAATTAGTTATTGGAGGTCAGACGAGACGCGTCTATTTATGTCGGTGGATTTTTCAGGAAAAGTTATGCAGGTGTACTGCCATCGCCAAATGTATATTTAAGAAAATATTTTACAGAGTTGATTAATATTTATTGGAAAATCAAAGATCATAGAGATGAAATTCTGACAAAACTTTTTCCCGAAAAACCAGTTATTTTTCCTTACTACGTGCACAATCTTGCAAAATCGTGGAAAAGACTTCCTTAGAACAGTTTGGGAAAAGGAAGATTGGCGATAGATGCAAGCGGAGCATCTATGTTTTTTTCTTGATCGGAAATTTCCTTGGAATAGATGGAAATGAGATAGCGGAAGGTCTGGTGAAGAAGGGATCATCGATACCCTTACAGGGACGGAGCATCTCTGTGGACTTGGTGATCACTTCTATCGTGAGGGGATCAGAAAGGAGGAAGATATTAAAAGAGCTACCCTCTAGAAGAACCTTCTGGGGCTCAAGCTGGCAAAGAATCTTCTCGGAGATTTTAACCGTAAAAGATACAAAACCAGCATTTCCCTGAGCAAAAATAGACTGCGACTGTCAACAGGATTTCTTACAGGGCATTATAGTCAGAAGTTACCTTAGGAATTTAGGCTTTTTTAGAAAATGAGGGAACCTACAGATTTCGTGGAGAAAAGGAGGAAACTCCAAAATATCTCTTAATAGACTGCAGAGACGTACCATAGGGGTACGTACAGGGGAGCTATCATCCCTAGGCTTAACCCAGATTGAGTACTTTCTGTACTTCCTAAAGAAAACAGGACTGGGTGAGGTGATTTAAGGCGGGACCATTCCTCCGATGTGATCAGATGGGGAAGCACAATAGATCTTCTGTATCGCAGTGCAACAAACTCCCCCATACTCATTCATTCATTTGTTGGACGGAGTAAAATTGTTACAGTTTGTTCAGCTAACTTATAAATAGAATTCTATGTTTGAAGATATTACACTTGCTTTTCACCAGTCACAAAACAATCTTTTTTGGCAACTAAGAAAAAGACAATGAATAGTTCGTTTTACGGGTTTTCCAAACTACTGAAACTTAAAACTATGAAAAAATAACGGATATTAGATCTTTTTTTGTAATAGATATTGGAAAATATTAAAAAACCTAAAATAGAAATACATAAATTACCAATTAATTTTCATAGATAAAGTCGATATTCTGTCAGGAAATGGGAATCGAATGGTGTCAGAAAATTTGGATTTATTCAATGCATTCAATATTTTTTTATCGTTAACACGTAACCGGATATCAGAAAATTCATCTGAATCTGAGATCATGTTAATTAGCCGAATTAATGTTTCAGTTCCGTTTATCTGAAAAAAACGCACACAATAAAATTTGCTTGCCAACTGAGTTTAAATGCAAACCTTTAAGAATAACTGCATTGTTGTAAATGATAAATAATATTGTGCCATTAGTTCACCATTTCGAGTTGGTTGTAAATCAACACCTAATTCTGTATCAGTTTTAACCAATTGTAACTTTTTCAATTTGTTTATTTCAATTTGACATAGCTCTTAAATACAAAAATTATAAATGAAAAGTAGTTTTCAAAGTATTATATCAAAATGAGCAATTGTTGCAATTTTGAGATATCTATGGGCAAAATCCGAAAGATAGGTGACTAGGGGGAGTTCAAGTATTACGTAAGTAGGTTTAGGGAGCGGGGGGTGCAATTATTTATTACTTTTGCTGACAAAAAGAGACAGGGATAAAATAAATCTGACGTAAGATAAAAAAATTATAAAAAAATAAATATATTTTTTAAATAATATTTATAATCTAAATTAATAATACTATTTTTATTATTTTATTATGGTATACCGAATTTATTTTCATATTTCTTACTAAAAATAAATAAATGAGTTTTACGAGAATTTACTCTACAATACTAAGTATAGAGTTTTTTTTAAATATACCGATGTTCAATACGGGGAATTCCCGGCGTACTAGGATGGCTATGGTTGTATAAAATCATAGAAAGCTTGCTTACGTAATACTCGAACTACCCCCCCCCCCTTAAGTGTAAAATGAAGTTTGCCAAAAAGTTAAAATACGTATACTGGACGAGATAATTTGGAAAAATGACAGCATTCGAGTTTGTTGGAATATACCAAGATATCTCGGTATATTCAATGCTAAAACCTAATATGAAATATTCAATAAAGAAATAAGTCAATAACTTATTATACTTTCCTGATCTCATAATGAAAATACAAAGTTTGTTGATGGATACGAAAAATTCCCTGACGAGGACGACTTATGTATTGTACAGTCAAATGCAATACATTTGAAACAGTAATTCAAATTCTCAGCGTAAACATTGCTCAATATACGGATGGTGTTATGCAAAAAAGAGTTAACCCGCAGGTGACTGGTTTTGAGATAATTGTCTTCAAATTTAATGATCCCTGGTAAATCTTTAGTAATATGATAGCTGTTAAATGTAATACTACCTTACAAACATTTAAATATTAGGTTTTGAACAGCTGATTGGGCTTGAATCATTTTTGCACATTGTAGGGAACAACGTTTACTCCCATTTGGGTGGGATAACTCTAATTTTCATGTATTGTGGGTTGAACCCTTTTTGCATAACACCATCCATATCTACTTTATAGAAGTCTGCTGACTGGCAGACAACGCACAGCCTAAACCAGTGGGTCTAGAAGTATGCAGTTTTGCACAGAAGTTCCTTATGTAACCGTAGGTAAGCACAAAGAATTTATGTAAGTCCGCCATTTTTAGTTAGAAATATGGAATTTGGTATTAAGGCTTCTGTTTATAAATAAAAGTCAGTTTAAAAAAGGGCGGATAATTGAATAAACTGTCGGCGTATGGACAAGAACGAAGTAACCGGCTATGCTTGAGAAGGTTTTCTGAAGTTTCCTTCACGAACTCCAGATGAATATCGGCATAGTTCCTATCATAGTCGGCTGCAGCCACATATCCTACCAATCTCTAGTCTATACAAAAAAATGCCTTCCACTCCACTCACATCCACACATCCTTAGGCATCACAATGGAGCTTATGGTCGAAGTGTAGCCCGTCCATCTATGTATTGCATACAGTAGCAGTTAGAATGTTTCAATTAGTTCAAATCTCTTGTAGGAGCGTGAGTGAAACTTTTCGACTACAAATTAAATTCAAGATCTAGGGCACAGAACACTACTTAAGCTCAACCAACAATTTTTTGCTGCGAAAGCCTTCTATATAGGAACTTCAGTTCTTGGCACTCAAGAAATCTTACTAAACATTGTCAAGGTTCGTCTGGAGTCATTTCAGAGTATGGACTTAACATTAGTCATCTCACAGAAGAAAAACTTCTGTCACTTTCATTCTATTATAAAAAGGGACTAAAATTAAAAAAACAATTCTACCAATTAATTTTGTTTCAATTTTTTCTGATGTTAGGGAAGGTTGCGTTAATCCATAATATCGTGGATTCTTTAAAATTCGCACATATAGAAATGTTGTTTTCATCCAATCCAAGGCAACCACAAGGTCAGTGATTGTATGTAACACAATTTCAGCATTTAAATGTTCACCCAAATGTTTATGCAAATTACTTTCGATAATCTCTGTTCCCATGAGCATATCCTCATAGAATTTCTAAAATACATGATGAAAAAATCTTAAGGTTTAGAAACGTTATTTCAAAACTCTTACCTGCTTTGATGTTTGAGTCATAATCACAGCTGTCGCTGATGTATCATATTGTGGTCTTCCTGCACGACCAATCATTTGTTGTAACGCAATTGAGGAATAATTTTCATATCCATTTGATTGATAGATATCTGTGGACTTAATTATAACTAAATGTGCTGGTAAATTTACTCCCATTGCTGTAGCAAAGATAAAAAAAAACCCTCTTAAGTGAATTGCTCTGCCAACTTTGTGCAAAAATAGATGGTGCTTACAGAGAGTGCTTGTGGTTAGTAAAACGGGCACAACACCGGCACGAAACATTTCTTCCACAATATAACGATCATTGCCGTCCATTCCAGCGTGATGCCAACCAATCCCTACTTCGAGCATTTCTTTTAATTTTTTATCTAAAATTTCTTTCGCGGAATTCTTTACAAATTCTTTTTGGGCTACTGTAGCAAAAAAAAAGGGTTTCTTTATGCGGTGTATTTTAAGATTGAAATATATATCACGATAATCCGTCAAAAGCAAAACATATCAATTTGCCTACACTTAGTAAAGATAAATTACACTGGCAAAAGAAAAATTATTGTTTCTGCTTCTAACGGTTTGTCATGAACAATAGATTTATTTCTTGATTCACCTGAAAATCGAAAGGTAAGGGATCTACATAAAACATCCGCTGTTGGTAATAAACCCTTACGTGTCGTGCAAAACACTAAAGTTGGTTTATTATGCGAATACTCTTCGATAATAGACTTTAATTTATAATTTAATGTTAAATCAAATTTGAAAGGTGATGAATTTATGGGGCACATATAGCCAAATACAATTTTATTTAATGGTACAGGACGATGTTCTTCACCGAATTCTTGAATAATCGCTGAAGTTGATTCAAATTTGTTGGTTTTATCACCTAACCATTGGCCAATATCTTCAATATTTTTTATGGTAGCCGATAATGCCACAAAACGTATGTGTGTTAAAAATTTTTTCATTAAGTCATCGTATCTTGTATATTCTGGTGAATTTTGTTTTAATTCGTATTCGACGGATTTTTGGATAATTTTCATACGACTAACAACCGCCTCTAAAGTTGGCCCTCGTTTACGATCATTTAATAAATGAATCTAAAAGATATATTAAATTTTCAGTAGTAAAAAGGTACAAAAGGTTTTGTTGAGGGAATTATCGTCTCCTTTGCAGCAACGTAAAAGATGGCTAATTCTAAATCGTGCTGTAAACTTTTTATTAACAATTCAAATTTCAGTTTGGATTGAAAATATTATTTTTGGGCATATATAAGGGCATTCGGTAGTTTATCGATAAACTTTGGCAGATATAAGATATAAATAAGTTTGTAATATTGGTGGCAGTGATGAAAAATATGGCAAAATGAAGGGACCACAAAAAAGTGAAAAGCTCTTTGATAAGCTTCAGCACATTTTGAACGGCAAAGTATTTGGAAAACATTAGAAATACCACCCACAATATATTGTGTGTATAAACTAAAATAAGGAATATTTTCACCTTTTTTTGCAAAGGTCTTAAAATTGAATTTCTATGTACCAAGTCTAAAACAAAAATTTGGACCAACGATGGCCAGGGAGACCAAAAGGTTTTTTCAGGATGATGAGCATCAAGCTGGTACTTTATTAGTAGCTTCGTTTTGACAAGACTCCCATATTTTTTAATCATAAAATTTTGGAAAACGGTATCGAAATTTTCTGGAAGCCGTTGAACATTGAGGGTGGGAGACTCGGAGTCCATTCCATTGAATTTGTAGGACGAAAATTTTTCTTCGTTCTTCACTTGGAAAGAACGTCTTTGAAAGTCTTGGAGAGAACGAACTTGGGCGTCTTGTCAAAATAAAGCTACTAACAAAGTACCAGCTTGATGCTCAACATCCTGAAAAAAACCGTTTAGTCTCCCGGACTATAAACGCTTAAATGATAAAAAATACCTACAAAACAAACAATTTAAAAAAAAAACAACAACACTGAAAACTTACCTCGTCAATCATAAAAAGTTTAACAACTCGGACAATTTCTTTATTATCCCTCCATTTTCGTGTTATTGAATCCCATTTTTCTGGTGTTGTGATAATTATTTTATAATTTTCTAAATTTTTAAACTCTAATCGATCTGTGTCACCGGTTACCTCAATACAAGATAAACCGATTTCAGAAAATTTTCGATTCCAATCACATAAGCGTTCGTTACATAGTGCTTTTACTGGAGCCACTATAAAATAATAATTTGGTTTTTCTATTTGGTTTTGTTTTGGGTTATTAGTAAATCTTTGTTGAATAAATTAGCACACACACCAGGTATCGAACCCTGGACCTTTGGAACCAGCGTTGGAACCATATACTTAAGCGTCATGTAAGTATGTTTTGTTTAATCTAAAAGAAGCACAACTGATGTACAGATGAAACTGATTATCTTTCTGCTTCCTCTTTTTGGAACTTTGGTAAAACGCGTATTTCGTTAATTCCCAGAAAATTGAATTTTATTGATACATAATCTAATTTCAAATAGTTTGGAACTTAATGAGAATTTCGAGGTGATTGGGGATATTCATATCAGTCGAGACGAGAGTTGCGATTTTTACCCTGAATTTATGTCCACCCAGATTTCTCCTCCGATCTATTTAAGATCTATTTCTCCAATTTTGGTAGTGCATATCTCAGTAGTACCCTTTGTGAACATTGCGCTACCAAAATTGAGTTGCTTTCTACTTCCATAGGGTAATAGGTGCGCCTCGAATTTATAGCCCTTAGCTAGGATCCCAATCAATTTATTGACGTTGGCTTGTCAATATCCTGTTGAGACATTGAGCGAGCGAGTTCGCCGGCTACTTGAAAGAATCATCTATGAATTACGATGATTGCAAGAAACAAAACATACAAACATTTCGGTTTTTTTTTAAAAATCTTTCTGTTCTAAAAAAAAATTAAACTAAGAAATAAAACGGAATCTTACTGTAAATAATTTTAAAATCACCCGTGTAGTTAATATCTTCCATAGCCATCATTAAACGAACAATAGCTAATTCGAATATGGTTGTTTTTCCAGATCCAGTTGGTGCTGACACAACTAAACTTTTATCTGACGAAAATTAAATTGTTTAAAATGGTTTAGTTATTCTTAGAAGCTCAATTGATAGTTATGGTCTTAGTATAAGCCCGGATTTTCGTCACAAAAGATGTAAAAAGTAAATATTAATATGATCTGACACTAGGAAGTTAATTTGGGATGCAAATCAGTGCGTTAAAATTTATAGATTTATAGAGCTCATCAACAGTGGCATATAAAGATGTTTGGAACTTTTTGTAAAATGAAAAATCACGAAATACCCAAAAATTCAGTGAAGCTGCAGAAAATTTGTGTAAAAAATCGTCGGAATTGATTATCATAAAACAAATCGAAATTTCGTTATACTAAAAAATTATGAATGCATTGTGCACCATAAATTTTATTTTAATAAACTGTAATATATTCCCGTCAACCCTGTCATATGTTCCCCTATGCCTCTGGTCCTATTCAAGAAGTATCCCTAGCATTTCTAGTGCCAGAATATGTTGTTACATTTTTCACAAAATTGTGTCCATATGTACATACACAGTGTGTACATTTGAAAATTTTCAACCAAAATATTTTTAGCGAATTTCCTCCTAAGGAAATGCAATGTTGGAATTTCGTAAAAATTTCTTCAAATGTCCATCGAACCTACCTATTAGATGTTAAAAATCACTATCGCTAAAATTTGTATATATGTATATTACATATGTACTTTTTTTTAAATGTCTGTAGACTCTCTAGCGGTCACAGTTTTATTCCGATTGGAATGAAATTTGTTATTTGAGTCGCTTTTGGTATTCTAAAGGTTCAAGGATGTTAAGGGGTAAAATCGGGCGAGGAGAAAGTGGGTTTAGAGGGAGGGAATAACACAGAATTTGACTATCTCCCTTAATGTTTGAAAAATCGAAAAATTTATCAGGAGTTATGTTTTACTGCAATTTTGTTCCATATCATTTTTCTGTTACACTAATATTTACAGAAATATTTCCAATTAAAGATTGAAAGTTAAAATTCTAAATATCTCTGTTCACATTAGAGTTTGAGAAAAATGATCAGGTAATGAATTGTAGCAAACTTGATTTTCTACAACTTTACTCGTTATACATTTTTCGATTATTCTAATATTAAGAGAGATATTTAATATTTTATGCTTGTTTGACACGAATACATAAAATATATTTTATTGTAAAAATTTTGCTTGTCGTTTCCATAGTAACTATAAACTATAATCGTTATAATTCGTTCTATTTTATCATATCAGATATTATATTTCATTTTGATCACACTAAAATTATGACCGCTAGAGAGTGATTTATGTATTCTAAGGAAATTCGTTAAGTTGATGCAGCTCCTGCGTAACGAATTTTTTTTTACATATGCATTTTAGAAAAAAATGTTTCAATCAAAACTTTCACAGTGAAAGAAACATAATGCAATAATCATAATTTTGTTCCATGCATCCGTGTGATATAACTTACCTTTTAAACGGTGTAAGATAGGGAAAATCTTCAAACACACAAACTGTTGATCTCATAAAAACAAACAAACTTTGTTTGAAACTTTTTTTCATATATATCCTCTAGTTTTGATGTAAATACGGTGTAAATATGGCGTACATTTTGTATATCAACAGTTAATTGAACGGTCGTGTTTATAGACTAATATTTTAAGTAAACAACTTATGTAAAACATTGTTTTTGTTAAATCGAATATTAAATACTAGAATAATTCTTATTTATTGTTATTAATTAATATTAATTTCTAAACAAATATGAAAATAATAAATATTATATCCATAGTACATCACGTAACTTGAAATCAATAGGCCAACCGAAACTCGCAGTGCACAAAAATCAAGATTTGATAGTCATCAAGATATGGCTAACATAATATTCAAATTAGTTAGTTATGTATAAAGAAGAATTGCAAAAGTGTTTCAGTGATATTATTGTAAATTAAGAAATCAAATCGCTACGGCAAGATACTACGGCCTTAAACTTAGCAAGCTAATAGAATTAATTCAACAGGCTAATGTGAAAACAAAAAATCTATCGATACAAAAAAAAAATATCGATAATAAAAAGTTAATAAAAATCCAGTCACCCATTTAACACAAGGTGGTGTATTATCAAAACTCGCAACATCTATTGTAAACACACTTAATGAAATTTGTCGAATATTATTATTTCGCACAAAAAACAAAAAACCGAATGTGATTATCCGAGATACTGGATCATTAACAGATGATTTACAATTTGTCAATTTTAAGATATGGATTTTATTAGATCGTTGCAAAAAGGGTACGAATGTCGAAAGTCTTAAACAACATCCAATGCAGATGTTCCCGAACAATGAATGTTCACCGTTGATCATCTAGAAAGCAAAGGTCTATATAACAGCTTTGGAATTGGAGTCGACAGATCATTAAAAGATGCAGTTTATCCAGAAAGTAAATGGTCGGGATGGGTTGGGATAGGGGCAGCACTCGTTAAGCGTTATTTCATCCGTGAACAGGTAGTAGCCAACAAGTTATGGTGAGAACAATTACTAGCGGCCTACCCCAGATAACAGCGTATATAATGTGAGCTCTCTACAGTGAGCAAATCTATTTATTACTCGTGCCCGAAAATTTGTGAATGTGCCGTAAATAAAGTGCCAATAGGTGATAGAATTTGCAGTGTGTGTGTGTGTTATACATAGACTATTTCAATGAGTTATTTAATAATTTATAGCCTGAAATTAGTGACTTCCACATAACTACTGTATATTTGTGGGTCTAAACGTAAAATAACGGGCACAATGAGAACGCTGCCGAGGAGCGCTTCAATTCGAGTTTCAAACAACTTTTTTTCATGTATCCAATATTTCTGGTGTAAACACAAAATTTACGTCACATGTACACCAAAACTATGAGAAGTATGAAAAAAGTTTCAAACAAAATTTGTTTGTTTTTATGAGATAAACAGTTTTTGCTTTTAAAAATTTCCCCTATCTTGTACTGTTTAAAATATAATCATGCGCGGGAACGGATGCATGGAACAAAAATTTAATTATTGTATTATGTTTCCACTTTTAAACTGTGGAACTTTTGTTTGAAACATTTTTTTCTAAAATTAAATTTAAAAGCTTTTCAAATGAACACACTGTAGAATTATAATTCAAACAACCGGGTTTTTTTTACTCTTTTTGTCATATTTGCATAAAATATATTTCCTTACCTGAATATAAAACATTATCCATAACACGAGATTGAACCAAATTAAAATGATTAAAACCTTCGAATAAGTTTTGATATTTATTAGCTAAATAAAAAGTTAAGAAAATTTTATCTAAAGGTTTAAATAACCAAACTAAACAGAAAAGGATACGAATCTCTTCCACAGATCTTAAATTATCTTTCTTTCTATAAAATCTAGGCGGTCTATCGTTAAAAATTATATCAGGAGGACTTAAATCCATAAAACTAAATACCGGACAATTTTATATTACAATTATTAATAAAAAGAACAAATAATAATAATCAATTAATTCTTACCGTGAATCTTGAGTTTTAATCGGTGAATAATTAATGGATAATCTATCGGAATCCGCCGATTCAGGTTGTTCATCAACAATATTATCATTTTCAGTTTGATTAATCATATTACAGGGAAAAAATTTCCAAACAAAAACTTTTGAAGAGAATATACTAAATCGCCAATCTTACAACACTACACAAAATTACTATAGAAATGCTGTTTACAAATCTAATTCATTTCAAATAAAACAAAAAAAAACAAATGAATAACGTTTTTAAATGTCAACATTGTGGCGGGAATAAAAGAAAACAATTGAAGAAATATGAAATTGTGTTTGATTTAATTTTTAAAAGAAAAATAATATTTATAAACACATTTTTCTGTTTTGTTATTATTTCTATTCTCTGAAATTTCAATAAAAGAGGTATAATATTTAACAATCAAAACTTCATGAAGAATAGATATATTAGGAGAGCGAACGTAATGTTAAAAAAACGGTCAAGAATTGGTGTAACTATCTTTTATCAGTAGAGGTCACTGGTCTCAGTGCCGTACGGAATTTAAATGTTTAAATGTAGGCGCCAAGAAATTACTTTCATTCAGTTAATAAGAAGTCTTAGTTTTATAGATAATAAAAAATTTTTTTCGATTATCAAGTAATAATTAAATAAATATTAATAATAGAGAATTCTTAATAATCTGCAATAAATTAAAAGATGAAGAATCATAGGTATAATTGCAATTAATAATAATATACAAATATATGTTTACAATACTAACATATATTAGATAAAGAAAGAAGATGACAACCGGTAATTACAGACCATATTCCTTTCGTAAATGCAGACACGCATTCCTAACCTTAAACAACCTTCCACTCATAGATAACAGTATATCTATGCCTTCATTGTACAACATCGTCCCATTTTTTCACATTTATAAAATTAAACAATTTTTATACTTACAATTTTTATTTGTAAGATGTGATAACCGTTGATTTTAATATGTAATAATAATAATAATTCCGTACGGGCAGATTCGCACTGCCGCTAGTGGCGAAAATAATAACTATGATCTCTACACGTTTTTGAGGACACAAAAACAGACGAATTGCCTATGTCGTTCAATCTCCTAATATATCTATTCTTCATGAAAACTTGAATAATTATTTTATATTCTGGACTGTGTCGTTTTTTTTTTAAAAATACACATTGATAACAGTAATATCACACTTGTATTAAAATTAAATATATTAACTATTTTATTCGATATTTCTATACGCTTAAATATAAATAATTCATCATTTAATGTATAATATATAGGTAATTTAATATTATTATTGTAGAAAATAAAACAACAATTTAAGAATTTTAAACAAACATTCTTGTATTATATTACTAATTTCAGATGTTTATTACTGAATTTAAAATATTCAAAATATTATTATCATATATATTTATACGTTCATAATTTAGTTCAGTACAAGACGGTGTTAGTTATTTCGAATGTTATTAATATTTGAATCCAATTTTATTAAAGTTAGCTCAAAAAACCGATGCTTGGTCGCACAATGTCAATCGTTAAAGGGCCTGATGTTCTTGTACACTACTGTTCGAGATGTTTGTTATTTTTACTATTTTTTTGAATTCAGGAATTCTGACATGTTAACTATGGTTCGTTTTTTGTATTTCAATAAAACTATTTCACCAATCGTTTGATAGCCGTTTGATAATCAATGATAATATTTACAAATTGTTCGATAGTTCTGTGTTACCGAATAAATTTACGTAATTGTTTAAATGCTAAGCTTCCAACTTTCTTAAATAGTTTTCAACCGATTTACCACCAATTGTTTGATAGCAGTCTGTACACATTTTCTGGTAATTATTTGTTACTTAGTAAATTTAGTTTTTTTAAGGTTATCGTGGATTTATTCAGCGTTGGACTGCTGCTATGGGGTCCGAGTGACATCATGAGCAATAATCCGCCATTCAATTAGGATCGGGGTAGACGATACCATTAAGTCAAGCAAGACGTCGTACACTTTTATATAAAAACTTCCAATTATTTATAACTGAATCTAGCCAATCAAGTTTTTTTTTTAAAGAGAAGAAATTTCAGCTAGATTGACCATAAATTCTTCGTAAAAGCTGTTATCGCCCTTATCCTTGATAAGATCCGATTCGGCAGAGCCAGCAGTTTTTGCTCCGCCAAGGAAAACGAAGCCTTAATGCGCTTCAGCGCGCAAAATCCTGCGAGTTATTTACACAAACAAGATTGTGAGGATTACACAATAAGCGACGTATAAGTTGGGGTAACTACTAATGTGCTTGCTATACTGGGACAAAAGTTCACATGCATATGTGAATGCAGCTTCGATAGACATGCCAATCTCTTCGTGACAAACAAAAGCTTTCTTTGCTGTTTGATCTAAACAATCTTCGTATATCTATTCCTGCTCTTGATCCTTTCTTTTCCTCCGTGTATGAACAATTTTTTTAACGATCGACCGCTCACTCTAAAATATTTTTACTTTGTAAAAAAATAAACTTACAAAATCAACATTATAATATGAATTATTATATAAAAAAAATCACTTTCAACAACCACTGTCAGTGATGCTGACGTTGTTGATAATGTTCATCATAATAATTACGATGATGATGTTTTTGATGATTTGATGATGATGATGATGATTGTTGATGATGATGCTCATTTAAAAAACCAAATGCAATTGCTGTACGCCGGCATTTTAATATAATCTCATCTTGTATTAAACTAAATGACATTGCAATTAATACTAAACCAATTAATAAATATGTACAACATGCAATTAATATTATATACTGTCCATGTCTATTTAAATAACTATCTTTATTTTTATTTGTTGTAATTTGATTGTTTTGCGTTGGAACGTTGTTATTGTTTGTTAATTGTTGTTTATTTAAAATGCCCGGTACAAAATCACCAAAACCAATTGTTGATAATGTTGTAAAACAAAAATATACACCATCTAAATATGTCCATTGTGTATTTATTTCACCGAAAAAATAGGCACCAATACATATGTATGCAATTAATATTATTAATACTAATACTATTGGAATATTATGATTGTTCTTGTGATGTAATAATAATGTTCTTTGATTATTTGCTATTGATTTTGTTTTTTGTAAACGATTTTTATGTTTTTTTGATATGTTATTGTTATTCTTTTTATTGTGTGTGTTGTTGGTGGATAATGATGATTTTCGTGATTTCAATGATGTTGATGCGGTTTCACCATTATTATCATTTTGATGGTGATGGTGATGATGATGAGAGTGATTTTGACGCCATATTAATGGGATACGTGATGGTGTATCGTGGGCACATAATGAACTGTAACAGAAAAAAGAAATAGAAATGTAACAACCACTTGAATTAATTGTATAATCCTATAACATATACACCCTTAAATGACTGACTCATTCACTCACGTTTATAAATCCTAATCCACGTTTTTGCATTCGACGCGGAATAAGTTGAAACTTATGAGGAAAATCGGAAAACTTTAATAAGCCCTACGCAACCACCAAAATGGGAAAACTTACCAAAAAATACCTTCATTACTTCTATACATGCTAGAAGGGTACGGTTGAAGCCAAGACCGAAGAACACCCCTGGGGTCAAGAGGTCAAAGCCTTCTTGCGAGCAGAGTGAGTATACTTTATGTAGTTTTTTGTCAGTAATGCTATCGACGCATTCAACCTGAACATGATACAACTAGGAAGGGAACCGGACATTGTCATCTACGAAAGCATCTGCACACAATAGGACTCCACAATGGATCGATTATTTGCAGACTCTGTGGCGAGGAGGAAGAAACTCCTAGCCACATCATCTTGAACTGCTAATGTCTCGGTTACAGCAGATACAATATATTGTATATCTCATCCCGAATGTATGAACATTCAGGAAAACCTGATAATTATGCTCCTGGCTATTGCCAAGATATGGTGAAAGCCCCTCAGACTGAAGTACAAGGGGGAGCTGAATGGGCCGCAAAGTGCAATGGGTCAAAGTGCAATACTTTTTATACCCAAGGATATATCTATCTATTTATCTTGTCAGTAACGTGTATTGTTTATTTTATATACTTCTATACACGCTCAGAAGTGTTTAAAACATTTCTATTTTATATTTATGATTTATTACTGAATAGTATGAAGTATAACTAAAGTCAGTCCCACACAGTCTATTTGTAAGATCGAATCTAAAAAAGTATTGAACGGATTTTATTCTAGGTTTTACTACCCGATAGTCTATCAGAGTAATGTCTCTCAGAGAAGGTTTATTGGTATAGTTAATGCATATGTGTTATATATCAGTTGAGCTGTTACGGATTTCGTCTAGGAAACCGCAAAAGCAACCTCTCGGTTGGTATTCCTTGCGAAGCCGAGGTGGGTTAACTAGTATTTTATTTGCCGAGGTATTATATGAGAAATATGTACAAGCAAGTAATTGAAGATGTTTGAGCTGAAGTTTTGGCAAAACTAAGTTTGGTTTTAGAAAAGGATACTTTTTTGTATTTGAATTTCTACTGTCCTTCTATTTCTTGTAGATAATGTTCAAGATATTTCAGCTGGTTATCTCTTTTTATAACAGACAAACAGCCTGATGGATATCCAGAAATATGGCAATTAGAACATTTCATGATCACTTGTCAATATTTCCAATCGGTACAAACTTGGGACTAGAGTGTATATATATAATATGTGAAACTATGGGTGATTGCTTATTCATTTTCGAGTCCCGTTCTTGGCGCGCCTGAAAATTTTTTTTCTCAATTGTATGTTCTGGATAAATCTATTTTAATACTACGATATCAAATAAAACGTCTAAATACTTGTTTGCAGTTAGCCTTACGTATGAGCCTTAGTTCTTGCCGTCAATTAAAGTTTATGATAAAAGTCTAGTCTTGATTTATACAGTTTCATCGAAACGATCTAGAATTATATATTTTTATAAGTGAGAGAGAGGTAGATTGTAAAGGCTGCCCTGGACGGGCTACACTTCGACCATAAGGTCCATTGTGATGCCTTAGGATGTGAGGATATGAGTGAAGTGGAAGGAATTTGTGAGTAGACTAGGAATTGGTAGGATATACGGCTGCAGCCGACTATGATAGGAACTATGCCGATATTCATCTGGAGTTCGTGAAGGAAACTGCAGAAAACTTTCTCAAGCATAGCCGGTTACTTCGTTCTTGTCCATACGCCGACAGTTTAGTCAATCAACCGCCCCTTTTTTTTAAATTTTTATAATTGACAAACTGCCGATGTCAGGATTCTAACCCATAACCTCCCAGTTCCCAAGTACTGCATACTGCGCAGACATGACGCCTTAGACCGCTCGGCTACTTGGCTTTTAAATTAATTATAAGTGAACGAAGCTTTCTATTACCATTTCTCTACTATTTATGAACTTCGGGAAATTTAGTTTGGATACAAACCTCTGAGTTTCATCCAATTCATCACCATCGTCTGTTTCTGTTGTACTTAAGGTACCACCTGATGCTACTAACATATGATGATGTGACGCTGTTGGTGGTAGCCGTGGTGGAGGTGGCGTTGGTGGTATATTAGAACGTCGTAATGTTGATGTAGTTGACGCTAAATGTACTGGCGTCGATGAACAATCTGTACATTCTGCCAATAGATGGTGTGCTTCACCCGAATTTGTTGTACTGCCGCCAATATTCGTTGTCATATGATGTAGCTCAGTACTTAGTGCACGTGATTGCAGTTTAGGTCGACCACAACCGGCAGTATTTACTGTTGCTAGCATTGTTCGACGTGGAAATGTTGATATTTCACGTAATTCTTCATGGTAATGTCCACCACCGCTGATACCAACAACCGTCTCTAAAAACAAGTGAGAATAACAACAATATTGATTCTGTATACCAATATCATTTGAATAATGACAAATGAGAGAGTTTAGTTAATGCCTGAATTATTTACAACTAATTTATTTAACTACAATCCTTAATTGTAAGTTTTGCTCTTGTCTTTTGTTGGCTCCAGGATGCTAGCACCCCATCCATGGAATTTCGAAAAACCAATTATACCATCTAATTGGTCAATAATTGATCATAAATGGTCAGGTAGTCCCATTAATTGGTCAGCGATAAAAAATGTTTTATTGATTTTTTTAAGTTTTTCAAGGTCATAGAAAGTTTTTAGCAGCCTATCCATGGAATTTCGAAAAACCAATTATACCATTTAATTGGTCACTAATTGGTCATAAATGGTGAGGTAGTCCCATTATGTGGCCAGCGATAGAAAACTTTTTATCGATGTTTTAAATGTTTTTCAAGGTAATGAAGTTTAGGCCTCCCAAGAAATAGATATTTCCCAGGAAATTCAGGTCTGAACAGTTATTTATTTAGTCTGACCAATTATCAGTGGATTATTCTCAATCGATTAGTGCCCTTATTTTTTCTCTGTATGGAATATTTAAAACATCGATAAATAGTTTTCTATCGCTGACCAAATAATGGGGCTATCTGACCATTTATGACCAATTAGTGACCAATTATATGGTATAAATGGTTTTTCGAAATTCCATGGATGAGGTGCTAGCTCCTGGAGCCCTTTTGTTGTGTGAAAGGTTAACGTAAGCGGGGATACAATAGAATGTCTAAATCCTAGACGGACAGATTGAAATCATTATGCTTTCAGAATTCTGTACACACAATTTTTCTTTTTGCTGTTTTAATTGCCAACTAAACTGTACAAAGGTGCTATTTATGTATGTATGCTTCTGAAATCTGCAAGGAATTACACAGGTTTGAAGTGAAGTTGTCGCAAAATTATAGACTTCCAAAAAGAGTTCCGTTGTTTGTTATTTAGAAAATGATCATCTTTGTACAGAAGCGTTTTTTATATAGATATTGCCTTTAGCTCTATTATGAGCTGGAACAAAATCTCGGCTGGTTATCGCTTTCTCATTTTTAACTAATCGTGTTGATGGATAGACTGATAAACAGAAGGAAAGTATCTTATATCTGTACCAAGGTATTTTAATCGTTACAAGCTAAAAGAGTATTAAACAGGGTACAACAACTTACCGCGACTTTTCCTTAAATTATGATGATTAAAATGGCGTGGACTGGGCGATGTACTACTGATAATTGGTGCTTTTTGATATGTATGAACATAACCTTTATCCTTTTCTTTGACTCGTTTATTTTTACTCTGATTATGTGACATTGATGTGGCTGTTGATTTTTTGTTGGCTTTTTTCGTTTTTGCTGCAGTTGTACATGGTACACAACATAAAAATGAATAAATAAATTGAAATGTATCGGCAAATAATGCCCCCAGACTTGATAAGCATACAAGCATTAATGGTACACCGATTAAGGCATATAACATTGTTACGATTTTTCCCTCTGGCGTTTTTGGCGCTAGATTACCATAACCTGAAAAATTGTTCAAGCATCATAGAAAGTTTTAAGCTTCAGAATTGAAATCAACTGATAAATTATTGTCAAATCAATGAACGAAGCTAGGCAGTATTGGTCGGAATGGCAACAATTTATTTCAGGGTTTTGCTTCATACCCTAAGATTTTAGAGGAGAGAATAAGGAATTATTCTACCATATTTATTTTTTTTAGCCAAACATTTAATGTCTACACTTACAAATCGATCATTGATTGACCTTTCATGTCAGTATGATTTCGGATAAACTTGTCGTTTATCTTCCAAACTTACCAATTGTTGTGATAATTGTAACAGAATATAATAAAGATCCAGTAAATGACCAATGACGTTCCTGTTGCAATAAATCGTGTGTATTGAAACCTTCTACTTTGGTTGCCGCCACAATGCTTGATTCGAATTTGCGTAGTTGTTCGTGAACGAGTCGTGTCCAATTACGCTCGTATAAAACATTTAGGCGTTCTGTAAATAAAAAAAACAGCAATATTTTAATCATATATCGAATAACTTTATTGGGAATTAAAATTAGAAATTGACAGTGAAGTAAATTGAAATCAAATTGAGACAATGACGGCAGAATTCAAAAACTTCCGATTTATAAAAATGAACCAAAACATCTGATCTGGAAAATATCAAAACAAATTTATGAGGCTGTGCGGCAATGCTCGTGAAAACAATTATGCTTTCTTTTAGAAACCATTCCTCCTCAACTATATCCTCCCCAAGTTACCACGGTAATTGTTATTGTAAATTACCTTGGTAACTATCAACAAATATAATTAGACATTCAATAAAGATAATTTATATCTTTCAACTTGTCTTCTAATTTATTAAATGTATGATAATTATTAATGGTTCAAGTATCATCTATCATCTTACAAGGCCATTACTTAAAAAAATGCTTAAAACCTAAATTTTCTGTGAATTTTATGAAATATTTTATAAGAATGCAGGATCGCATACTTTTCAGAAATATCTGAACAGCTGGTCTATTTTGTAACCTGCCAAAAACCAGTCTCTGTTTCCTAAAATTTGCGGTGCATGTTTCAAATATTAATCGTAATATAATTGTTGTTTTGTCACACCATATGTAGTACATCTAAGTTGTTATCTTTCAATTCAGTTTAGTGTCTTTCCCTCTTGTCTTACTTGATATGTGAACTACATGCTGTAAGTATAGCAAAATATCAATAAAAAAGTTATATAATAAAATATGTGAATTAAAGCCAGCATTGTACACGTATTCCTTAAGAGAATATCTGGGAGAGGGTCTCTTGAGCTTATTTGGATTAATTTAAAACAGAAGTCAATGAATATTTAACTGATATTTAATCAAATTTTACTTATATGCTATATGAGTAATATGAGTACAGTTATGACGTCACTATAAGTAGAAAAAAAACCGTAATAGACAATTCCACAAAAGTTTCTTATTATATTCACGGTCGTAAAAGTCGTATCCATAGTAGCATCTCGGTAGCTTATATGATTAGCTCTGGTCAGAATGTCAGAGGTTATGAGTTCGACTCTTATTCAAGTTATGAATGTTGATGTCAAAATAATTCCACCTTTCTATACTTTTACCTTTATATTTTTACTTTTATTATTACGGTACTAATCGAAAAACCTAAGAAATGCTTGGTATGTCATATACACAGAAATTGTATTGCCGCATAGATTTATATTTTCATAAACAGACATAAAAATAATACCACCCCAAATAAGGATTTGTTTGTTGTGTTTGTTATCCGTACATGTGTCGAAAAATATATGTGCTATACCTTTTTTTTTTGGAAACACGCAAAAAAAGGATATTTTTTTATTTGATGGTTGGCAATTGACTTAATAATATCAGCAGGGATTTTATTTCTTGTATAAATATGTATAATAAACAGGTGATTCTTTATGTGCGTTGATTCTTTATTATATGATGGTTTTGTTTAAATTTACAAATCTATTAATTTAGCTGCTTACCACAAAAACAAAAAGATTTTGATTAGCCTTCGTGTTTAGCCTATTTCGCATGATCAAACAGATCGGCTATTCAAAACATACATATTATTGTGCTACTTAATTAAATTAACATTTCTGTTTGTAATCATTTTATATAATTATCTGCTTATATATGTGTATAATTATTTATTGTGTTTGTAAATATGGATGTATACACTTTTCTATATGGAAAGAATTCATATGACACAAAATTTTTTAGAAATATAACAATGTTGTTATTAAAAAGACATGTAAATATAAATTATCTATTAAATATATTTTAAACTTTTTATTATTTTATTATGGTATACCGAATTACTTTGCATATTTCTTACTAAAAATAAATAAATACGTTTCCCGAGAATTGACTTTACTCTACACTACTAGTATTGAGTTTTTTTAAGTACAGGTACCGATGTTCAATTCGGGGAATTCCCAGCGTACTAGGATGAAACAAATAAAACACAGGCAAAAACCCCTTAAACTCGGCCTGTCGCACTACCGTGCTCAAATTTTCACACATATACAACGATAAACTGAAGACTTGTTTAAGTACAAAGTGGATTTATCTGATTTTATGGTTCTAACCTATACTCGTATTACTGAATCTAAAATTTAAATGATGAGAAACTTTTAAATCACCGTCTGATTTATTTATTTTCTCATACACCTAAAACATAAAATGTTATGCATCTCATACGTGTCATAAATGGAAAAAGAATGGAAATCCGAAGCCGAATCACGAAAACCAAATATGAGAGGCACTCACCCATAGCTTAGACACGAATAGAAATAGGAATTACATTTATTTAGTAATTTTATGTTATCAAGACCATATATAGAGTGAAGTGACCATTTAGTGTATGTTTTTTTTCCCTCTTCTTGTAGTCATTTAATTTTAGTGGATATATTTTTTTATTACATTCTATTACCCTCGTATAAGAAGGTTCTTTTTTTTATCATAAGGATATTTCAAAATAATTGGGTATGTTGTTATCGATTTTATTAAGCGAAACAGATTCACTGAATGAATTGATATGGATAAATTTGACGAAATAATTTGGTGATGATCGTTCATTTGAACGATAAATTGAAAAAAATAATTCG